>LR737397.1:3684907-3779458 GCA_902655005.2 Marronus borbonicus
TCAATACCATGAGGAAGCTAAGCTATCTTAGCATTATTTTTTGGTTATTGTTTCTAGGCATTTTCTGATGTGTTCTGTCCAAATAGGTGTTTACCACGCGAAAAATTTGACGCTGGTCTCAATCACCAGATCCTTTTAGTTCATGTTTTTGTATGACTGCACCAAAGATTGCGTAATACCCGTTCATTTAAGAAATAATTCCATGATTTTGGGAGACCTAGTGTCCACAGCTGAGGCAGAAGAAACAACTTTAGCGAGGGTAGACCAGAATCTAAAGACGAGCGAGCGAAGAATATCAGCTGGGATAGGAATAAGCTCTTCTGTGATTTAGAGAATCTTCCACGAGCAGCAGCTTTACTCCTATTATGTATAACGACTGCAGACGATATTCTTTTTACTGACGAGGTCAGGTTCACACGAAAAGGCGTTTCTAATTTCCACAATGCGCATGTGTGTTTAATACTTATGTGTAGTACTAGTGCATTTTCTTATTACTCCTGATTGAATTTAACTGGACCATTTTTTTAAATATAAATTTAATATTAAACAAATACTCGAATTCTGTGGCACTGGAACACTGAAACACTTCGCTGAAACTCTGGTCACAATACTTCACTCGTACTGGACGCACGTTTCAGTGGCCAAGCTATTATCATCAGGAGTAAGACTAAGGAGTAAGAATTTTAAGTAATATAAATCAATTGGGAATATTTTTTTATCAAGAAGTAGGTGATAGATTATGAAACTTGAATGTGAAAATCATGTAATTGAAATATTAATAGTACATATAAATTTAATAATGTAAATCACTAAAATATCACAATTTAAATAAAAAGAGTGTTATTTAAATTGATATAAATTTAATATTTAAATATAATATCATCCAAAATTCGAAATTTTATGTGATCGTATAAAATAGCTGCTGAAGCAGCTTTAGTTTAATAGATTGAAAATTATTCATGACCACCAGTTGTTGAAATTGTCGAAAGATTTACCTTCAAATACAAAGTCTCACTGTCGACGCAGATCGAATATTTTTCCTACAAAGATCGTGCTTGAGAAGCATTTTCAACCTAAAAAGAAGGGATTCTTCCAACAGTATTTTCACGTAATACGGCATACTTACCTTCCCAGCATTGTACGTCTTCGAGTGCGCGTGCTTTGCTAGGAAGCATTACAGTGAGCTTTTGCTAAAGAATGAAACTAATCATAGTTACAATAATGTTTTTTTTTTTTCATTACTTGACACAAATGTGTATATAAGAAGTCAAGAAAAATAAAGACAAAGAAAACAAAAAAGAAATGTTATCAATATTTATAACTATATAACCAACTTATGTGCGCAAATATTCATCAATGGAATAAAATAAGGACTCTAATAGAAATCTTTTCAGGTTGCTTTTAAAATGAAAGTGTCCGGCCTTCCCTAATAATCAAAGGAATCTTATTGTATATAGTTATGCCGATACTGTTTACGCCCGATCGAGTTATACTCAGCAGTCTATCAGTAACATGCAAATTATTTCTGGCTCGCGTAGCATAATTGTGTATGTCTGTATTTTTGATGTACTGCTCTTGATGTTGGAAAATATGACAACACACTTCAAATATGTAAAGGCACGGAAGCGGCAGAATGTTAAAATGCTGAAACAGTGGTTTACAGGAATCAATGTAGTGAGCATCCACCATACTACGAATTACCGCCTTCTGCGCTAGAAACACTTCCTTCCCAGCTGCCGAAGAACCCCATAGCAGTAATCCATATTGAAGTCGTGACTGAATTTCAGCAAAATACAGTGATCTGAGGCAAGGTGGTGCAATCTGTGATCGTATACGACGAAAAACATAGCATTTGCTCGATATATAATGAACTATCTTTTGACAATGGTTCGTCCAGCCTAGGTTGGCTTCGAATTTAATACCCAGAAACTTAGATTCATAAGACTGCTGCAGTCGGGTACCATCCATTACCAAGTTTCCAAAATTCATTTGTCTCTGTCTTGTGTGAAATACCATGTAAGAAATCCACCTTATGTATGCCATAAACAACATTCACCCAAATACACGAAAGTGCGATTACACAAGTGCTAAATATATATAATAATATTTCGAGGGAAACCAAACAGAGCCAAGTTAAAACTTAAAAAAAAATAATGAAGAAAAATTTAGTTGAAAAGTGCCTTTACAGTGTTAATGACTTCTTCGGGACACCAATTTAAACAGAATGAATTTTCTTCGTATTGGGCTGTTATTGTTTTTACGTTATGTTGCGAGATTTATAGCTCTCAGTGGTTTAATAATGCTATTATTTGGCAATAGAATTTATTTTATATATATTATTATTATTATTAATATTACATTATTATTATTATGATTATTATTATTATTATACAGCTTCAATACTTGGTGCCTAAGTTGTTGAACAGTTTACCGACGTCACCCAGAAATCTGCAGTCGATAAGAGAAGTGAAGGAAAAAATATGTTATTGGTTGATATGCGAAGCAGAAAGAAGTATTTTTTAGGAAACCTAGTATAACTTTTCATTCCTTGCAATTCGAGATACAGAAACGATATTTTATTAGCGTAAAAATTTAACGAGAAATATTGTAATTACTAAAGTTAGTGTATAACTTATGTTTCGAATATTTAGAAGCAGCTTAGTAGCAGCTTTTGTCTTGTTCATTAATGTGATATGTATAGTTGTATTAGGATTTAAGTAGATGATTTTTCTGTTGTTTTCTTTTATTTTTGGGCGCGCGCTGGCGCCGGCCGGTCTTCTCCTCGGAGATGATGGACCGGGGCTACGAGCGATACACTCGAGTAGACTGCGTGGTTTGTTTTTTCCGTGTGGTCCAGTTGGGAACGGCGGAGAGGATGGAGGAATTATTATTATTAATGTTATTATTATTGTTATTATCACTATTTTTATTTTGTAATCAACTTATTGGTTTTTTTGCTGTATATTTTATACCTTCAGCCATTATCAGTTGCAGATTTACCAGCATAAGGACGATATCGCATACTTCTCTCAAAGTATTCTTTATAGGAAGGTTCATTTCAACGTGTTCTATGCTGACCCTTCCATCGATTTTGTTAAAGCTACCTTATTCTCACTTGCACATAGGGACCAAACATACATATATCACATATCGGTGGCATAAATTTGAATCAACGTCTGGTATTGCGTAGGACTCAAAGATGGGGCGTCTTTTATTCAATACAATAATTGATTTGCTTTGGGGTCTCACCTGCTCCTTGTTGACATAAGATGGTAATTCGAAAAGTTTCAAGCCTAACACAGAAACAAGTATTTTTTTGTTAAATTCAGTGTTATTTTTTAATATTTCCCCCTCTCCCCGTAAACGTAGACACATTTTCCAGCTGTGTCTCATCTCTGTAATACGTGCAAATAGTAGTTGGCATATTGTTCTGCAAAATAAGTGATTACGAATGTTCGACCAAAATCTCTGTCCTCTGAGCGAAACTTTGAGCCTAGTAAACAGAAAGTGTCGCTTGAGGCCAGATCTGGTGAATAGGATTCGGACCCTGTTTGCTATTCTTTTTTTTCAAAAGAGGTCGTTTTTTCGCAATTTGTGCTTTCAGATTCTCAAGTAATGATGCGCAGTATACCCCCGTTATTGGTTTTCAAGATAGTCAATCAACACAACTCCATGACTATCATAAAAAGTACAGTTGACATAACTTTCGCGGTCAACGGAACAGTCTTCGCCTTTGTCGGAGTCCTTCACCCTTCGTTTCGACTGTGCCTTTAGCAGTGTACTGGTGTATTCAAACTTCATCTAGTTATTAGTGGACGCCAAAACTCCGATTTATTTCCTTTAAACTGCAGGGCTTTGAAAATGTTCATTCGAATGCCTTTTTGATATTGAGTGAATAAGCTAGCTCAAATCTTCAGTTCAGCCTTTGGTATCTCTCTAATAATTCGACGGTTGTCCAACACCGTTTGTGGTGAACTTTTCCAATGTTATCGGTAGTGGTTGCAATTTTTGGCCGTCCTGAACGTTCATCGTCAACCAAGTTAATACGATCACGTACAAATTCAGCTGCCCAAAATTTCACTGCGGCAAATGATGGGACAGAGTCACTCTAAATAATTCCAGAAACAAGGATTGTTAAACAACAACTAAGAGTTCAACATGGTTGAAGAACTACCACAACATTATGAGTAATGCCACCTTCATGTTGAGGCTTCAAATCTTGCAGAGTACCCTCGCACGTACAGAGGAAATCGTTTTTTTTTTGTTGTGAACGTGGTGACGGCCCAATGCACTTTAAAAGCTATTTAGTTTTTTATAACCACGTGAGCTTTAAGTGCGTGTATAGTTGTAGGTAGTCCATGTTGTAAGGATTGTAATATTAAAGTATGAAGCTCTTCTTTGTTCCTTAATAATTTATTTTAACATAGTTTAAGGTTAGGTTTGGCTGAGGCCCTCGTCACCTAGAATCTATTGTGCAACATCAGTATAAATGATTAAATATAGTACTTACAGTCATATTGTCCTAATCTCACAAATTCTTTATTGAAAACAAGTTACAGGTTTCGGAGCAAAGGCGCTCATCCTCAAGCTAAAGCTAATTGTAAAAAGTTGTCGAATTGTTAACATTTCTTCTAAATTGTAAAATAGATCTGGAAAGACTGCTTTTACCTGTTTTATAATAACTCTAGCCTGAGGATGAGCGGTTTTATTCGAAACCGGTAGCTTGTTTCCAATAAAGAGTTTGTGAGATTAGAACCAATTGTTATTATTGTGTACCTAATTACAAATCGTTCATACAGAGTCGCTATGGACTACTTATATTATTAAATGCTAAATATTAGAAAATTAAGTTGGAGGTATGTAGTTGCTTGTATTTGCGGATAGTTTGTATTGTCTAAACGCAGCAAGTATGTTTAAAGGATAAAAAGTAATTCGTATTTACAAATCCGGCGCATCCACCAAATCTGCGTATTTGCTCTTCTTGTTTAAAATGCGTTCTAGATTAGGTTTAACAAGCAGAAATGTAATGTGCCCTTGGTTTCCAGGTTGGAGCCGCGTCATTATCATAATTTCTCCGGATGTTTCGTCCTCACTCTTATGGGACATCTTCAGAGCTGTTACTGCGCATTGACTGGGTTTATATAAGGTTCTTTACGAGTCAGTGGAGCGGAAAAGTTACGGATCAATACGAATTAGAAACGTATTTCCATTTATTATTCAAATGCAAATATTTCACTTGATATCAAGACTCAACTTCGTGTGTACAGAAACACAAAGGTATTATACAGTGGATCTGGGTAATATTTCAAATGGTTAAAGTTAAATTCAACAATCTATTTACTTGATGTAACTTCTTCGCTTTAACTACAGAAATCGGAGCAGAGAAGTCAACTGAGGCAAAACAAACGGAACGAGATTTACATTTTAGCAAAATTTTTAGCGTGCTATTGTTTCAACTTTTAAACAAATAATGTTATTCGATTCACATAGGAACTTTTAATGGGAATATGGACAGATGGTTTCAGCTGCTAATTCGATTAGATCGAGAAATCCAACGGCGAACGCGTTCAAACAAGGTTCGGCTGCATTACGCGACCGTTTCTCCCATCCTCGAACTCGGAAATGAACTTTCCAAAAGTAAACAGACGACTTCCGCGAGGGGTTTCGCCGTGGATCGGGCGATCGTCATCGTGCACGTGCACCTAGCTACAGTTCGCGCTGGGGACCCGCGAGCCTGACGGAGAAGTCTACGCGAAGCGATGAAGAGGGGTGAAAAATATCGATCAAGTGGTACTTACTTCTAGAGCGGGATTTAATTTGTGCTTTAACTTCGTTCTTGGTTTATATTTCACCATTTCCCTTCCGGCTGGCGATGCGAATAAATTTGCGAGATCCGTACTCTGAAATATAAAGAAAAAGAAATCAGCTTCCGTTAAAAATTTTATGGAAGTAAGGATTTTTTGTATTAGATATGTTGGTAATTATTTTATCGACAAAGAACCATATTTTTCAATTTGATGTAACTTTCTTATTGCTGCTGATAGGTCTTTCGGGGTGGGTATGAGTACGGGATGTACGATCTACTAACTACATGATTTAATAATGTATAGATGGTGTGTATAAAGTGTTGAGGGGATTTGTTACTAGCAGATCCTCTCTTAATGAAAAGAGGGAAACGCAGTTATTTATTGGTTGACAATCGTTTTATTGTGAAGTTTTGTCTTCTTTGAGCCAAGCGAAACTATTTTATAAATTCTCTGTTCAATGTAAAACATTACCAGAAGATAAGTAGCATCAAAGTTATTACAAGTTGCTTATGGAAAAATCAATGCTTTCCATGTGAAATAATATTGTAAGTTTTGATAAATTTGGTGATTATATTTTTAACGCATGTGATGTAAACAATTGAATTTCAATTTAACTTTACTTGGCGTAGCTTTCGAAATCCTCTAAAAATAATTTATCTCTTTCGACGTCTCTTTTGGTGGTAGTCGTTTTTTTTAATTTCAAACTTTGTACATTCTCCTGCTAACAGCATGGTTTGTTAGTGAAGTTCTACTGTTTCCGCAGGACTAAAGTAACTTCCTATTGAAGTTCATTACGCTAAGTAGGTTAACCAGCAAGGAGGATAGTACATTGGGCGATGTTTACAGCTATAATGATTTGTATTTTGATATATGGTATTCCATTTTAGTTTCTTTAAAATTCGTTTGTCTATTTTTTTTGCCATATTTTTCTGCATTAAAATGTATTGAAAACTGAGAGAGATCATTTTGAGCATTTCTTATATTTACTGCTAAATTATATTTTTTACTAATTTACTAATAGACTAATTTAGATTAGCACATCAATCAGTGACGCTTAAAATAAAAATTTATTTGCGTCGTTCCTTTCACGCATCTTAAAGGTAATTTGACATTTCAATAAATAGATAAAAAAAATAATAAATAATAATAATAAAATAGATTCAAACTCAAGAGAAACATGGTCCTCTTCATGATCATTTTGCATTATATACGAGGGATGTTTCCAACGTTCTGGGAATTGTGCCTAAAATTACGCAGAAATTATAGGCAATGGTATTGGTGATAGACAAGACTTGACATGTTTATGTAGCTATCCAGTGCAATATAGTTCAGTCTGAATCAGGAAACCATAGAAGATGCGGTTAAATCTCAAAGAGCAATTTTTGTGGAAAGAGGGTGTGAAAACAGAAATTATTCAACGTCCGCAAGCAGTCTTTGGTGAGTCTGCAGAGTCTACTAAAAGTAGTGTACATCGGTGGAAGAACATCATTAGAAGATGATCCACGCGGTGGTTGCTCGACTTCGTCGGTAAACGAAAGAAACGTTACTGTCGTGGAGGACCTACTGAAAGAGGACAGGCGAATGACTATTCATCAAATTAGTGTACGCCTAGGACATCCTATATGATTGTTTGGGCGTAAGCTAAGTTTCAGCCCGCTGGGTGCCAAGGCTGTTGGGACCAGGACAAAAACTCAGTAGGTCTGCCACTTGTCGTCAACTTCAAGAGCTGTTAGTCCGTTACGGTGATAAAGTTTGGCAACGGATAATAACCACTGACGAAACGTGGATTCCTTACTGCTATATCCTGAGACCAAAGTCAATCCAAAGAATGGCGTAAACCGGAAGAAGGACCTCCACTTAAAGCGCGTGCAGTTCCGCCTGTTGGAAAGGTAATGCTTATTGTATTCTGGGGCTGCGATTTATAGATTATCTGTCGAAAGCTACCACAATTATTGCAGAATATTTGCATTTATTATCCGCAGACTTGTCAGAAAACGGGCTGGAAAGTTGCATAAGCGTCCATTGTTGCAACAGGATAATGCAAGACCCTAGGGGGTGGAGAAAGAGAAAGGATTCAACGATGTACGATGAGAGTTGCTTCCGCATCCACCTTACTCACCAGATCTCGCACTCAGCGATTTTCGTTTGAAAATCTCGTTCGAATTTATTACATAAATTGATTGAAATGGCTTTCGTTTACTTTTTGTGGTGGAAATTTAAGTTTGTGGACAGATCAAGAAAGAATTTTTGAAATGTAAAAACAATTTAATTAATTGAAAAGTATTTGTTAAGAAAGGCTTAGTCTGAACTGAAGAACTGTGAACAAAGCCGAATTTAAATTTGGGATGTCATGTAAACTAAATATAACCTCATGCTACAATAACGAGTTCCTTTCATGGAGAGCTCCACCGGACCTATTCAATATTTACATACTTTCAAATTTCGTCTGTCATTTTTATTCATTCAAAGCTTTTACATTTCGCGTCTAACAAGTAACAATATGATATTTCGATAAAACTGGAAGCAATAAAAGATCTATACATAAAAGACTCCTACGGCTACAAGCTGCGTGTTCACCAATGAAAAGATTTTTACGTAAACTCTCTTTATCAACGTTTTTTTCTTTTCTTTTCGAGACATGTAACTCACGTTTATAACGAGCAAGATCATTAAATTAGAAATAAAAGAGGCGTATAGCATAAAACAAATAAAATCGTCGAAAGAAAGAGAAATATAAAAAGAACGTTGACGACTCACCTCTGATTTCGTGTTTGTTTCCAAGAAGTATATGTCTTTGTGTGCGCAGCTGATTATTTCACCTTTCATTACTGAAACAAACAAAGGAAAAATCAGTTGCCGTATTATTCGCAGTCGGCTGGGTTCCAGTTATTGCATGAAAATTCTATTCAATTCATTCGATCCTTCATTTGAACAGTGAGAAACGCTGGAAAATGTAGGAATGAATTCGTGAAAATAAAAAAAAGAGGTGGAGTTGAAATATGCGTGTTCACAACTGGAAAATTGTAAAGATACAGGTGTTATTAGAAAATACATTAATTAAAATGTTAAAGTACAGAGCCTGTGCAGTCAATGAAAGTAATAATAATAACAATAAAAATCTTTATTGATTTTGTGCCCTGCTCATCAGCTTAATCAAAAAGAATTGGTATATACAAGTCGGAGGCGCTACGAGAATGATAATCGTGGGTAGTATTATTTTTAGGATAGTTATCTCTGTGCTTGTGAATATAATTTATGGCCTCTAAGATATATATGGAAGGAGGAATTAGGATTTTTAGCGACTGGTTTGCAAGACTTCATAGATGGTATGCCACCTATGATTCGTATAATATTCTTCTATGCAAGAAAACAGTTTTAGCTGAAGGGGATGAGCGGGAGTAACTATGACTCTCCACCTCCGGCCGTTAGTTATGGTTATTCTACCCGGTCGCCACCGACTAGGTCCAAGGTGGTTATTCCCTTCAGGAATCTCCTATCGGGGAGGAATTGAGCTTCGGGCCTATGCTGGACCGAAGCGGCTTCCTCCAAGGTGCGCTTAGTACCTCCTCGTGGTGGCGCTGGATGCTCTCGGAGGGCGTGGTGTAAAGCACCTCCCAGAGTAACAAACACTAAGCGGCCCGCCGGCCTCCATCTTCCGTTTAGGAGCGCGGAAGCACGGCAGCCCCCGAAGACGGACATCCCGAGTTGGAGGGGGACGAGACTGCTGTAGGAAGGTTCTCCAAGGCCGAAGATCATGCCACCACCGGGGCGGCCCCCCAACGGCACCGGTCGCCCCAACCAGGGGGAAACTCGCTGGAGCTCCGAGGCGGCTGCAGTACCTAAACTCCAGGGAGCAGAGCCGAAGGCCTGCTTCCCCAAAGTCGCCCCAAAGTAAGTAGTCACATCGTACATTTTGAATGAGTTGTCGAGTGTGGAATAATAAAAAATTCGTCTTGTTTTCATTTGATTTTAACATATTTGAACAAAACTATTCATACAACGAATTAATTGATTTATTGCTAATCCTTGAACTATGCCGCGAAGAATCGGCAAGTGAGTAAAGTTGAAATCAATCAACTGTATACCTCAACTTACAATACTCGATCATTTAAACACGGCGAAGGCCAGTTGCTGCGTTGCTTCTAATTCCATATCTACACTTTTTTCTAATTTATCTATTAGAAGTTGGTGTTATACGCAGTCAAATGTCGCAAAGAAATGATTTTTATGTAAGTTAAACGTATAAAGCTAAAAGCATGTTTATTCTATTATTCAAGGATTTTTCCGACACTGGAGATTAGTGAAATCGGTCTATAGTTTTCGATGTTGGTTTTTCTTCATTTTTTACGTACTGGCACTAGCACAGATGTTTTATAGTAATTGGGAAATATACCTAGAATAAATGATAGATTCATTAAATAGGTGAGAGGTTTTATCGGATACAATGAAAACTCTTTAAGAGCAGAAATATCGTCAATTCCAACAATGACATAATGTCGATCATTTCGTTCTCTCTAAATAGAAATAAATGCATTGCGCGGGTATTATCTGAAATCCCATTCTTCGTAGTTATATTCTGTATTGTATCCAGTACACGCGTTGAAGGTTTCTAGGTTTTTCGAGTGTAGTAAGATCTTTCACCATTTTCCTTTACTAGCTGTTTGTGTGCTTTTTTCTGCTGAATGTAATAGTTTTTTAGATTTTTGCTTGATTGTGTAACCAATATGATAATAAATAGGTTATTTTTATGAATAAAATGACAATAATGTATAAGTAGCGCATGGCTGTAAACAGAATTAAAAATTAACACTACGTAGGCTTTCATGGCAGCATAACTGCCACTGCTATACAATTCAGTTAGCTTAAACAAGCCGTCTGCATGAACGGCGAAACGTCGAGCGAAAGCTTTGACACACAACGAAACCCGGAAGAAGTTAATGGCAGTAGCACTGAGTTCAGCTATCCTGAAGAAGCCGTCAGTATGAACGGCGAAATGTCGAGTGAAAGCTTTGACATACGACGAAACCTGGAACAAGTTAATAGCAGTAGCACTGAGTTCAGTTATCCTGAAGAAGTCGTCAGCATAAACGGCCAAACGTCAGGTGAAAGCTTTGACACAGGGCGTACCATATGTGTGATAATATTCAATATTGGTTCAAAGTAGAAGTTAAAAGAGTCGCACCCGCAGAAGTGCAAACATTATGAATTTAATTATGATTTTTATTAATTTTCATTTTTGATAATGTTTGCCCACAAGCCAATAGCAGTGAATCATAAAAGTTTCGGTCAGGACCGAAGTTGAAGGCAAATTAGAAGACGAACCAGTTGCTTTTAGACCAAGAAGGGATATAATGACATTAGAAGAAGATTTAGCGAAAGTCCAGGGAGATGGAGAAAGATCGAAAGTACTCAACGTGGAAAGAGGAATTAAACAAGGAGAATGGAGATGGTCCTATTAAAAACACGATAAAAGAGGCAAGCGAAAAGCAAACGACAATTGCGTACGAACATCTAGTTCCAATAAAATTAAACCACCTATTACATCCTGATTATATTGTGTTGATCGTGGACTCGTACAAGAAGAAGTGGAGATTGGCAAATGTCTCATATGAAGAGATAAGCTGCAAATAAGCATCAATGTAGACAAAGGTAGGTATATGGTTGTAAACCAGGAAGAAGAAAATACATGAGAAAGATAGCAGGAGTCACAAAACATAATAAGCTAACAATTGAAGAAATTAGAAGGATATTAAAACAGACGCTAATAATGAAAAAATACAGAGCAGGCAATTGTACTGATTCGGGCGTGTAGTGAGGATGTAACAAAATAGACTAGTTAAAAGAATAACAGAGGCAGGACTGGTAAAAAAGAAAAGAAGAGAAAGACCAAATAAACATGGACGGGAAGAATAAAAGAGGTAGGTTAGAAGAAGGAAAAAGAAAACAATACAGGACTTGAGAGAACTGGTCAGAGGTAGGGAAGAATGGAAGAAATGGGCGAATAACGTCACTAAACTCGACACCCTTAGGAAGAAGAAGAGGAAGATAAAAAACGAAACAATCGTTGGAGGCGGCGGTACAGTGCAGAATTACGCTACAGATGCACCTATTTAATAGAAAAAATAAAACCATCGCTTGGAGAATTATATTGCAGGGAAACATTTTTAGTAAATAAAGAAACGCGCGCAATGTGTAGATATGTACGTACACAACTTACGCACAAACAGCTATGCGATATAAAGCGTTGCATTTATGCAATTTCTACTATATCTACCATAGATATGCAACGTGTGAATACAAAGCTATGCACGGCAATACAACGTCAACCGAGGCGTCCTCTCCACTAAATAATGTTCGTCGGGAAACGCGCTTAGAGCTATTATTTTTACATGAATAAGCGCATCCATAAATATTGTAATACCGAGAGCACTATTTATTTTCGCCCGCAGCATCACATTTAAGCCGTTGCTGATGTGCAAATGTTTGTTGAGCCTCCCGGGGGTCTTAGCAATTACTTCCACTGTAATCACGTTGCTTATACAGGGCGAATTTAAGTTAAATTTAAAAATTCGAAACAGAACTAGCTCTAAGGATTTACTAGGGGCGCTGGGTCCACAATACCGTGCGCTCCCTGCGGTTTTCTACTTTTTCCGGGGTCGACATTGTGAAATGAATTATATACCATATACCCCGTACTTACAACGTAGTGCAGATTGAAATTAAATACTTGGGGCGTAGCCCTGACTACTATGGAAAGACGACTGATCAAACGACGTTAGCTACGAGAGGGAGTGTTGTCGTATAGAATTTCCCGCGTTTTTCTATAGTGAATGTAACTTTAAAAATCATAATTCAAATAAAAAAGTTAGGTAAGCGAAAACCTCTATTAAAATTGAAATAAAAAACGAAAAAGGGGCTAAAAATAACAACGAAACAAAAATTTTGGTAAAGCTCAATTTTGCTGTCCTAGTTAAAAGTTGCTGCAACATACTTCGAACTTTCTGTTATTCAAAGAGAGTAAGGCTGTGCAAACCCATACCACTCTAGCTTGCGATGAACGACGTGTTGATTAACGCATTAGTGTAGTTCATCTCAACTTGATCTCCCTGTATCTACCACTTCTGAGATATCCTGCTGGATTTCAATGGCATCATAGATTTGCTGGTTGTTGCAGCTCCTCGAGGTCATTTATAGGCGTAGCGTGAAATGAAGGGGGTTTAGTTAGGCGATTTTGCAGGTAGTGGCACAAATGCGCCCCTTCCTGCCTATCTTCGCACAAAAGTTTCATACAAACGCTCTCTAATGGTAATTAAAAAATGAGATGGAACAGCATTGTTCTGGAACTGCACTTCTTGCCTTCGGTTCAAAGGAATTTCGTAC
Source organism: Marronus borbonicus (assembly GCA_902655005.2). Lineage (NCBI taxonomy): Eukaryota > Metazoa > Arthropoda > Insecta > Coleoptera > Scarabaeidae > Marronus > Marronus borbonicus. The sequence continues at coordinate 3,698,095 of LR737397.1, forward strand.
AAAAAATTACCCATCGTGGTCTGCACGAGTTTAGGTAAGTGGCACCTGTCAACCGGATCTGATCAGCTATCGTCCAAAATCCCGATCTAAATGTTTAATCAAAAACGTACCTGGTGGGAGGATTGCATAGGGATCTTCGTCGGGCCACAAATGCGTATTGTGGAAAGTAAAAACTCCATTTCGTGTGTATCAATAAAAAGAATATTGGTAGCAAAATTGGGGTAAAAGAACAGATGCCCTTGATCAAGTGGATTTGGAACTTGCACTCGTTGTAGATGGTACGGGTAAAGCTGTTGCTTGGTGGAAGAATCTCCAAACAAGAGCAGCACATTTTCTTCGGATTCTGTTTTACTCGTGATAGGATTGCCTTTTCTGTTTTCCAAATGAACTGGTAGCGCGCAATCTTTGGTGCAGGCATAATTCATTGTTTGAGTAAGCAGGCATAGCGAAAATTCGTAAAATTGTGCTCTAATCACTGAATATCAACTACAAACTGTATGTTTGACAGAATTTCGTTGCACTCGTCCATTATTATTTTTAAAATGCATATTTGATCAACACATGACCGACATGCTCTGAAGCTAGCTTGATTATTTCTGTTTGTGTCTTATCTATTAACTTTTAGTTTATTTCTTTTCACACTTTATTCTATATCCCTTTTTTTGTATTGCGATAATTCGACACGTCTTCCACACATCTGGAATTGCTTCTTCTTCCCATATTTTTTTTGTCTTTGGCATGTAATCATTCATATCTAGACCGGCTTTCATTTGTTAAATGCAAATTTTATCTGGTCCGCTAGCTTTATTATTTTTCAGGTATTTAATGATGGTTTTAACTTTGACTTTAGGGGTATAATTCCCCTACGTTACATAGCGGAACGACAAAGTTGCGTTTATTTCGTTATTAATAATTCTATTTAATTTTTTCAGAAACAGACGCTAGTGGCACAAAAACAGTTAACTATCTTCCCGAGCTCAAATAAAAAATATTTAAATGAGTCTTCTCTTTTATAGCGTCCATAAATCCGCCGAGAAAAAGCTCAAATAACTAGAAAAGTTTAATGCACAGATTCGCAGTTCATTCGGAAATTGTAAAGTATTACTAAGCAAAAATAAGGGAAATCTATATCTCGTAACTTTTATTATCTCCCGCTTTAAATCGGCGAGTCGGTCGGTCCGTTGGACGTTTATTAATGGCGCTGCATGGAAAATGGAAAAGCTGATTATCGGAAGTCGATATTTTAGATTTTCAGCGCGAGATTGCCTTCGCAGCGATAACGTTTTAATTTAGGCAGAGAATTTAACGGGAGAAGAAGCTATTAAGGATAGAAAGAGTTAACTCTGTTACCTATAAATTAGTTGATAATTAGATGATAATCTGCAAAGTTCTCTCCTACTGCCTAACTTGATTATCGAGGGGGAAGGTAATTCGGTTCAAATAGTAAGCGTAGACTGAAAATTCTGTCCTTTTACGGGTATTTTGTACTTTCCTTTAAGGGAAAAAATTAAAAAAAATCAAATGGAAAGAAAGGAAGGACTAAAAGTGTATTATTTGCAGTTAATTACACTACAAAAAGTTCAAAGCAAGAATTTTCCAATGTAAAGAATATAAATAACATAGATACGTAAATAAATATTTATTTTTTGATATGTGGTGAGGAGGCAAGCCCCGTTGGGCTTCCCACCTTTCATAATCGCAAGAGGCTTGAGTCTGCAAAGGGTGTGTTTAAGGTGTTCCATTGCTCCGCTATTATTCCTCAGTCGCCGTAAAAAATTGAGTAAAGTGACTTATTCGCGAACATATCACTGGTGACTCCAAATTGCGCTGGAACCACCAGAAAAGTCAGGCACCGTTACTATTAAGACTCGATCGGACGTTACGTAAATAATAAATTTGTAGGTTTAAGATGAAACAATAGACGCGTGTCTTTGGCTTATTATTGCTGAAAAAAATTAGCAGAATTTAAACCTAAAAAAAAAGAGTCACCATTGGCATTCGCAGTTAACTGCGCTACACTCTTTACGGCGAGGGGGTGGTAGTAAGAAAGCCATACATACAATTTACGTACAAAAGGCTCAATAAGTTGTTAAAATTTTTGCATGAAACCTCTACAGATGTGAGAAGTGGTCACACCGTTATACGGCTCGTCAGTGTGAACTTGTGTGGAAGGCCAAACGACGAATTCCCGTATATGTATGGAGATCGTGTACATGTAGGGATGAGAGTATCTAATCTAACTTCTACAAATGTGAGCGATCTTCGTGTATATGCGACAACTTGTCGAATGGCTGCTACCTTCAACAATGGCACACTGATGAGCCGTATAACGGCGAAACGCGCGTCTGTGCATGGTGGATGGTGGTAGCCTGATTTCATTATTAGTATTATTGCTATTACTATTATACATTCCATGCGTTCTATTTATTAATACAACAATGCAAGTGTGGTTGGTTCACTACTTATTTATTGTGCTGTATATACATATATGAGGTATATTACCTTATCAGCAAATTTTGTCTTTTTACAATTTATACAATCACCTAATCATAAGTAATCCCAATTAAGATATTCATTCTCGCTTTGGCGATTAATGAAACAATGTTTGCACGTGTATCGATTTCCACGCAGGCGTTTTCCACCGAATTGGTTGCCGAACGTCGATAAGACAACAATTTGCATGCCAAATTAATTAAATGATACAAAGTTGAGACGCTAAAGCTCACTGTGTGACACCGCATAGTTTAGGGTGCCTGAAAACTTTGAGCCCTTGATTGCATTAGTCTAAGAGTTACTACATTGTTCGCGCTCATTTTGTGGTTGAAACGTTGAAGTACATGTATGCATACGTATACACAATATACTATCGTCAACCGGAGTGGATGGTGCTTGAAAGTAGGATATACGACGTGGGCGTATGGAGGATTGACGGGTACATTGTTCATAAATTAATAATAAGGTGGTAGGGACAGAGTTTAAAGACAACGTGGGTTGCGAATGTAGAACATGTCTAGGGAGGTATAAGAAAAGCGACAAAACGCATTTTGAATTATAAATTGTAAATCCCGTTTAGATTTTATAAATAAATTGTAAAGAGACGTTCAATTTGAAACTATACTTTCTACCTTTCTACTTTTTATTTCACCTCTGCATATTAAGTGTCTCTTTAAAAATATGTTGTATGTAAAAGATAGGGAGGTGAAAAATTATTGATTTTTTCCCTTATGATATTTTGTGTTCGTTGTGATTGGTGAGAATTGAATAGCGCATCTTGCTTAGAAGAAAAGCGCGAAGAAACTAAGATGGTGCCATCCCGAGCGTTGTAAAATTAAAAACGTCTTCATCCAAAGGGCTAAGGGGGTAAGGCGTGTGACCAGCGTCTAAGTATCGGCGGTTAACTGCAAAGAATCCCAAGTCTCCAAAAGGTCAAGTAAAGGATAAGAAATATCCTTTATCTCATGAAGGGAGATAACTGGCGTTCCGTCGTGGAGAGAAGAGCCACAGCTAAAGAGAATATAAAATTACGTAGTAGTACACCAACATTATAACGAGAAAAATTTGGCTAGGTGTTGACTACTCACATGTTGAAACAACACGGTCCGCTCCCCAAGATGAAAGTCAGAGCGACGGAGATCGATTGGGACAGCAAGATCGAGTATCTCGGAATGATCCTAGACGAGAGGCTGAATTTCGCGGAGCATCTCAGAAGAGCTCGAAACAGGGCACTAGGTGCAGCCAGACAGTTGTATCCCATCCTCACAAATTCCCACCTCAACCCTAAAACGGGCGTCATGCTATACAAGACACACATACGCCCGATCCTCACCTACGCCAGTCCCGTCTGGGTCACGGCGGCACCCACCCATATTACCTCCCTCGCGACGGTACAGAATCGCTGCTTGCGATTAGTACTGCACGTACCCCAACGCACCTCGCTGGCTACACTGACACACCTGAGCGAGACTGAGCGGCTGCAGGAATTCCTGGCACGGCTCAACAAAAACTTCTTTCGGAAGACGCTAACTAGCTAGAATCCCGCAATGAAGAACGCCACCACCCGAAGAACCCCTTCGGGATCGAGGCACAAGACCACCCACGATCACCTGAGTAGGCTGGCATAGGTATCACCGTAGCGTGTACTAACGCCTTACTAACTTATATTTTTCTGTTTTAGTAACCGAGGAGGGAGTCCAGGAAGAAGACTCCGAGAACCAAACAACGAGGACCGAGGACCCCGGGAAGATCATCAACCCGAGGGAACTGGAGGAAGCAGGATAAGGATCCAGAAAACCCAGCGCAGTAGGTGTTGACTACAGTCTAAATAGTAGTTTAAGTGAGTTATAATATATAAGTATATAAAGTGAAGTTGGTCAACATCGTCCAGAAAGCCCGCGAGCTAGGGTCGCCACTATCACGAGGAATCACCTATCCTTCTTTAGCAATAACATCCAAGAATCTTTTTAGGAGCTCGTGTCTTTCTTTCTTCATTGCTTAATAATAATTAATAATTTGATCATTACAAACTGGAATTCCATTCAACAATATTTGCATCCCATTATTATTTCATTAGGAGGTAAAGAAACAAACTGATAAGCTGTATTTAATATAAATTTGAGGTTAATTTTATATTAAATACAGGTATTTAAAGTCAAATGTGTAGAACATGCTACATTAATCTACCGGGTGTAACAATCTCAACGGAAGAAATAGAATACGTGCAGTGATATGTGAGGAAACAAGCAGCAATTATCGTTCAGTGGGAAAAAGTGTAATTGTCATAATACTGGATGATGATGATTTGTTTTTAAGTGCCCAGTTAAGTAATTTCTATGTACATATATGTAACTGTCGAGGCAGCTATCAAAATTCTTATTGCTACTTAAAATTTAAAGATAACGTTTTTGTACAATTTAGAATGACTTAAGCTTATAAATCCAATTTCATCACGCACGAGACTATTAAATCGCTACGAAAAATATTTTGAGGCTCGAGCATAAATCACGTCGAAATTGCGGTCAGAAATGTTAGAACGGGGGCGCCGCACGACGGTAAGAATAAGAAGTCATATTTTCAGGACTTTATCCTTACGATTTATAGCTGCGTTATACGGTAATGCGGGTAAAGCCCTTGGAGTATCGTTATTCTATAACTTAAGGTAATGCTAAAGCCATATTTATTTGCTACATTTACGTTCTGCGGCTTACGTTGGTTCGAGATTGTAGATTTTTCTTTAAATTGCGATTGCTTTTTTTTGAATTGGAAATACTTTGGTTTATTTTTATTTTTACTTTTAAATCGGAGTACAGAAAGTTGTAATTTGTTTGTAATAATGCCGAAGGGCTTGTAACATTTGGTGAGATTTCTAATAATTCCTTCATTCATGTTCAATGGGCGAAGAATTTGGAAAATCCCAACGGTAAAGTCATTGTTTCAGGAGATCTTCTACATATTTTGTTGGCAAATGTTAGAGTAGGTGAGTTTTGCTACTTGTCAAACGTTATAGTGGGTGAAGAAATAATCTTGTTGCAAAGGGATATATTGAAGACTCCACAGAAAATAGAAGGTTAATTTCTCTACAAATACAAATTGTTGGAAAAAATGTTCCAGGCGAATGATTAATCAAAATAAATGTTCCTTTATCGGGAACAAACATGACAAATTGTAATTAGTGTTTCTGGTTAATAAAGTTCCCAAAATAATAATGTGGTTAATACTGATGATTTAGTATTCTAGTCCTAAGACTGTAACGACGTAAATTCTTTTGGCAACTACAGATTCAGCCAACATATTGCTTATTTTCTCTAGTATTTATCTATTTTATGAGTCCCTTGAGCGTTAGATTAATTGATCTCCTGTTTAGGAACTCTTGTTCTCAGCGTATTGTTCTCAGCATAGTACCTTTACTTTGTAAAAAACTGTTACTGCGATTTTTTATTTTCCTTCTCCTATGATGATAATGAATTATGAATCAATTGGTAATCGCATTTCCACGCCGGGGCTGTTTATGGACTTATTCAACACCTTGCATTGTATTAATCAGAAATGTTTCATGTACAAAGTAGAGAAAATTGGAGTCAGGGGCACATTGAATGATTGATTTGCTTTTTATTTGAATAGTAGATAAGAAAGAGAACGTTGCGCAAATTCTCAGATATGTCAATTATGGATATTGGGCCACCACAAGGCTCTGTTCTTAGTCCAAAGTTGTTTGTTATTTAATGACTTAATTGTATATATAAAAGAACTCTATTAAATGTAATATTATTACCTGTGTTGATGATGTCAATGTACCTTTAAGTACGGAAAATACTAACGAACACTCCCTGGAATGTAGCTGGATAACTGATAATAATAATAATAGTAATAATCTTTATTGTCCAACAGATGAAAATCCATTTACAGGACAATTAAAAATAGATATATAAAAAATAATAATAGCGTAAACATTGAAACAGTGGAAGGAAAGTGAAATTCAAAAATAGAAACGACATATACTAGGTTAAACAATGAAGTAACATGTGAAATAATAGTAATATGTTATAAGAGAAGTGGCGCTATGAATACAAAACAAAAGATCTGCCCAACATAATTTATAATTCCCACCGTACAGAAGAGTGTCGTGTTACTATAGGAGCTTTACATAAGAAGCTGCGAAAGGAATTAGAATGGGAGGGGTCAGAAACTTCGCCGCGAAAAATTGTGAAAGATATGGGATTCAGATTTAGGTGTACACAAAATAACAGAAAAATATTAATCGAACGAATGGATATTAGGTCGCGGAGAATAGATTATTTACAGAAAATAAAATTTTTTCGGGAAAACAAAAATCCCCTAATGTATATTGACGAAACATATATTCACAGTGGTCATACTTCATCGAAAAATTGGAGTGATAATAGTGCAAGTGGTCTGGTTGGCGAAAAAATATATCAAAAGGGCAAGGATTGGTTATAGTACGCGCAGGCGGTAGTATGGGTTTTCTTTAAGAGTGCTTACTAATATTTAAATTTGCCTCAAAAACTGGTGACTAACACAACGACATGAACGCAGAAAATTACGGAAAGTGGATAAATGGGAAATTAATTCCAAAACTGCCTGACAATTCTGTCGTTGTTATAGACAACGCTCCGTATCACAATGTTCAAACAAACAAAGCACCTACATCTGTCAGTAAAAAAATAGAAATGGTTAAATGGTTATCAGCTAAGGGGATTCCCTTCGACACCAATATGTTGAAACCACAATTATATGATTTAATCAAGTCACAAAGAGCGCTATTTTACTTACAAATTTGATGAATATTTTCAACAGAAGGGGCATACTGTTTTAAGGTTGCCCCCATATCACCCAGACCTCAATCCTATCGAGGTGATAAGGGCACAGATTAAGAATAATGTAGCAGCAAGAAACGTAACATTCAAATTAGAAGATGTAAAGAAAGTCACAGAGTTTTCAAAAATATCAATAGAGGACTGGCAGAAACGCTGTGAACATGTCATGAAACAAGAAGAAGAACATTTACAGAATGAGATCCTGGTTGACGAACGCTGCGAACAGCTTATTATTAATTTAGATAAATATAGTGATGATGACCTATACTCCGATGACAGCGATTAGTTTACTTTCTTTTAATTCATTGATTTTGTAACCCCATTTAATACTGTGTATATTTCTAATTTTATTATCTATATTATGCTACAATGTTGTACACTTTTCATTATTATTGCATTTTACTGACTGACAACTTGTATATTACATATGTAATTGTGATAATAAATATTATTATTATTATAAGTTTATAAATCCCATTACCTTTGTATTGGATTGGAACAACAAATGTTTCGAAACATAAACACATTACAACTATTAGTAAATTAAAATGCAATTAAGTTTAAAAGGAAATTGTATGTATTTCAAACATAAGTTAGTTTCTTAAATATAAATTTAATTAAGAACTTTCAGGTACGCCTCTGATACGGAAACGTTATATTTAAGAACGAATACGACGTAAGCTACCCTTCTTCTACCTGCACAAACTCACTCCCACCGCTCGCCAACTTATACTGCGGGAGCTGTGCAACATAATAAATTTTTAAATTTCGATATTAATGCACCAATACCCAATTTTATAGACAACATAACTTCCAAGACTTCCAGACTAAAGTTTATTACAACAAAAGCATAATATGTTCAACTACTACGGAGCATACGCCAATATGCCGATATACACTCTAATATAGCTACGATTTAATTTTAATAACATCGTTACGGCGCTATGAACACGATGGGTATTTGCGTATGCTTTCACGAAGTAATAAGTCCGTAGGCGATGACATTTTGAAGTTGAACAGCTAATGTATACGAGAGAAATTATTGGGGCAATATTAGGTATATATTAGCGTGTATACAAGATTTTAATTACTACTCATAGGAGGGAATTGATTAATTTTCAACTGCGAGCTTTGTGAAGAAGTTTCATTTTATTTAATGTCGCTAAGATCGAAGCGAAGGAGCTGGTAACTTTAGAAATTGTATGCGTTTCAATAAAGTTCTCTAAAGACCATCAATAGCTGTATCGATCGATACATGGGAAAGTATGAATGAAGGTAGACATTATAGAAAGTCCTCGGGACTAGCTGCAAAGAATACTTGTGTCAGCTCGTTAGAGCTGCTTCCAATGGCGGTGCGTGACCTTTTAACGAAGGAGGGCGATTGAAAAAAACATTATAAAATCTTACCTTTAGCTTACAATAATCTTTGAGAAAAAGCATGAATTGCTGATAGATTATTAAAAATTACGCGCAATGCACTAATATAGGTATAGCAGTGAATGTAATGTGTACAAGAATATTTATTTTTAATGTGTGCATGAACGCCGCCCCTCCTTAGTTCGTTTATAAATCCCTAAAAGTGCCTATAAATTTTGTAATTAAACTTATATCTAAATAAAATTGCTATCTCACACCAATTTCTTGCATTTCATAGTTTCGACATTTCTATTCCGCAAACAGCAACCATATAATCTAAAATTTTGTCTTGCGTTATATTTGAATTTCCCTTAAAAACATTAGCATTATTTAAAAAAGCATTATTTAAATATTCTGGAAGCGTCAGATTCAGATTCAGAAAAACCGATATGTAGTCCGTCTAGAAAGTATCCGGAAAACAAAAAGCACAGCTATAATTTGACGGTGTATATTTTTATTCCATATAAAACGGATACGGTCCAGCCTTGTAAAACTGACCGAATCAATCTTCTTTATTTCGTGGTGCTGCTTGTTCTACTTCAATTTTCATTAGTCCCCATATGTTTTCGATGGGATTAAGATCTGGGAGAGCTGCTGGTCATGGAAATATGGCATAAACATTTTCTCTTGATAGGATTTTTAAATGATTTGCACCAAGCTGAAAACAACTTTCGTCAGATATAAAAACATCACTAAAATTATCGCCTCGAAATCGTTGGCAAAAACCTATTCTTCGTTGCTTTTGTAGAGGTGTCATTGCAGCGATTTTTTTTGGTTTCTTTGATAAGTAACCTTGTCTTCTCAGTGAAATGCGGGCAGGTTCTGGACACACTCTCATTTGACGTTGATTTCCAAATCTGTTAGCCAGTTTTCGAAAGCCTAGGCGTGGGTTTTGTCGTCCTAAAGTCACTAAAGCGTTTAGATTGTTTCCGCTAATCTTACGCGGTCTTCCAGAACAAAAAAGAAATACATTAAAATTAAAAAAAATAATAAATTCCGGATACTTTCTAGACGGACAATATTTCTTAAGTATAGCATGAAATTAAAATTCTTTACTGCAATCATGATCTTTAAGAACCAGCTCAAAAACTCAATCAACTTTAATACAACGTATTAAATGTTTTAATATACTAGCCGATCGGAAACAAGCGGACGCTGTGGTTGAATATTCTATTGCGAGAGTCCCACATGCAGAAAAAGGGATTACTCGAACTAATGATGAAGTTTGTGGCCGCTCTATTTTCACCTATTCTTTCCGTTCTTTGCTCCAATTTCAGTTGATTTTGTTATTTTTTTCGCAATGTATCCATCTAAATGCTAAAATGCTATTCATTAATAAATGTTAAGAGAGTTCCTGACTTGTAGATCATTTCCAAGACCTTTGTAATATTTGTGGAGGTTGTAATAAGTTAGCAAATCGTCTCATTAGATCAATTAGATTAGCTTTGCTAGATTTAACATCTTGTGAGTGATCGCTTCATGTTTCGGCTTCGCCGAGCCCATCTCTGAGAGCCGTACTCCTGTCAGTATTATGCAGTCATACAGTACATGGATGGCAGTCTCTTCTTCTGCCTGGTAGAATCTACATGCTGTTTTCTCTGTTAGGCCCAGATGTGTTTGTTGAGCATACAGTATCCTGTTAGCAAGCCCACTATTGTTCTAACAGACTTCTTGTCTCTGCTTAGTAGGTCCGCTGTAAATGTAAGTCTATGTCCAATTAGAAATTGCTTGGCCTGTCTCGGATCTGGAATGACCTTCCACCAATCTTGAAATTTTTTATCTTTCCATTATTTAGTGGTTGCTTTTACCACCGTATATGCCATTCCCACCGAGTGCATTGGACGATTTTCAGCTCGGGCTAATTTGTCTGCCTTTACTGCTTGACTGTCTGAATAGATAGCAACAGATCGATAATTATCTGCGTGCAAGTTTAATTCTTTAGTACACTCCACCACCGCTACTATTTCGGCTTGAAATACTGTGGCGCTTTGGATTAGACTTAGTGCTTTAGACAATTTAGGTGTACTCTTTATCTGGTATTACCGTTAGCACTTGTCGAAGCTGCATTTGGGATTCATGGCGTCATTGAGTATGTTAGTTATCGGCCCCGCCTTGCGTTCCTTTAACAGTGTCTGATAGTTTGCATCATGCGATTTAACTATAGGAGGTTGGCCATTCATTAGTCTGCAGTTTGTTAGCCTGGCCTCCCATTCGATGTACACTGCCGTTCAGAGAAGTTCGGTCGGTTAGTAAAAAACACGAAAAGGTTACAGAAACAAACGAAACTAAAAACAAAATGCGATTTTATTGTATGTACAGGTAAAAAAGACAAAAATAAATAAATAAAAAGTTATTCTGGCCTAATATAACATACTGAACATTATATTTTTTTCATCGAAAAAACCTCCTTTGCTGTTAATCACCGCTCGAACTATTCTAGGCATGCTTTCGATAAGTTTTGTTAAAATGGATTGTGGAATATTAATCCATGCATGTTGCAGAATATTCCGTAAATGTTCTTGTGAAGTTGGGCATATTTTTCGGATCCTCCTGTCCAGTTCATCCCACAACAACTCTGTAGAGTTCAAATCTGGGCTTTGTGGGGGCCATGTCATTACTTTCAGGGTGTGCTGTTCTTCTTACTCCTTTAGATAGTCCTTACACACTAACGCAGTGTGTTTTGGGTCGTTGTCATGCATGATTGTAAAGTTACGGCCTATTATACGCAATCCTGATAGCACTGCATGATTCTGGAGTATTGCAAAATAATTTCCCTTCCTCATTACACCCTGCACTCTGCATAAATCTCCCGTCCCAGCAAAGGAGAAACATCCCCATACTAACACAGAACTACGCCCTTGCTTCACTGTTGGCACAATGCTGCCAGGGATCATTTTTTCGGCTTTAGATCTTCGGACATAAACTCGTCGATTTTGCCCAAAAACCTCAAACTTTGACTCGTCACTCCAAAGCACGTGTTTCCAATCATCTAACGACTAATCTAGATGAGAAGGGGCTCACTCTAGCCGTTTTACTCTGTTGCCCAGACGTAATAATGGTTTCAGAATGGCAATGCGTCCATGAAGGTCTGCTTGTTGAAGTCGACGTTTTACCGTACTCGCCGAAACTTGTTCTTCACGGCCGCGATTGACTTCGGCTGCTATTTGTGGTGCAGTTAATTTTCTATTGCGTTTGCTTAATAATACAATTCTCAAATCTTCAGCTTTTGTTGTTTTCCTAGATGCTCCAGGACGAACACGATTTATAGTTCCAGTTATACGATATCGCTTTATATCATTTACTGTTGAACTTCTCATATTTACTTTCTCAGCAATTTGTCGCCCCGAATATCCTGCTTCAAACGGCGTAATAATGCGTGAACGTTTTTCTACACTGGTAGGCTTGCCAGATGCCATTTTGAAGTAAATTTTCTTAAAACTTTCGCGCAAAAACGACAGACGCACACCAACACACGTTTAACACTAAAATGAAGCAAATTTATGTCTTTACGTCCGTGATAAATAAACAAGAATGATACTGCGGTATATTTCCTAAATGTATTGTGCGTCAATAATCCCCAAACGACGCGTTTCAAAAGATCGGTGCTTCCGAGAAATTCTTGGAATGATAATAAAAGAGACTTTATTGTGGTTGTCGCAATATTTCTACTTTACATAATAATTTATGGCTTTAATTCCTTAGAAAAATGTGTAATTGTATACAGTGTGATATAATAGATTTTTATTGTATGACCGAACTTCACTGAACGGCAGTGTATATATGTAGTGGTTTCAGGTTTAGGACGACTTCCAGAGCAGCAGTTGACAGTCGCCGTGTTGTCTCTGCCTGCAATGTTTTCATCCACCATATAACCGATCCATACGTTAACATTGATCTGATTACCCCCACGCTTTATTTTTTCGTTTTTCCACACAACCTTCTACATCTGCCTAAGGCAATACTAGATTTGTTGATGATTTTAGTGATGTGAACCGTACTCCGAGGTATTTCCTTCTTTGACAAATGGAATTTCCACTCTTCCTAGCACGATCGGTTTTGGGTCTCGAATTATGCGCTTTTTTGTAAATACGATCATTTGTGTTTTGTTGCTATTGCCTCTAAGTCGCTACTGTTTACACCAGTTATCTATTGTATTTATGCATTTCGCATTCCTCAGCATATCCTAGGCAGTACAGGCCTTCCTTGAATAGCTTTATTATTAGTTCGTCTACAAGAGAATTTTGCTAACTGTGAAACGTCATGGTGGGCGACGAATTAATTCTGTCGTGGAGGGATATATTGAACATTCTACAGAGAAATAGAAATATAATTTCTGTACAAACTGTTGAAAGGAAATGAATAAGGAGAATACAGAAATCAATCAGAACAAAAATGTTTCAGTTCCTTTATCAGGACTTAATATAAAGAAAACCACTATTATATAAAGTTCCCAACATAATAATGTGATTAATACTACAATAAATAAAATTGTAACGATGTTCATTACAGTCCTGAACTGATAAAGTTTGCTATTGTAATACTTGAATTGGCAACTATAATGTGTTATGCCAATAAGATAAATGAAATTGAACCCTGGGAATAATTGAAGTGTTAAGTATATGAAACACTTTCAAGTCTGTTTTTTTTTCAGAGGAAGAAATTTAGCAAAGTCTTCACTTTAACGCAGATAGTTTGCTTCACGAAAAGAAAAAAAAAACACGTCTTGACCTGGAACCTCCATACGACATATTGTTGTAACATCAAAAGCAAATAAAGTCGATTGAAGTGGAACAATATTTGTACTTGGTCCATATATCTCCACTCCACTCTAGTATTGACCTAAATATACGTTTGTATTACAAAACAAACATTAATATCATGGCCAATATCGTCCTCTACTACAGTTCAATCGAGCGCCAAAATGTAATAATACCATACGGTCCAACCCAACCGGTCGATTTTTCGCAGGAGAAAGTATTTGCTGACGCTCTTCAACTGCGCTTCCCTCTATACAAGCCATTTGACAACGTTCAAACGTCGTCGATAAGAGTCGGAGAGGAAGTATCGGCTCTGTTACGGTGTACGGTTTCGTTACTAGAGGGTGGCGAGATCCGTGGAGCAGGAAACATCCAACGCACAGCTCGCGATAAAACAAATCGTTCGTGAATTAGACCGTTGGTCGTGTGCTATCTGGTCGTCGGTCAATTGGCCGTTTCGTCCCTTCGCGTTTATAAACTCATTACTCAACAATATCTTATCTGTCTCGTTCGACGTTATTCCTGCTTCCAACGTTTCGGGAATGAAACCGAAACGGCGGAGGATGTTGCAAATGGAGATAACGGAAGCAATAGGCAATGATGGAAATCGTATTCCAGCTTGGAATTGATTGGTTGAAGCTAACAAGTTTGTAATAAGCTTTATTTTGTCTAATAAAGGATGATCCCGAACCTGAGAATTTAAAAAAACCGTGAAACTTTGGGAACATGTAGAGCATATATAGATATATATATCTATGTTATATAATTTAATTTTTCTGAGTGGGTGAAATTAATTTTTAAAGTTTGGAGATTTTCCATTCTATCTATCCCTATAAATCGCTAAATTTCAATTAATATTTAGTTATTGTCGTGTAACAGTTGATTTAAGTCATTTATTTTGTTGAATGTTAGTTCACCTCTGGGTGTTGAATGGCTTTTCTTAATACTTTATGTAAAAGATAGGCAAGCTCATGACTCAGAGGAAAGTATTGATTCTTCCATATGATAATGGTGCAAGGTGACACTAATTTCGGAATAAGATGATGTTACCCATCCAAGCGTTATAAAATTGTAAACCTCCCAATGACGCTTAGTTTGGACCTGAAAATCACACCCGGTGAGACATGAAGATAAAACGCTGCCTGAGTTTAATTCTTTATTTGATTTGCCAGATTTTCGACTTTGTATACGGTCTTCATCAGATCGAACAAAATTTTATCCGCCCTGGGTCTAAACTAAGCGTCACTGAGAGGTTTGCAAGTTACGAGTACCCGTTACTTTCCCTCACCTTATAAAATTATCACAAAAAAAGTATTAGGACATGCGACCAACATCGGTGGTTGGCTGTATCGAACCTCAACTGCCAAGAAGCCGAGTAAAGTGTAGTGAATTTGCTTTATCTCGCGGAAAAAAATATATATGGGCGTTCTATGGTGGCCAGAAGAGCCACGAACGAAGTATAGAAGGAGTTAACGTGGTATTGCACCATAGTTCTATTGTACAAAGGTAAGCTAGGTGCCCCACCAAGCTAAGGTCTTAATCACAGTCTAAATAGTGGTTTAAGTAAATTGTAAAGGAGTCTTTATACTCCTTTACAATGGTGATGAGCTTTACTTTAAAGCTCATCACCACCGCGAGAAGAGCCACCAGCCAAGGGCGCCGTTACCACCCGGAAGCTTATTTCCCACAAACAAACGCTGGAACCCTTCGATGCCAACAGACCGCACCCATAATTATGCTCGTTGTTTAATAAATTTAGTATTCATTTTATTGTATTCGCGAGGAACGAGAAGAGGGGGGGGGGGGGCATTTTTTGTAATAAATCTGATTTTTGTACATTTTGTGTATGTTATCATCAATCTTTCACACATCACAACATCTTTCATATTTACCATTTTTTTGTAGTAAAACTTGCTATTTTTTTTAATCAATTCTTTTATTTTTTGGTGCATGACTACTTTCTTACTCAAGAACCACACGAGCTGAGAAAGCTGCGAGTTACGAAATTATTAAAAAAACATCAATCAATCTTAAAATCAGCATTTCAAAAGTAAACAGTTCTTTTATTTGAATTTCATTTAGTTTGCAATCCACCTCGGCGGTATTTAGTTACCAATGTAGGGTCAGCACTGTTGCAAATTTGGCCAAGAAAAGGAGGTCACAAATACATCGACATTATTACAGATACTGTCTAGCTGTAGACTAAAGTGGAAATAATGGGATTTTCTTACGCAGTGCAAGCATTGTAAAAGCTAAAAAGAGCTGTAAATTATTTTATTGTTGGATCAGATTCCACGACAATATAATAATAATAATGTCTCTTTATTTCTGTAAAAGTGCACGCAACGCTCTCTTCTGGAATACGAAAATTTTATCGATCTCAAACGAAGAGCCCTAAATGGTAACTCCGTATCTAATAATCGAAACATTATACGGTTATCGCCGCAAAAAAATTGATTGACAAAAACCAACGATGCCTAAAACTTTACAATCGTTTTTAAAATCAAGAATACCAGGGGTCAGGGCTATTTTCAAGGAAGTTTCAATGTTAGCGTTAATTTTCAAAAGAATGCATTTAGTTTTATTAATATTAATGGCAAACTCGTTGCTGCCTCACGCGCTCGTACAAAACAGCACCAAAGCTGCTGAGAGATGTAAAATTATGGCCCCAAAATAGAAGATTCTTATCATCAGCAAAGTTAGCGGCCTATTCAGATACCACGCAAACCAGTCGTAAGCAACACCTCGTAAAATCGCTTGCTCAGTACGATCCCGTGAAACACTAGCAATAAGAAGAAAGCGTTGGTTAAATCCAAAAATAATCCAGCTGGTAGGTAATTATTTTCAAATGCCTCCAACCTATTGAGTGTATATTCAAATATTGCCGTAAGAGTACTCTTCCCCGATACAAAACTACGTTGATGTATATGTAGTAAATTGTTTTTTTTTTTTTAAAGACCAGAAGTTCGGTAAGGTCGTTAATGTTCAAATCTTTGGGGATTGCTCCATCTCTTATCATTAATATAGATAGAGCGGAAAAATTCCAAATTTCAAAAATTAATTTCATTCACTTGCCATATTTTATTTGGAACAATTGATTTTTACCGTGGCAATGATGATTCGTGAATGAAATAAACAACAAAGCGATAATTAACAAAAGCTCTTGAATCGGAAACTGTACTTTCAATTTTTTCTTGTTCAAAAACGAAAATATAGTTATTTAAAAAGCAATAGCGCGCGGAATCGCGTTGATTCAATGAACTTGTTCTAATAATAATGTAAAAAAAGTATACGGGCATTTTTTGCATCCCTTTGTATTCGGTGCCCTTTATGCGTAACCCAGCCTCTCTTTGCGCGGGCAATTACCATCCGTCGAAATTCATAAAGCAAAATCTAGTTCTACCTTATATAAACAGATTAATTTAAAATTCAATCTGTATTCTCTCCGCAAGCGCTGTACTTTACATTGTTGCACCGTCGCGTCGTCCTAATCCCGACGGTGCTCAAAATTTTAATGCAAATGCAAATTTAATCGTTGTTCACGAGATTGGACAATAAAAACTCGATTACATTTTCAATTGTGCACTCACAACCAATCGTTTTAAGCTACGAATTCCTTTTTTTTGTGGATAACGCGTAGTACCGGGAGAGGTTGGAATCGTTCTAGAGGTATTAGATTACTCACTGCCATATAGTCGATTATACAAGGGTTGGTATAAAAATCACCATAAATATCTTAAGGATGTCAGAGTATCAAAAAAGAACTATTTTAATGTTGCAGATCATTCAGTATTAACTGTTTTCCGATCCTTCCAAAGCGATGCTTGCGGCACGTCTAGTGCAACAAAATAAACAAGTAACCATATTCTTGGAATCACTTAGTGAAGGAACAACTTGTGGTGGATATGATTCATCTGGGAACGCCCAAACAGTAGAAAATTTCCAGCTTGTGTTTCACATGTTTCTTCACATCTTACCTTACCTGCTTCAGTACCAGAAGTTGAACGAAGCAATTTGAGTATTATGTTAGATTTATATTAAAATCTGCTGACCAGAATGAATAGGACTAGTGCAGCTAGTATTATTCAGTCTAGATGAATTTAATTTAATTCTTCCAAATAAACGATGAAATAAGTGAAACTTGGCTATGCCTGCGCTTATAATCTAAGGTACGCAGTTCAAACGGAAATCAATCACGCAACTACGGCGTGATGGCGTAGCACTTCTTCCCCGGCGCGGATTTACCGCTACCGCAACAAACAATAAATCACACTTATTGTCGAAATCTCATAATCCCCAGATGTTCTGTTCCCCCCACGGGCGAACTTTGCATCGATTACTACGACTGTACCACCGCCAACAGTCCTCCAATTGGTGTGGGGTATCTTCGCGAAGTTCTCGGGAAAATTGAAGCTGTTTGTCAAACGCCGACGTTGACATGGGACGCCGCAAGCGAAGCGATGCAGGAAGGGACAATTTCGGTGTCTTTAGAAATGTAAAATTTTGTGGGTGTTTTTTTGGCAGAGTGTTAAAGTAGTTGATTTTTTAAATTGTTCATAATAAAGTGCAAGAACGTGAGACTTTCATTTCTGATCGAAGAAGGATAAGTAGTTTTAACATATTGATGTATTTGCTTCAAAACGTAACAATCTTTAATTATTCACGTTTGCAAAGGAACTTATCATATTTAGTTGGTTATGAGCCGAAGCCACTTCTCCGCTTTTAGTGGATATTGAAACCAGAAAGCTTGTTATTTGATTTAACCCAACTTTGGATCTTGATTAAAAAAAAAAAAAACAAAATAGATGGGGTGGAGCTTCGACAAAAAGAGAACCTTGCAAAATTCTTCGATATCGAAATTTGGAACTTTAATACAGATTTGAAGAATGGAAGAATTTGAAGTAGAATTGGGGGTTATGTCGAGGCAAGACTGTCGTAGAGGGACGTCGAACTACAATTTTTTATTCAGGAATAAGAATACGTAGTTAGGAAATTCAGTATTTGGACAAATAAATTCAAATAAAATTCAGAAACTAAAAAAAAAGAATCCAAATAAACAAATAAATCCAAAAATTCTAACATTTTACTATTACATAAATTTATAAATAGCTTTCGGATGGGGGCTGTTTTAGGAATCTGCTAATCTGAAATATAATTATTTGATTCAATAATTGCTGTAAACTTTTTGGCATTAAAAATTGTTTAATTTCCATTCAGTTTCTTACACATTTTGTAAGGTTTTATGCCTGAGAACCTTAATGATTTTATTATGAATTGAACTTTGAAGTAATAATAATAATTTTACGCATCGCATGTGTACAATCGCCTAATCTCTTAAAAACTACACCATTGTACTTAAAATAAGGTAATTGGTAACCGCTTCCGGTTCAACCGGAACTATTTCATATGCAAAAATATGTTAAATAAAAGGGTGCGATGTTATAATTAGCTATTCCAGAGAAACATCCTGTACAGTTATAGTAAATAATGTCATCTCAAAGCTAGGAACATATTTGGTGGATGCGCCGGGTATTTGCCGTATTGCAGCAATGACATGCAATTTCCGCCTTGGCGCTGAGCTTTTTATAGTTATTAAAGGCTTAGTTGCTTGGATACGGTGTTAATAACATTTCCTAATGGAGAGCCCTAATTTTTAATTACCAGAAAAGCGCAGATGTGCATATTCATTTATAAATTCATACATTTTTCCTGACTTTTAATGAAGTAATGTGGTGAGATGTCGTCCTAAGTAATTTGCGTAAATGATTTACTGCGTCGTGATACATATAATCTAATAAAGTTACAACTGCTAGATGGTGATGATGTCCCATTGTACTAATTGAAAGTCAGACTCACACTGATATTTATTATTCCAAATTTATAATAACAAATTCCACATTCACACAAACAAACTTTCCCCTTCCTACAAGTTAAATTTCGCATCGTTTCAAATATTTTCCTAATATTCATGATGGATAAGCGTTTCCACCCACGTAGCCTTTCCGTTCCGCAAGAGAAGTTCGCGTTCGAGCCGCTTCCGTCCCGACGTACTGGTTTTGTCGACAACAGACGAACATATTTGTTACAATATATCATTGCCTAAAAGTGTCATAAACAAAAATCTTAAAATATAGTCGTGATATATTATTCGGTGTAGCAGAACTCACGACAACCTCAGAATTTAATCCTTCGAAATCTTCAGCGTTTGGGATAGGGGAAAAAAAGAAATTGCTTAAATATACATCGTCCGTGGTTTTTGTCGATTTAATGCCTTAGTTTTTCCGAGATGTGTACAAGGGAACCTTAAACCTTTAAAATATGGAGAACTACTGCTTATACATACGCAATGTGTAACTTAGTTTATGCGTTTTATTGTTTTATTTGGCAATAAACTGTATTCAGGCATACAGTATTTTTTACATACTGTATACTTCTTTCAAATTACTCACTAAAACTAATGTATTGATCTCCAACATCTACCGAAGTGACCCTCATTCTCCTGCATGTAAGATATAATGGTTGTATGAACATTGGTGTGCCATGTGGATCGGACTTCGAGCCTATGGTTCTTCTATTATTTATTTTAATAATTTTTATCCGCTTTCGGTATGCCTTAATTGAAAATCAATCGCGTATTACGGTCCGCGGAAACAGTTTAAGCGAAATATGACGGTGTCTTGACGTTGATTAATAACTGTAGTTGGAATTTGGATACACCAGTATACTCGTGAGACGAAGGCACTGAGAAGGGCGAATCGGCCCAGAAAAAGCGAAGGCTGTTCCATCGGCCGAGAAAGTGATGGCGGCTGTTTTCTGGAATAGCCACCCATTTTATTCGATAGATCTGACCCTCTACTACTTTTCTTGTTTGCTAAGCTTAAAGTGCTGCTTGAAGGGCAGGAGTGAGGAGGCCGTCACATGCGTAAACGGTTATTTTGCGTGTCAAGGTGGATGGTTTAGAGAAATGGGAGCATCGCTAGGAAAGGCGTATAGACCTGTAAGGAGACTATGTCATGGTATAAAACCGAATTTGACAAAAAAGTAATTGTTTCTGTGTTAGGCTGGAAACTCTTCAGTCTATCCTCGTAATCAGTTGAGAAAATGACCTTAGGGTAGAGTCGGTATTGCCAAACTTCTTCTGTTTCTACTTGTGTAAATGTTGGCATTATGGATTTTGTCTTATTCTAGAGTTTAGACGCCGCAGAAATACTAAAATCACATTAATTTTAAATGCAAGGAGGAGGAAGCACCTTAATGTCAATTTAACCGTCCTGAGGGCAAAAATTGGATTAGGGAAGGAATCTCGATTTGTTGCAAGTTAAATAAACGCAGAATAAAATGTAAATATACTAGTTTTAGTTGCTCTGCTTAATTTATTTATACCTAACGTGAATACGGCCATCGGCGAAGCAACAAGTATGGCTAAGTAAGTTTTCGGTAGACAAAATAAAGCTATATTTATAAAGGGGTACGCAAGGAAAGTCATATATTTGTTAGATACCTTCGGAAAAGCTCAATATTCTGCATCAAATTGGATTTTTGCGGAAATAAAGTAATTATCTGCGATGAAGGTGAGAATAAAAAAATCTTGTCTCACAAAATTTTCTTTAATGAGCCGTCAATGAAGGCGATCGGTTTCATGCATATTGAATATCATCGAGCTAGCTACAAAAGTTATCCAAAATTTAATTTTAAATTTATTATTGTTATAATTAACATATAACATTGATAAAATCAAATTTGTAGTTACGTTATATAAAGGTTATACAAAATTAAGATGTGTAATTGTAAATAGTTTTTATCACTTCCAAACCAAATTCTAACAACTAAACCCGAACAACATTCTACACGGTAATACATTACCGTTACTATTTGTCCTTTATAAAATTACTTCGAGTTTTCAACAATCCCAAGATGAACGTTGTAACCTATTCATGCAAATCTTTCCTATTCATAATACGTCAGTGTTAAGGACGGAATAATACAAAATATATTTTTGGTATGAAGTGGTTTATTTTGAAGCTATCGATTTCGATCAAAAGTTATACACAGAGCGAAAGTTATTGAAGCGGGGAGCGAGATAAGAGGGAAAGGAACGACAATTAACAGACAACTGTCGCTTCCTTTCCGTCTTACTAATCTTTAAAATAAACCATTCGGTATTAAAAATTCATTTCGCATTGTCCTATCCAAAATACTATGGATATCAATATAAGTAATTGCATCAATCTCATCTCAGCGTTAGTTTGGATCGACATAAAAGCTCGGAAGGTTCGATTTCGTTTTAAATCAATTTTTAGTGATCACATCAGCAGTGCTTCATTCACTGCATTCCAGGATTTGCTTTGAATGAGGCAAACAAACTTCTTAGAACAGATATTCTTTACAAGTGCCTATTCCTACCTCCTGCACGCCTTGAAGCTACGACGTGCATGAACATGCATGAACTATCCCTACTTCCTAGAAAAGATATTCTTTACAAGTTTACAAATTTCTACCCCCTATGCGTCTTAAGCTACGACATGCGAAAAACACGGCCAGATGGACGGGAAGATCTCTTTTATAACCCAAAATATAAACAAGTGTCAGCCTACTACAAAAGGTCAAAAAGGACGGCAACGGTCCATTTTCTCTGTTCAGCAGATTTTTTTTACTTTTTATGTAAACCGTCTCGTACGCATCTAATTCTCGCGGCGACGTTACGTTTTTAATCAATTTTAAGTCTTCTAATTTAATACTATGCCCGGTTTCATTTATATGTTGTGCCACACTCGACGCGTCCAATCTGCCGTAGCGATAATTTCTTATATGTTCTTTGAATCTAGTTTGTATCGCTCTTTTTGTTTGACCAATATAGGCTTTATTACAGTGACTACATTCAATTTTATAAATACCCTACCTTTCTCCCATTTTCGGTTTATCTTTAGGATTACCAAGAAGGTTTTTGAGTGTGCTGCGCGAACCGAAGCATACGTTCATATCTTGACTCTTCAAAACCTTACTCACGCCTTTCGATATGCCGTGAAAGGGGAGTTTCACGAATTTCTTACTATTAGTTTCTACCGGGGTTAACGTCGTGGAATTTCTTACGTAACGCCTATGTTGGGCTTTCTTAAGCATGCGATCGACTTCTATAGAAGAGTAACCGTTATAAATAGCTACGTTTTTTATGAATTTAAGTTCTCTGTTAAATCTACTTCTACTTAGAGGGAATTTAACCAATCTATTAATTAAGAAGCTAATCGCGGCCATTTTGTGTTGTCCACAGTGGTTAGAACCGTTCATAATGTACCTATTAGTGTCGGTTTCCTTTCTATAGATGTCAATTTCCAGTTTCTTATTATTTTTAATCACTAAACTATCTAGGAACGGAAGTTGATTGTTCACTTCTTCTTCTACTGTGAATTTAATGGTTTCAAATTTTGAGTTGAGGGTCGCGGGAAAATCCGGGATATTACTTTTCTTAGTATCAAAAACGGCGAAAATATCATCTTCGTATCTCTGCCAAATTCTAGGAAAATATGTGGCATCCTCTCTCATACATGTCTCAAATTTGCTCATGAACAAGTTGGCTATGAAGGGGGGCAGGGGGTTGCCCATTGTTGTACCTTCTAATTGTTCATAGTACTTGCCCTCAACTTGAAAACAATTTTAGTTCATGCAGAGTGAGGTTAGTCTCTTATATTCTGCTATTTTGGCATCTTCAATATTGTTGAGCTTTAAGAGCTCAACTAAATACTCAATGGTTTCAGGGATCGGTACACTAGGGAAGAGTGAACAAACGTCGAACGATACTAAAATTTCCCCATCTTCTAGTTTGATATTGTTTACTTTATTTACAAAATCTAATGAATTTTCTACTTCGAGGCTGTCTGCTTTGATGGGTAAATTTTTGTATTCATTTAGTAGCCATTTGGACAGTTTGTACGCGGGTGTTTTGTTACTTTACATTCATATTGACGTGCAATTGGATTTGTCTGTTCACCAGAAGCAGAAAAATAAAGAAATTGTAGCGTGTTTATTGAAAAGCAGCAGGACAACATGTGACTTTGTGCACAAGAAATCTTTATAATCCAGTGATATAAGGGTAGCAGAAGGTATGTTGGACAGTGCAATAGTCAATTGAAATAACAACGGATATATTACATTGACCTTCTTGGTACAGATCGCATACCCTCGACTATCACAACAATTAGGTGTATAAAAGCATGATATATGAGTACTCACAGCTGTGTGCATATTTATTATTGTCATTTAATCTTCGGCAACGCAACGTATACCATAATGCACTTTTCGAAATAAATCCTACGAGTTGATTTTAGTGGAGTTGCTAACTGTTAAGGACTTAACATTTTATTTTTTGTTTTATTTTATTTTATAAATGTAACCATTTTTATTTATTTGAAAGTAATATTTTGTTTGTGTCTATTTTATGATAAATTGAATGTTTCTTTTGTTTTGCGTTGTATAAATTTATATATTCCATATTTAGCATCATTTAAACTTTAACGTGTGCACATTCAATGTAAAAATACGTATAATTTCTTATAAAGTTCGCAAATATTTAAAATTCGTCAATGTTCTAATTAAAAATATCTTTAATAGTCATTTATTATATCTGTTTGATGAAGCTCCTGCTAATTCATGTATTAGATCGAGCGCCAGGTAAGGAATGTCCGCCAGTTATCGCCGGTAACGTATACTTACGTACAAGTTATCGAAACTTCGTTGGAAGTCGAACGTACGAACTACCATGACTGTCTGCCTTCTCTCTTGCGCTTGTGAGTCACGCAGCGCTCAGACCCGCACTATCGTTGGTTTCTGAATTTTCCGCTTATACATGGGGACAGCAGCTCGGAGCAAGATACTAGAGGTGGTGTATCAAATAAGTACACGAAATAACGCGAGCGTCCGGGTAGCCGTGAGTTGTATAGCATCTTTTTGCGGTAGTGATCGGCTATTTGCTGCTGTCGCCCAACCAGACGTTCATGCTCCGGTAAGGTTTTGTGGTGGCCCTAGCGTTAGACATTGAATGTCCCGATACATTTGAATGCGTACACAAAGAAGGAACCGAATTATGAAATCCATATAGTATGCTATTTATGTATTTGAATTTATACGTATATAAGGGAATTATTTAATAAATATGTTTTGTATATCTACGTACTGTGTTTAATTTGAGATCAACTGATTAAGCGAGTAAACACATAAGAATTACATATAAGCAATTGGTCCTTTCGCCTCACAAGAAAGATACACCGAAGCAGACGACTAGCGGCATTGTTCTTCAAACTAGGAGAACGTAACACTAACCATCTGTTGAAAACTAATCACTATTGCAAGCAGTCCACGTTTCTGTAACTACTATACAATCTAATGGGAAGCTAAATATATTCAAGTGAACTAGTTGGTCGTCAACATTTTTATTAATGCTACTTATACTGTTATGGATTAGCTTAAAATTACATGCAGCATTATTAACTAAAAGCACTTAATTCGCTTCAAGACTAGATGACACTGTCTCAGTCTTTATAATGTCTATCAAGCACCGTATTTAACATGCTTTGAAATTCCTACAAGTTCTACCAACATCATAAATCACAAATTAGCATATAAGCTCCTTTGTCTTTAAATTTATCAAATCGCTTAAATTGCGGAGAGGATGTACCTTTCTAGACTCGTATTATCTGTATTTTACTGTATGTTATAAAATTACATGAACCTAATAAATACCTTCAGTTTTACAGTTCCCAGAGCTTTACTACATCTAGTCTTGAATTTTGTATGTTCACCTCAACAGTATTTTCTTTTTAATTTAAACGCGCTCCGAATACTAAACTCCACAAATTACTTTATCGTCGCCGGCATAAAAAGAACAAAGGAAATTAGCACATTGTCGTGCTTTTGTGAAGGTATTTTTCACATTTTTTGCCCATGTACTGAAAAAAGAGAAAAGAGTTGAATTATACCCAAAAGAGTAAATGCCTACCCACACAGCTACGTATGTATGTGTGAATCTTCCTTTTTCTCCTGTCACGGGAAAACTCCACAACACGGGAAAAACGTATACCTAACCCCGCAGTTGTTCTAAATTTCGTAAAATTTAATTTTCATCCCGTGTTGAAACGTGAATTATCATCTGCTCGGGAAGTAGGTGAAAGGTGAGTTTTCAGTTAACCCACCGAAATGTTAAAGGTTTTAAAGGTGGGAGGATTTTTATTTATCTTTTTCTCCGAGTGAATGTTGTTTTATCGTAGATAAAGTATTCCGAATTCCCTTGGAATATAGAAGAACGAAGAAAATAAGGTGGAAAGTATCCGAGTTTAAAATTGCGAATGGGTGACCTTTGTTTATTATTATTATTATTAAGAAAAAAATTAAGAAATGTTCTCAGTTTCCTGTTGAAAGAATTTAAATTGCTTAGCTCCGAGTCCGAGAGCTTTATAATATCGCAAGCGTGTACTGCTTTTTAAGTACAAAGCACGGCCGGGCTGAAAACATCTTGCTCTGAGAGACAAATTAATTTGTTCTGTGTGTTCGTAACGAAAATAAGCTCATAGAGGAGTGAGTTAATTTTCTAATATGTAGGAAAATAGCCTTTTGCTTCGCATACAAGCACATAGGAGGTAAAATTAAAATAAAACTGAGCAGACTTAGTTTTGTAACTAATCTAATCATTGTGATGACGGCCCAACGAGGTGTGTAAGCTTTCTTTTAAAGCTTCTCATAACCTCAGCAGCCTTTTTAGTGTATAAAGTATTCCATGGTTTTGTTACTACCGCTCCCTCGTCATAAAAGGCGAAGCACAGTTAATTGAAGAACATTTTTGGATCTTAATCAAGAGGCAAATGTTCTTCATCGCTTGAAAAATTCATCTCGCTTTCTTCTTCATTCATACGTCGCCCCAGATGCGATTAGTGAGGAACACTTGTACGTCCTGGTTTATTGAGACCATGTAATATTTACCAGAGTGCGCCGTAACTACTTTGTTGCAGTAAAATGTATTATTTAACATTCTCGATAACGTCTTATTACAAGAAAAAAAAAAGCAAACAATTTTTAAATAAAAAATACTGCCCGTATAAAGCGACTATTTGTGATACTCTTCAAAATGTTCTCTAGAGCAAAGTGCAGTGTCACAACTCGTCTTCTGCTTGCGATTTGTTATAAAAATCTTGTGCTTTGATATAATTTGTATTATAGCATTGTAGAAGTTCGTCACATAGCATTTTGGTGATATCATAAAATGCATTTTTTGTATTGCTTTATTTTTTATACAATAATTTAGGACCATTTTTGAACCAGCAATTTTTCATTGCAGCATTACAGTAGTAGATAGGAGCTTAATGGCAAAGCTCGGATTCGTTGCATATCGGTTACGTTATAGTATGCAACGGAAATACACGAGACACGAAGCCTTGTCATGTACATCACCACCATCTGCTACTACAGCATTTTATGACCAATATCTTGGTCTGTAGCATTAACTGCGTCCATGTTTTGCGCGTTTTTCGCAAAAATCTTGTCAAAACATGGACAGAAACAAACGACACTAAAAACAAAATGCAATTTTATTGTATGTACAGGTAAAAAAGACAAAAATAAATAAATAAAAAGTTATTCTGGCCTAATATAACATACTGAACATTATATTTTTTTTTCATCGAAAAAACCTCCTTTGCTGTTAATCACCGCTCGAACTATTCTAGGCATTCTTTCGATAAGTTTTGTTAAAACGGATTGTGGAATATTAATCCATTCATGTTGCAGAATATTCCATAAATGTTCTTGTGAAGTTGGGTAGATTTTTCGGATCCTCCTGTCCAGTTCATCCCACAACAACTTTATCAGGTTCAAATCTGGGCTTTGTGGGGGCCATGTCGTTACTTTCAGGGTGTGCTGTTCTTCTTGCTCCTTTAGATAGTTCTTACACACTAACGCAGTGTGTTTTGGGTCGTTGTCATGCATGAATGTAAAGTTACGGCCTATTATACGCAATCCTGATGGCACTGCATGATTCTGGAGTATTGCAAAATAATTTTCCCTCCTCATTACACCCTGCACTCTGCATAAATCTCCCGTCCCAGCAAAGGAGAAACATCCCCACACTAACACAGAACTAGGCCCTTGCTTCACTGTAGGCACAATGCAGTTCGGGATCACTTTTCGGTTTTAGATCTTCGGATATAAACTCGTCGATTTTGCCCAAAAACCTCAAACTTTGACTCGTCACTCCAAGGCACGTGTTTCCAATCATCTAACGACCAATATAGATGAAAACGGGTCCACTGTAGCCGTTTTGCTCTGTTGCCTCGACGTAATAAGGGTTTCCGAATGGCAATGCGTCCATGAAGGTCCGCTTGTTGAAGTCGACGTTTTACCTTACTCGCCGAAATTTGTTCTTCACGGCCGCGATTGACTTCGGCTGCTGTTTGTGGCGCTGTTAATTTTCTATTGCGTTTGCTTAATAATACAATTCTCAAATCTTCAGTTTTTGTTGTTTTCCTAGATGCTCCGGGACGAATACGATTTTCTATAGTTCCAGTTGTCCGATATCGCTTTATGATGTCATTTACTATTGAACTTCTCATATTAATTTTTTCAGTAATTTGTCGCCCCGAATATCCTTCTTCAAACAGCGTAATAATGCGTGAACGTTTTTCTACACTGGTAGGCTTGCCACGTGCCATTTTGAAGTAAATTTTCTTAAAACTTTCGCGCAAAAACGACAGATGTACACCAACACACGTTTAACAGTAAAATGAAGCAAATTTATATCTTTACGCCGGTGATAAATAAACAAGAGTGATACTGCGGTATATTTCCTAAATGTATTGTTCGTTAATAATCCCCAAACGACCCGTTTCAAAAGATCGGTACTTCCGAGAAATTCTTGGAATGATAATAAAAGGGATTTTATTGTGGTTGTCGCAATATTTCTACTTTACATAATAATTTATGGCTTTAATCGCTTAGAAAAGAGTGTATGCTTAATATTTTTCTAATTTTATGTATTAATAATTGTATACAGTGTGATATAATAGATTTTTATTGTATGACCGAACTTCACTGAACGGCAGTGTACATCCCGGCTACTCTTACCTCTTGCTATAAACGGATGATCTAATATGAACGGGTATACCACCGTATGTAACCAAAAGTGAGTAGTGGACAGTTGCCCATATAGTCGGCGCTAAGGCGCTAATAAGATTTTTACACTAATTTCTAAGAATTTCTCAACACAGGGTAGATATAACAATTATAACAGCCAAAACCATATGACATATGCCAGGCTTTTGAGCAGCAGCAGGTGGGCAATGTTTGACCAGAGGTGGTTAATATTTTGACTTATTAAGAGGCAAAGTAAATACAATAATTCAGGGGTGGGTATGTGCCTACACCTGCCCTTACCTAGCTACGCTCTTGGTTGTGGCATACCAGAATTTGATCGATTCATATTCTACTATAAACGTCAAATTAATTCATCGGAAATGTTTTCTCCCCTTTCTTCCAGTTTTAACAATATATTTCGAAGAAGTTTTATATTATTTGAAGTCGCTTTTTGTTTTAGAAGAGGGATCAAGTTTCTATGTAAATAGAGTTTCTGATGTCCATATTTTTTTAATTAATTAAAAATTAGTGGAAACGATATTTTCGACCAAGTTCCAGATAGAACTACATCAAAGGATATAAATACATTTCGATAACTGTTTTTTTTTCTAAAACAAGCAGGTGTTTATTGTAAACTGCCCAAACTCTACGTATTAATTCTAGTTTAATAAAATGTCTATACAATACATGAAACTGCTTTAATTAAAAAAAAATGGGAACATCGCTACAGAGTATATGATAACATTGCGTAACATCACAGAAATTATTCCATGCGTCAATAAACTGGACACACATATTATCATTATCAAAGTGCAGATCTCCGCATTTCGTCAAATATAAAACGTTATTGCGCGCTGGGCGCAATATATTTAATCGAATTCCGCGCCATAAATCTAATTTAACTGATCCGAAAATGTAGTCTGCCTATCCATTCCACCTCGCTCGTTCTAGTTTGCAATTTAAACCGGTATAATCAGCATAACCGTGTCCAATAGTTTACTATAACGGTATAAATTACATTCATACGCAGCACCCTAAAATACGCGAGGATGAACATTTACAGTTTCAATGTAAACGTGTTATTTGATCTGGTATATAAATGGATTACGTTAGATACAATGTTACGAATAAATGTTTACCATTCGATATTGCTGTATCAAACATGCTTAACTAGATCTAAGGCTTAAATATTAATTGAAAATTCATTGTTATAAATTATAAACCCAACCCTGAGGACGAACACTAAAATGTCTATTGTACACTATTTAGGATTGTGTTAAAGGTAATTAATCATTTTAACGAAATTATTTCATCAAAATCCCAGAATCGTAGTTGCTGTGCGTATGAGATTCTGTCTTTTTTGTACGGAGTTTTGGACATCTACTACACTATAGAACCGCAACTAATTTCATACTGTTACAAAAATATACAGGCTGTCCTATTGGGAACTGCATCGATAGATTATGAAAGACTGTACACTAGAGAATAAACCCAAAAAACGACCATCAAAGAATAGTGTATTTAATTAAATTTATTGTTATTATTATTGTTTGTTATATTTCTGTTTTTGTATGTTTATGCTCTGGTATCTGAGTCATTTGTCGTACATGCAACTTTCCACACTTATATTTCCATGATTTTGTGGTAATTCTCTTTTGCTCATTTAATTTTTAATTTAATATATGTATATATTTTTTAAGTTTTATTAATAAAGTAACTAGGTTAAGTTAAAAAGTTAAAAAGTAATACAACTGTGCACATTTTTTTACATTTTTTGACTTAATTTAGTTACTTTGTTAATCCTTGGCCTGATGATGCTTTTGCTAGACACGAAACCGGTCGCCTAATTTGAAATAAAAGAATTCGTGAGAAAAAAGAAATTTTTGGACCTCTCCTTCAACTTTCCCAGCTTAACCATCATCTCATACATTTGCGAAGTGTCAACAGATATTTGCACGTGGCTCCTATGGCTTTAGCTAACTCGCGCACTTTCACTCGTACGTCGGCTAAGACCAGATCATGGACTTTATCGATGATTTCGGATGTCACTGTTGATTTCGTGGTTCCAGGACATGGTGCATTTTCATTTCTTGCTCTGCCACGCTTAAAATCGTTTACCAGAAGTCGAACACCCTCATAAAAACATGAGTCACTCAATGTACGTAAAATTCCCTCTCATGAATTTCTCTCGCTGTTTTTCCTTGCAGGAAAAGAGAATTGAATGAAAATTCCAATGTTGTCCATTTTTCACAGTTGCTCGAAGCACTTCTGTTTAAGTAACTGCCAAACGATGAATTGCTGTCGGAATAACTTGAGAACACTTGGGACTATACATTATTAGCTCATATGAATTAATTTTTATGAATGAAATACACATTATACAGGTTATGTTAGCGCCATCCATTAGTATGCGAACCATATGATATTTTTTTGTTATAAAAGGTTGTTCGGGCACATACCCATTAGCCACCAACAACAAGCGATTCACAATTGATGAAACCAATCAACTTACGCAGCAACAGAAGTAGCAAATCAAAAAGGAGGTTACTCAAGCATGCCAACCATGCTAATTAAGAGGTAAAAAAAAAAATTCAAAGTATTCCAATGCATCAGGGGAATATCCCTCCTGTGAGGAACTGAATGGTGACAGCGATGCAAAATTTAAATAATAATAATAATAATAAATAAATTTTTAACAACCTGTACTACTTTTATTATCTCCAGTGCAGAGGGAGGGATCTGCCCTCCCTCTGCACTCGTCTAAAAACTTACAAAAACCATTGTAATCTAGGACTTCTACCTTTTCCTTAAAAATATACCTAAATTGGTCGTACTGATTCAAATCCACTGGGTTTTAGGGTTTATTTATAGGTTTTTTAAAAGTTCCTTTTTCAGGGTATCTACCCTCTCTACGTTACCTGCCATAGAAGTCGATTCCAATTCGTCACTCAAGACCGTAATTACAGATTCAGTTGTAGAAGGAGCCTGGCGCTTATGGGACGTTGAAAGATTTTGCAACTTAGCGCTGTCAACTGTTTCTTCTAAATTACTCTTTGTTTTCATGCCTCCTCTACTTTTGTTGCCTCCTTCACTCCCACTGTTGCGTTTAGTGATCTGGGACACTTGTGTGCCACATGCCCCAATTTTTTACACGCAAAACACCCCAATTCATCAGTACTGATGAAAATTCGAAAATAACTTTGTACGAAATTAACGTTGCCTCCGGGATAGTTTCTTTCTCATCTAATATAATGTATATTTGCCTAGAAAAACTGAGAACATGTTTATACTTTGAATTTGTTAACCCTGCTCCTATAAATGTAATTTTGGATTCAACTTTTATATTTAACCGTTTTAATTCCTGCTCAATCTCTCCATGTGGAAGTGATGGTGAAACGTTAGACAATATTATTCTTTTGGCTGGTGAAACTAAACGGCGTGCCTTAATAAATTTGTTATCTATAATAATGCCCTCATGTGACCCCAAAAATTCGTCTACCATGGTTTTTTGAAGCAAGATACAAACAGACTATATTATTAGAAATTCTAGGTGCAGAAATTGTTTTTTGGACCTAACTCGAAAATGTAATCATCTTTACCTGTAGCCTGAATCGTATCGAAAATCATAGCTTGTTCCCTCTCTGGGAAGTTTAGCTTCGATTTGTTACTCTTAAGTGCATTCGCAAAATTGATTTGACCCGACAAATTAACATTTACACCGTCTTTCCTATCTGAGCCACCTCCATCTACAGAAATGCTCATTTCAACCTCTATCCTTGCATTACTCTCCATAGCGTCGGCACTTACCGCACTAATCCTTGCGCTACGGGGGTCTCCCCACCCGGAGTGGAGCAGACCTGTACTATAAACGCTAAAGGCTAAGATATATGGTACATAAAACTCGCAAAAAATTCCCTAAATCAAAATCAAAAATTATAAAGAAAATATGACACTTATCTCTAATTACGGGCTGACAAATCAAGTAGCTTTTCCATTCACACACTTCCGACTTAATCAATCTCACTTGAGCCAAATAACAGAACCGTAAATGAAATATGAGACTTAAGAAAAATGCAACACGTGCGTTCGAGTGAACACCTTTACCTCCTCACCATATGATATTTATAATTAAATAAATTGATTAACATTACTTATACCAGCTATATACTTGCGTTAAACCTTAATGAGTAATATAGTAATACCTATAATATGTATGGCCTGCAGACAAAAGTGGCCCACTCCAGTCATAACTGTCTCCATCCGGTGGACATACGTATAGTAACAAATCGTTTGAAACTTGTCAAATTATCGAATTTAAACGTCAACTATGTGTTTTCATTGTTAATTTTACACCACTTAACTCGGTAAATTCCAAATTACATAAAAAGTTTCTTCTGAATTAAAATAAAAAAATTATGTAATTTTTGAGTTTCGTGTAAATATTTGGAATATTTAGGTATAAATCCAAGTGCCGTTGAGAAGCAGTGTCTAAAAATGTAATTCCATTTCATCACTCACAAATTAACAATTCAAAACGTCAAACAATACAGTCCAGTTAGCCGCTTTTAAATTCCAAGAGTATTCAAAATTTACAGTAGTAAACGATGGAAATTAATTTAGTGACAGTGAGCAAGCTTAGTTCGGAAATTATCGATCGAGACGTCATCAAAATTGAGCACGTAGACGATCCGCTGCTGAGCGACTTAACGGACAATATCTACGATAAATATCCAGCATTGTGGAGATCTGGCCGGTACGCCCTATATTGGCAATATACCAAGACCGATTTCCTCCCAATACAAGATTATATAAGCTACCTGGCGGCTATTCGGTTGATGTCCTACAAAACAATTTACGTACTAGTGGACGACTTCTACGAGTATTGGGAAGATAACATTTCCTATTTGCAACAGCTGGATCATGTAGAGAAGGAACACCGGCTAGAAAGGGAGAGAGATGTATATGACGTCAGAATTGTAAGGAAGCAAGGAAACGAGGAACCGGATAAAGAGTCCGAAGCTAAACCGCTGAGTACGTATTCCTTAAGTTCGGATAGCGATGAGAAACCTTTGAGAGATGAAGACGAGATTCTTGCCTACGCTTTGAAGAAGGATCTTAAAATTGAGTGCTATGCGACGGATATGTTGCGGTTCATGACGATGGTTAAGGATTTGAAGCGGCGTAAGTAAAAACTAGCTTCGAATTCAAATTTTGAATTTTAACGAAAAGGTGCATTCAATCGTGAAGTTTCGGTTCTGCGTAGTAGACTCTTCCACGTGTTGATAAGGTGGTCTGTTGACGGTCTTCTTCTTTTCTATGGCTTCCCTGATTAGTCTTTTCCGTAATTGTTGGTGGTGGCTATCACTTTTGCGTTGTTGAAGCCCATTTTATGTCCTGTCCCGTGTATATGTTCTGCCGCTTTAGGCGCATCTTCTTCCTATTGGTTCTTCTTATGTCAATGTCAGTGTAACCATTCTTTTTCAATACTTTTTCCAGATGTATCTTCTCACTGGCTAGATGTAGCTCATCACTGATGGTTTCAGCTCTGGATAGTAAGATTTTTTATTAGCGTCGTCTTCTGCATCGGATGGTGGTGAGATCTTGCATGTAGATGTCTATCGATGTGCGGCTTCTTTTTCAATACTGCGTGTTGCAATATTCCCTCTTCCGCTCTCTTCACCATTGCATCCACGAAGAGCAGATTTCCATTTTCTTCTTTCTCCATGGTGAATTTAATGGCTGGGTGCTGCGAGTTGAGGTGTTCCAAGAAATGTTGTAATTTCTCTTCTTCGTGTTGCCATATTACAAAAGTGTCGTCGAGATATCGCAGCCAGCACTTCGGTTTTGTTTCGTTCGAGCTTAAAGCTTCTTTTTCATCACGACACCCGGAAAAAAAAAATTTTATGCTTTTGTTCAATCAGAATTTAAAACTTTCCAAGTGTACTCTTGTTAATTAATATACATTGATCAAATTAAATTAATACTTTACAGAGATACTTCCGCCTAATTCGGAAATATGTTACTACTATCTTACGTCTTCTTTTAGGTTTTCCGAAGATCAGAGAACAACTTTATCCGATTCCCGACATTGTATTTGAAAAACGCGTCCTCAAAGAAACCAAAGGCGGTAAGAAAGATAAAGGCAAGAACGAGAAGAAAGGTGCTAAAAAGGGCGGCAAGAAGAAATAACAGCGGTGGTACGTTGGTACCTTAACACTTCTGTCTAAAGCGAATCTACGAGACACATATGTATATCTGGATGTGCAATCTAAGGTAACTGCAGATGAAAGCATGAAATTGCATTAACCCTAGCGTGCATAATTGACTGATGAGGTGGTTTGCGAATATTGTCGTATGTACATATGTCGGTTACGGTTTGTATCAAGCGGTATTACTCATTGTTTGCCTGGGATTGATGTGTTTAGGACTCTGTACATGAATGTATATTTGTATGTGTTTATTGCGTGTATTGTGTTATTGTTACTTAGTCATGTGTAAGTGAAATGTGCCCTTTGTGTTATCTTTCCTTTTTTTAATTACATACGATATGGATATGGTGTGTTAGAAAAATATATTTATTTTTCTTTAAATTAAAATGTTTATTTGGATTTAAATTGAAATCAATGAGTTCTCTAATAACTATAATAATAATTTGGTATCTATTAATATTACTAGGTCTATTAGGAAAATAGTACATGAAAGTCAATTAAAGCAGTTCGAAGTATTCAGTAACGCACCTTTTAATATAATTTAATATATATTGTTTAATTTATTTTATTCGATTTTTGTGGTAACTTTACATTTAACTAACTAACCGATCTGGTTTACCTATCGAGGAAAATAATTTTTATTAATTTAGGACAAAGATGTACCCTACATGAATGCTTATAAAATTCGAAATTATAGATGTAATACGGATAATACCTAAATAATACGAACATCCTCCAAAAAAATAGAAAAGTTGTTAATCATTCACAGTTGCAAAGATTATTTTATCAAAGCAGTTAATTAAAGTGTGTATGACCAAAAAATATAATGCTAAGATAGCTTAGCTTCCTCATGGTATTGATGGCATAAATTCACGACAAACGCAACAAAAGGAGAGAAAAAAAATACACTAACTCACGGACATGTTTCTGCCTACCCGGCGTCATAAGCGTAGTCTCGAGAGTATTTTTTATCTCTACCTTCTATCGCTGTTGCCTCACAGTTAATGCCGCAACATTCAAAACGACGAACTCGACATTTCTTGGCGTCCCCTAGTGCCAAAGAAACGCATGACTGCCGTTCAGGAAGCAGCGACATAAACCGGGTATTGTTCCCCAAATCATACCTCGAGCAGTTCTTCGACTGCTAAACACGAGATGGCGCCGCTGGTAGCGCTTTGGGAAACCGCACATGTGAATATTCCGATAGGCTTACCATGATGCATATTAAACAGAACACATCAGAAAATGCCTAGAAACAATAACCAAAAAATACAATGCTAAGTGAGTATGAGTTTGATAATCGTTGACGTTTTACGATATAAATTATTATCAATTTATGGAGAATGTAAGCAGAATGTAAAAATCGAAGAACTATGAAGCTGTACAGATTAGGTGTATTACCAAGCCTTGCTTACAATCCAATAAATTAATCTTTGTCTAAGTGGAACGAATTATGGAAAAAGGCAATTTAGCTATGGTGGTACTTATTGACATTAAGAGAACTTTTGAAATAATAACCCAATATATATCAATGTAAAGGATTGGTGAAGCAACAGTTTGTAAGAACAAGTGCGTGACTCTGAGAAAAGTATTGACTTTTTCCTCCATATGACAAACCCTAATTGCCCTAAAAGTAGAGCATCCTTCGTTTGAGAGATTTTCTTGGCATTCGGTCGTGGTTAGAAGAGCCACGCACAAAGTATAAAAAGAACTACGTGGTATTGCACCATAGTTGCATTGTACAAAGGTACGCTAGGTACCTTTGTACCCTTACCGCTAGGTAGGTACACGAAGTAAAGGCGTTAACCACAACTTAGTGGTCTAAGTGTGTTAAAAAAGTATTTAAAGTGAAAGGGTCTTCAGCGCCATCGGTTTCCCACCAACTGATCATCATAAGCCGATATTTTTTTTGTTTACCTTCACCTTCATATTTATATTAAACCTATTTCTCTATGGCTGTAAATTTTAGTTATTTTATTGTACGTTCGGGGGTCCCGCTTTCTCGCTTATATTTTGAATTTGTTGCTGTTAATTGTAACACTTTTCATATTGATTACCTTAAAAATAAAACTTCATTTTTTAAATCAATTCTCCTACTTTTTAGTGCATGATTACTCAATTACTCGAGAACCACACAACCTGAAAAGCTGAGGAGCTAAATTAATTAAAAGAGTCTCATTAAGTCTTTAAACATAAGCATTTCAAAAGTAAGTATTCATTTTATTAAAATTTAATTTAGTTTGCAATCATCCCTGTTGTAATTTAGCGAACAACGCGGGCTAGCACCGTTGCAGGCCTCTAAAGAGGATACAAATACTGATACTTTACGTATAAATATACTTATTCATTTACACTTCTTGTACTTTCCCCAAACGCATCGTTCAAAATTATGGTTCGGAACCCTAATAGCCATATGCGAATGTCCGTAGAAGTAATTACCACATACTTTCCGTTACTATTCCGCAACATTAAATATGAACCGCGTAAGATGGTTGTCGTTTGGAGAACTTTATACGGTCGAAACTTTGGGGGCCGCGCGCAACGGCGATAAATAAACTCCGAAGTGTTTCTTAATTGCCCCGGGAGAATTTTATTACTTAATTTAATTTAGTGAGAAGGGTTTATTGCGTATGTAGAGCGCATTTACTTCCGTTGGGAATTCGTCCTACTTTGCGATTTTGGTGTTTTACTTAGAAGTACAAAAGTTTGTAAACGACGAGACTTTTATTTATCGCTTGTTTCGCGAACTTCTTCTATGTCCTTGATTCGATCGAAAAGGTGAGTAGAATTGTTGACGTTTATGTAAGCACTTGTATCGCATGTTTTTAGATGATAAGGTTCTGGTGGTTAACTGATACAATTCTTCCTGCTATACAAGGAATTCCAACAAATGACATATTGGATCTTCTGTTCATGGTACACGAGAAATTACATAATTTTTAAACTTTCCTCGTGAACGGATTAGGGGATTTGGACCTCTAAAATGGTCAGCTAGAAGTCCAGATTTGACCTCCTACGACTTTTTTTATTGAGTTATCTAGCTATTTAAGTATGTAGAATGTTTTTGGTTGTCAAGGCATACTGTAGAGTACGTAAAGCTAATAAATTACTGTCGAAAGAATTAAGCAGAAAGAAGGGTTTAATAAACGGTAGAAAACATGCCATCACAATAACCTAGACGCACCCAGCACAAATGGTAGCCATACTCCGGAAAAATGAGGACAGCCAAGCAAAGATGTCATTTCATTGGATTGAAGTCAAAAACGAGGAAAGTGAATGCTAACAATTACTTTTTTAGAGGAAAAACACCCCACTTCGCTACCACTTCGTGTACAGGACATGAGAAACTGTTTTCAAGAACCTAAACTCACATTCATATCAACACAACAAAAGCTTTTATTCATAAAATAGTTATAACTGAGAACTTTGCTTTATAACAACGGTTTCTAATGAAAGTATTAATCTTAGCTTTACGCACATTTCAAAACCTTACCCACCAGCCCACATCACACATGACAAAGCTTCGGTGGTAATTAATTTTAATACATCACAAACACCTTAACCCGTTATAAGATGGATGAGAGATACGGAAAAGGGATTTTACAATCCGGCACGGTACATTTGAGGATGTATGTTTCTGAAAACCTTCATGTCACCATCACCAACGCGACCGAACCGCTGGTCGGAGAGAACTAAAAACGTCGTTGCAGTAGCATGTTTATGGAGGGAACTTCCGGTGAATTTAACGTTTACAAAGTAATTGATTTTATCTATCTCTTTCTCTAGCATTTTGGAAGATCGCTTCGCCTTGGTTTTGCTCTTGTCTCGAGCTAATATTTCACATTAAGATGTTAAGACGGGTCGCATTGTTCTTTTTGTATTGTATTCTTTTAGATCTCTCTGTTTCCCGGTTCCTGGTACTAACGTTATCTGATAAATGTGATTAGTTTTCTGCGGTGAATCTAGAGAGGAAGCAAGTGATTGTATTTAACGTTTTTGTTGTACAATAAATCACATAGTTTTGCTGTAAATTCGAGTGGATTAAAGAGCCGAGCTCGAAAGCACTTCTTTATTGTAAAGAAACCTAGCCTTTTCTTGCAAAGTTGTCAACATGCCATTCTCGTTTGCTTGCTGTGCCACTCTAAAAAAATAAGGGAATTTTACCTCTATTCAAGGAATGAAATTCATCCAATTTGTTTAAAATATCAAAGTTGACAGCTATTTCCGGTATACCCGGAAGTCTTATATAATTGAGAATATTTCAGTTAAATATTACACGAAGGCTTTAGTATATTATCAAGTTTCCCAATGTATACTTTTTCATGTATCGATCGATGCGCAGCTCCCCGTGAGACATGTAGATCAGCGCCTCGGAGACAATTGTACATCGTTCGTATATAAGTTGTTAAGTGGCCGATTACCGATCCTTGGTCTACTTCACGAAGTTTTTTCTTATTATTATTCTCATACAAATCACTCTTATTATCAGCATTCAATATCGTTAATATTGTAAGTGGGCCTACTCGTGGGGAAGCTGTCGTCGGGAACCGCCTCGTAAATTTTTCCTGGGTTTGTTGTCGGGTCCCTCCGTTTATTGTGTAGAATCATGATTATCAGACGTGCCCAAGCACGATAATGCTTGGATATTTGTTGGAACTCATTGGAATTTTGAGAAAGCCTTATCATCCGCGAATTGGCCTACGTTTTCAGATTAATGTAATGATTTTAATCAGGCGTTTAATTATCTATCACCTTAATATCATTTTTCTAGATAAACGTGTAAATGTTTTAAACAGAGCTTTAGATGAAGAATGAGTTAATAAATGATACTAGGAACTCGAGTAGCAACTTAAAAGGTCTATTATTTCCAAGTACAGTATCCGGTGCATGGACGGCGTTATGCTAAAACAAAGCGCAACAATAATAGATTACACATACATACAAAATAATTATTTTATGGGAACAAAATCCTAATTTCTAAGGAAGCTAATGGTAGTATGATTCGGGATCCATGTTGTTATAGCAGATACTTTTAATAGATATCTGGCGAGCGAACCTCGAAGAGAAATTTCATAATTGAATCGTACTTTCTGCTCAAAGTAATTCAGCTTTTAGTAAATAGTATGTGTGCCTATCCATACAATGAACTTGAGATGCTATTGGTAATACAACAATTGAATTCAAAGAACAGCACTCGTCCGGATGGTATTCAACTTAGGTTGTTTCTAAGCGCTATTCCGGCACATATTAAGCCGTTGACTCAGATAATTAATTTGTCTTTTGAAAAAGGTATTTTTTCTGATAAATTAAAAGTGTCGACAGCTCGCCGGATCTCCAAAAATGAAAAACCTTTTAAAATTTCTAATTATCGTCCAATTTCACTGACGCCGAGCTTTTGAAACATTTTCGAATGTGCCAAGATACATAGATTACGAAAACATCTTGAACACAATAATGTATTCAGCACTAGACAGCATGGGTTTCAGCGTGGTTATTCAACGATTTCTGCTATTCGCTCTTTCACTGGTGAGATCGTACAAACGCTGGATGGAAGAAACTCTGTAGCCGGGGTGTTGTGATCTAATTTTGATATTTGTAACATCCACTACAGCGCTCTACAAGGAGCCATACTGAATCCGATCGTGTTTTCCATGTATTTAGCAGCTTTGCCGAGCGTTACTAACCAGTCCAACTACCACATGGATGCTAACTATATATATCTTTCAAGCCTATGGAATTACACAACGTACAATCTGCCCCTGTAGAGGATCTTGACAGCGTCTCTAGCCCATCATCTCAAAATAAACCCATCTACAACACAACTAATGGTGTTTGGCCCTAGATATTCATAAACTTTCTACCATTATCCGTACAAAATGAGAGAATTTCACTTTCTGATCAGATGAGAGATAATATCAACAAAATACAACAAATACAAAATTCATGCGTTACATTAATCCATGGCATTTGCGGTAGACGAAGTAATTGCTTCGCACTTCATTAGCTTCGCCTCTGGCGTGGTTTACGTGTTGAGTTATCGTGCTAACTGCTACCTACCACCTTTCATTCTCCCGAAGAAGCCCCATATGATTGTGGGCGAAACTTTTCGTGAGTTTTCGATTACCCACCATGACACGGCCCAAACCTGGAACGCGTTCAGTTTTAACTAAAGTTCCGTTTTGAGCAGCACTCAGTTCATGTTTTTACAAAGACAGACTTTTAATACTTAGACATAAATAGTAGCTATTTAAATGAAGCTTCTTGTACAAAATGGCATAAACTCAAAATAAATACGTGACACGTATCGCCACATTACATTAAACACAGAGTCCGCCAACTATTGCTCTCCACTGAATTGTAGAATCTTTAAAATTCATTTTTCGTTTCCTTTGCAATCGATTCCTTACGCCAACGTTGTATCCTATCTCACATCATTATATTTTTCTCTTCCTTGTGCTTATCAAGCTGTAGCATTCTAAACCTTTTATTTTTTTTAACGGGCTTAAGGAAGAACGTCAGGTGATTTAGTCTTTTTGGCAATGATCATGTAAGTTAGTGTTTGAAATTGTATTTTAATTGTAACATTTGCCAATAAATGCTAGTATTATTATTAACTCATTAAATAACTTGTATGCTGCAGTGTGTTATTTTAGTGTTTAACGTTTAATCGATCCCGTGATCTTTGGCGGCGTCAGCGTACGCAAAACGCGAAATCATCACATCTGAGTGCTTATAGAAATTAAGAATTAGAAAGAATAGTGAAGAAAACATTCAAATACTCTCAAATCCGAACCCACAAATCAACGTCGAGATCTGAGTTAGCGCGGAATTTCTTCTGAAAACGGTTCTAGACGCGCAGAAATATACATGCACACTTCAAGCTTCCAATTATACAATACGGACGCGTAGATATGCACATAATATACCTTTCAGCAGTAGCTTCTATACGACGCGACATCTGTACATTCCCTGCGAGTCGACGTATTCGTTTTAATTAAATCCCCCGAGCTGAAATATATGTTTGCATTATTTTATAATCCTTACAAACAATTTACATTACCGAGGATTTGCATAACATCGTTCTGCTCTCTTTGGGCAGGGCGCAACGGAGGTATTAGAGGACCCTCCTAAAGTCTCCCCTTTTTACGGCGCAAAGGGAAGATGTTGTACAGACCGTCGGAGCCCGGGACATAGACTGGAAGGCGTCTGATTAATTAAAACCTAACTTTAATTAAACATAAACAATAATTGTTCCGTCTCTCTTAGAGAGAGCAGAGTTTCGTCGCTAATTCGATGTCGCGTTTCGAATCTCGGTCGGGAGGTGCGGGGTTTTCCGCGAAACCAAAAGGCTTTCTCATTATGTTATTTCGTTCTTTCTCGCTTCGGTAAGTAAGTGAAAATTAAGTTTCTTCGCCGTCGTATTTTGTGCGTGGCGAGGATAACGTCGAGTTTCTCGAGTCGCGTTTTAAAGTCGAAACAATTAGAACGATAGGAGATAAGGGAGAACAATCGTTTGTTTGTCCCTGGCTTTGATAAAACTTAAGTAGAGCCATTTAGAACTCAGAACTTGATTTGGATATTTTGCTGCTATAGATATGTGATAAAACTAAATCACCTTTTAGAAAAATAGCAGCAGTCCTTG
This sequence comes from Marronus borbonicus, assembly GCA_902655005.2. Taxonomy (NCBI): domain Eukaryota; kingdom Metazoa; phylum Arthropoda; class Insecta; order Coleoptera; family Scarabaeidae; genus Marronus; species Marronus borbonicus. The sequence goes on from LR737397.1 coordinate 3,740,561, forward strand.
AACAAACGTTCTCAAACGACAGTAAATGCCGTTCAAGAAGCAATTTGTAGCAAGGAAAAATTGTGGTATACCAAATAAACATCTGGACGAGAATTAAGCCCAGCTAACTATTCGAAAATCATGTAGTAAGTTCTGAAGGGTGGTGTAAATGACGTAACATAATTTCACGGAAAAAAATTACTGTGGAAGATTTCATTACTTTTTACATAATCTCGACAGAAATTGAGATATTTCTTAAACTGCGGGACCTGGGACCCTCCGTCGTAGAAAGTCATTGCCTGGGAAAGCTAACAGCGATCCACATCTTTAAAATGAGCTGTTACACTCATCATACACATGTCACTTTTGTGTCGTGTCGATTATCTCTTCATCCTTTCTGGACCTAAGCTAAAGCCTCGAAGCTTATTTGGCACTCGGTGTAACACCTTTCCTCTTTGTTTGAAGCTTCAGAACTAATTTTCACGCGTAGAAGAGGACGCGACAGAGAAGACCTGTCAATTAGCCGAGACAAGCGGACGACCTTACAATGGTGTGGAAGATGATCAAAGGTCACCACTGCTGCTTGGGCTACCAAAGAGTTCCAAGAGATCTGGCTCTCTCCAGAGAACTCTCCGTTTTTGACAAACCAGGAGGCTTGAGCTATTAGTCTAAGGAGAACAAGAAGCTGGTCGAACAGTGGTTACAAATGGTCGAAAAAGACTTAATTGACGTAGGAATGAAGGACTAGAGAGAATAAGTGGGAAGAGACATGCAAAACAAAACGCAGCCAAGGAATGAGACGTCTGGATTCGAAGAGCTGACTTTAGTATATACCGGGTGGCATTGAAGAAAACTACAATTCATAGCACCACGAGAAAAAGGACCGTATAATAATAAAAAAAGTCTTATGCACTAATGTCCGTTTTTTAAAAAATTAATTTCTTCTGATTGTGAAGACATAATTGAAAAAATTGAAACTAGTGTATTAGTGGAGTTACCAGAGTTCATCGTACTGTTGCAAACGGAGACTAGCATAGCATACTGGTGCTATGCATTGTAGTTTTTTCACTGTCATCCTGTATATAACTTCATTCACCATAATGAAAATTGCAGATTAGTCATTTCGTTTTAAAGTTCTTTTGCTATTATTGAATTTTACGAGGCGGAGGAAAAGTTATACAAAGAAAACGCGAAGTATGAAGAAGCGTTTTTAAAGTGAAAGGGTATTTTAACATTCAAGGAAAGAATAGCATGCTTAAAATAAGCAAGAATTCCAAGAATTTCAAGTCGCTTTGACGTCTTCCTCTTAACAAATCGTAACTCTACCTTAAGAAAACCTTCAATATAACTACACAAAAACATATTTTGTTGTTTTATTTTACCGTCGCGCTTACGGGCGAAGGCGTACTCAAAGAAGCCGAAGTATTCTAGCGTACCGTTAATATGCATTAAGGCAAACTTTCAGTGGAATTCGCGACGCCTCCAGGTATTGCTTTTGATCTTTGAAATTCGTTTCGACAGCCTGGTTTACAAATCTTCCATCTCTTCTTCGTATATAGGTATTTGCAAGCATCTTACCGTCACTGTGAACATCGACATTGTAGCTACAAACAGTTTTATTTAGAAAGTTTTCAGTTTGCCGCAACTACTTCGCGAATGCATATTGTTGATGGTGTCAATAATGGAGCATATTGGAGGATGTACATCTGCATTTTAAATTATATGGGTTTCTTCACGAATACGAGCCTTATGTTTGACGAAATTTTCTACTTCTCTTCACGATAATCTCGCAGACAAATATCGAAGCGTAGGGGTATGAAAGAAACTTAGGCTTTGGCGCAATATTTATTTTATGGCTCGATAAATTTCGCAACAATATCCAAATTACAGATATAGTGAGAATAAAAAATGTAGAAAATCATCCTCAAATAGTATCTTTAAAATAGTATAAATCAAGTGTATAATGAAAGCATGCAGTGAGGCCCTAAAGCACCTTACCTCTTTGCTAACTTTTGATTTATATTGTTTTTTAAGGTCCTATCAATTTTATTTTGAATAGCATTCCTTGTGTATTATATTATGTTTTTGGAAAGGCAATGGATGGAAGAAAAACAGCTTTGGTAATAACGAAGACTAGAAGCCACCAGTCTTTAGAAACACTTAAAGAGGCTCGGAGTATGCTCGGCAAATCGCTAAGTATACTAGTGAAATTAGAAAAAAATTCCTTCAGTCTGTTCTTGTTTTTATCTGTAGTACAGGAAAAAGGTATCCAATTGTTTCCCATGACGCTAGATACATTAAAATATCTCGTTTCGAGACTGCGAGCATTCAAATATCGATTCCGCAAATTATTTTAGTTATTTACTGCTAACAAAACTTATGGGCTACACACGGACCAGACAAAATAAGGGTGAGTAGATATGTTAAAATATATTTTCCAGAAACTCATCTACTGGGTTGGGTTTATGCTTTTCTGGCCAACTTTTCAATCTACGTATGAATGGTTTTTCCTGCTTTTAGCTGCAATTTTCTGGTATGTAATGGAATAGTTTTGGCTGCTGGTTAGTATCCCTTTGGCGGTCTTGTCTTTTGGCGAAACAAAATTTGTTTTGCCCCTTATGTAGGAGAGCTACTTATCAGCGTGAGCATGGGGATATGGATACTGAAGTCAAGGGAAAGTAACTGTAAAGGGCAAGTCATGTGCTCTTTACTTTTTAAAAAGTATTCTGCAACTATCTACACCGCAAAATTCCGCCAGCGCTCCCATGGCTTCTCTTTGTTACAAAAAAGCTTTTGCGCCTCTTTAGAGCGCCTCGAAGGAATAATGCGTAGGCTGCTAAAGTAATATTTGTAATTTTTTTTATTGCCCCAGTTAAGATTGTTGTTTTTGTCGTGCTTGTAGTTTATGTTTATTATCAGTCGTTAAGCTCGTTATAGAAAGCCCGTTTGCGTTACTAATAAACATTATTTTACAAAAATGTTTTGGCGACGCACTTTTAATTGCGGTCACTGTATATGAAATCTATCAATAACCATATTATTACCAATAATTAGATTTATTTTGTAAATGCACTAATACTACTAATAGTGGCAGTGCTATATCTTTGAGGATAAAAACATAAACTAATGATCTGTTATTACCTTGCTAGTGTTAGTGTGTTATCTAGAGTGCCTGAAAGTAGTGTGCATATACTCCTAGCTGCCTGTATTATTTGACGACGTGATGTACTCACAAGAAAATATCTTAAAAACTACCACAAATAAGCTGTCTGATATGAATTTACATTAAACAAGATATTTCGTTTAAATAAGGAAGAACTTGGAAAGGTCGTCATTTTGTGAACCCTTTGTATAATTATCAGTATCACTTTTATGTTCACTATTTGATAAATATAGTTACTATAACCGTTTTCTAAAATTAACACCTTGTATATATGTGTATCCGAACCAGCCGAAAGAAATAATTAAATGGTAAGTCCATCACTGATACCTTTTTCTTGAACTTCAAACGTTTAAAATTTATTTTTAAACACAAGATTCGGGGAAATTTGAAGGGCAAATTTTACTCCTTAAGTATGCAGCTTTGCAGCAACGAAGACTACCGTTGGGCAACATTCGACGGGGTCTACGAACGGAGAAATTTTTAAAAAATCCACAATTAACACTTCGGGTAAGATTAGATGTGCCAGACTTGAACAAGAATGATTTGTGCTACTAACACTTCTTAACATAACTCAAACAGATACAAACAATCTGGTCAGGGTACCTTGCGGCTCTTATTTGAAAGAATGATAGTAAACTACAGGGTGACGCTTAGATTTTAGTTGTTGAGTTTAATTTTTTAAATTATATTTTCTAAATATTTCCAAGCTGTATTCTTATACTTTTATCTCTCGTTTCTTGAATTTCTGATGATGGTAGTTTAGTTATAAACACTAGAATAAATGCCTAAACTTCAGGAAACGGAAATAACGCAACCGACAATGATTTAATATCTACTACAGAGCAATAGGGGAAGAAATCCTTGTCATAATTGGATTAATTTTAGCGGCGTATAATCGAATAATCGAGCGCGTGCCAATTCCATTTCTTTACTTCACCTCCAATTCCATATTTTTCTTTTTTCGTTCCATCTCTAATTTTTTCTCTTTCTTATTTCATTTCATCATCAATCAATACGACAGACTTCGATATTAATCCACTTCGAACATCGCGATATTTCCATTTTCCTTCCCTATTCGACACCGCAGCTGCCATATTTCATCCAGGATACCGGTTATTAGTTTAGAGATATTAGGGGGATTTTATTTATTTCCTTTATCAAGGATATATCTATCGCGCGGAATTTGTGATTTATTGCACGTAGAGGAATGTACGCCTGTTCGGACCAGAGAAGAACATTTTAATTAAAAAAATTGTTTCTTATATTTGGGAGCGTCGGAAATTTTGATGGATTTATTGAAGGTTACGAGCTAGATGGTCATCAGGATAAAATGCGAGGGCGGAAGATAATTCTTTTCTCCGAGTAGGGAAAGCGCAGGCAGGACGTGGTCACTAATGTTTTAATGCAAAAGTTTTGCTGATTATATCAAAGAAAAAATGCTTGAATTAGTTTACTTGGTCGTTATATATTTGTGAAAAAGTGCGCACGTGCAGTAGTTATAGACGCCTAAGCAGTAGAAATAAATGCTTCATTGTGTTAGGGTTAGTAGAGGCTAGGAGGTCTAAATGGGCACCTACGTTGTATATAACTAATATCGACTATCAGTGTTGGTTTTTGTAGAGAAAGTCGTTGAAAAATGCACTTTGGCGATAGGAACTTGCATTTTGAAATGTGAACGGGCTTCATAGGCAAGGTGAAGGAAAAATTCTAAACCGCTTTGCAACAAAGAGGAGAGGTGAAAAAAAAGTATGATAGCTCGTTACATGACGCTCTCTATAGATTATCTTGCTGCATTATCAGTTGCTTCTATACCGGATGTGCTGTGTTGATGTAACAAAGACGTACGTCACCACTAATGTATGTGTTTCTCATGGGTGCGAGATGGAAAAAGAGATGTAACATGTGTGTCAATTTGATCAGCTGGACTATAACAGTCTTAAGCGGTCTTATTAAACAAAAAGAAATAAATAACATGGTATTACTGACTACATTTGTCAAAAGCTTCATAGATGTATCGAAGCATATTGAACAATGTATTATAAAACATTCCTTTCCTCTTTGTCCCTTTCGCTGGAGAAAAGATGAAAAATGACAAATAGTTACTTACGCTGAAGGAATAATTACAATGTAAGGATTTGAGACAAAATGGTGAAAGAAACTTCAAATACCTGTGTCCTACATTTTCAGTTGCTCTTCAGCAAAATGAAAAAATGAAAATTTTATAAACACACCAACCTAAAGCGTGGAGAAAAAAGTACAAAGTATAATAAGCTATAAAATATGTGCGAATACATAATATGCCTTCACAAATATGCATAAGTATATGTAAGGCGAAAGCTTTGTCACCGGCTTAGGAAAATTTAATAAACCGATATGTACGGGTGAATAAGAAAGTCACAACCTCCGCCTTTGTGGGTGAGTTACTCGGTGTTCTTTTCTTCTTTGTGTTCTGCTTTTCCCTTTCATTTGCGTAAAAGCAGCAGTCGCAGGGGCTAAAATAACTGCTGTACTGTAGGTGTGTTATCCATTTGGGTAAGTTGATCATCTTAGAATTATTTTTTCCTTTATACTTTTTTTTTGAATAATAAATGCGCTGGAGTATACTAGCTTTATTTATTAAATAAAGTATAATGAGCACGTAACGCAATTCAAGAATTTAATCAAATTATGTGTGTTGAATTCATGAGGGTTGTATTATATGGAAGCTTTATGAGTAAGTAATTTGCTACAAGAAGCTTCAGTGCCCTAAGTTAATCCAAAGGAGGATATGGATTAAGCGCTATGTATCAGCCAAAGGATGTCTAGGCAAGAAAAATATGAATTTTCTTTGTGTTGTTAAGATTTTACTGCAACACCACGTCTTCTACACTATAGCATTACAGCATTGGTATTTTTGTTGTCAAGAATTGACTTGAACTTAAAGCTTCGCACATCGTGGAATCTTTAAGTTCACGAGTTTGGCTATCTACTTTAGGTCATTGCCCTTAATAAATCTATTGTAACAAAGTGTCCTGTGCGTGTTAGAGTACCCCGACGCTTTTTAATAAATCTTATTTCCACATTAGGATCTTCTTCCTTCAGTTCAGTTGGTGTGAGAAATGGCCCACAGCGATATTGGTTGATATTGGTGGTCATGTACAATTGGTGACATAGAATGTGTTAAGCCATCTCTAGAACTGCTTGGCATAGACGATAGAGCAGATCTTTAGCTTTCCTTAGTTGCACTAAGTGGCATTTTAGGGCTACATTACCAGTAAGAAAAAAGCAGTTTCCGTTGACTTATCTAGCAAGGCTATTTTTATTGTATAAGAATGATTAGACCTTAATCTCTAATCGTTAACTAAAATTACAAAAAATTCTGTAAATAGTTAACTTAATCTGTTATTGCTTTTAATTGAATAAATATGAGATTAACTACAATATCTAAGTTGATCTTCTTTCAAATCGCCAAGTGACGCTAAATATAAGCTTTCAGTACATGTAAGATTCAGCAAAATCAGTAAAATTGAATTATACTTCGATTTTTTTCAGTAAATTTTATTCTTAAAGCACATCAGAATCTTAATTATTAATGAAGTTACAATAAGAGGATAAATCTGCAAATAGTAAATTACAGTTCAGGTATCAACTCAATGGAACGATGTAAGATTATAAAGATGGAACAGTTTTGACCAAGAGTCGAGAGATATAGGCTGGGAGGCGAACAGTGGTGTGAAGTAGTCGCCCGTTGTGCAATTACAACTGGTAGTACAGGTACATATACAGGGAAATTCTAAATGTATCTGATGAACTTCCAAGGATCGATTCCTTGGATTATTTCGATTATGAAAGTTCCTATGAACATAGCTTAGGTATAAAAGCGAAGGATGTTTAATAACAAATTAATTGTCGAAAATTACCGCCACCAACTGCAATTAAAGCTTCTTCTTCGTGTGAGCTAGTAATTTAAGGATGGCAAGAAAATTGAAGGAATTTAAATTCAGATACCGAAAAGGTTACGGTTGTGGATCGCAACGTCCAAAAGCTCTCAAGCAATTAAACTAAGAAAACCCTGCGTTCTTTGGAATGATAAACCTTTAATTAATTTTGCACTTGAAAGAAAATTTGGACATTATTGCACTTGAATTTGCTTTGAAATTAGTCAAATACGTCTTCTTTTAAAGGAGACTTGCAATAAAAAGGCAGATTGTCACGGCATCCCTTCTGTTCCTTTGTTACCGATAAAATTTATTAAAAATCACGCGTTTCACAGAGACGTATTTTATATTCTTCGAATTAAATTTTAATCAAGTAAAATCTCTCTTTATTAAAGATATCATATGATACCTGCAATATACTAAACAAGTTCGCGATCCAAGATCTAACAGCTTGACTTAGCGAATATCGGTAACCCTAAAATATGCTGCCAAATTTAACGATTTATTAGCAAGTAATATTTAAACACAGCAGAAAATGCCTAGAAACAATAACCAAAAAATATAATGCTAAGATGGCTTAGCTTCCTCATGGTATTGATGGAATAATTCACGGCAAACGCAACAAAAGGAGAGAAAAAAAACACTAACACACGGACATGTTTCTGCCTACCCGGCGTCATCAGCGTGGTTTCGAGAGTATTTTTTTATCTCTACCTTCTATCGCTGTTGCGTCACAGTTAATGCCACAACTTTCAAAACGACAAATTCGACATTTGGAATGCATGCCTGCCGTTCAGCGATGCCTGCGTTCAGCGATAGAAGGTTGTGGAACTGCATTTAACTGAACGCTATTCACCGTGGCCCACACGACAATGATTTTTACGTATTTTATTTTTGATGTACAAAAAATAGTATGTTCGTTTGATCATGCGAGCGCTTGATTTTGATATGACACCAATAGAAGTTGAATAGGTGGATGGATGGATTTGGGTATTAGTAACTAGTAAGTCATTCTCCATGAAAAGAAAACTTTTGTCCATTGGCGATTGTTCTTTCGGATTTTGGTGAGTAATGAGTACTCGGTATCCCTAATATATTCCTACCTGTGTTGCTGAATAAAGCCAATTCGTAATTCCAACAGCGAAACATTCCCCAACCGACCCCAAATTGTATAATAATTTATAGCGGGCACACCTGCGCAACTAATAAATATAGAATATACTTCTGCGAAGAGAAAAACATTCATCTCCTGTACATGAAAGTTATTTTGCAATAATTCATTCGGAAATCCATCCCTTTTGCGATGAGCTTGTATATATTTTCCGCGGTACCGATTGTACGAATTGCAAAATGCCACGTACATATACGAGCTGGTTATTCGAGTTAAAATTTCCTCGAATTTCATTTCAATTTGGGACAAAAATTTATGACTGTTGTATATGCAACGCGGGGATTCCTACAACATGCAGGATCCGTACGAACGCATATATGAGCTACAAATGTATGCATACCTGCATTCGTAAGTGCTTACGCGATGCTAGTTGCAGATTTCGGAATGAATAATTCTGCGAACGCGACGAAATTAATGGTGAACCGTCAGAAAGGTCTCTGGTGATTTGTTTGAAATTACAATTCCTTTTATTGGAATTTGCTACTATGGAATTAAATCGGCGAAAATAGAACAACGAGTGATTGTTTCATTTCCCTCAAATACAACGTTAGCTGGAGAATTGCCGATAGTTAACATATAACTGGAAATTTTTATGGAAAATGCAAGGTACTGTACACTGTGGTTGGTCTTCGCGAGCTTCAAAGATTGTACCTTTGCGAAGAAAGATTTTTTAAAATGACTATTTTCTTGTTATCGGGTTCGATTCGGGGCATGGTTTGAGACCTTAATAATATGCGGCCTAAAACAACTAAAAAGTCAACAGCTAAGAAATCTCATTAAAAAGCATCTTGAATGTGATTTTTTTCGTGTCATTTATCTTTTTTTCAAAATATTTCTGATAATAAGTAAATTAATTAGTTCTTCACAATTACAGGAATCCCAGTTGCTCAGATAACGCCAGTTTCTCTTGTTGGCGACAATTTAAGGAAGACATTGGTCGTGCAAGTTAAATTAGCAATCCATTGCGAGATTAATACGATAATTTCTTGACATATTCAATGAGTATGTTTCATTATGCCAGTGAGATTAAAAAACACGAAATATGGAGCATGTTCCATTTAAGAAAAAGTAACTTTGTTATGCTATTCTGTAGATAATCGTTCCGAGCTGGTAAATACCTTTAATTGAACCCTCAGAACCACTGTATGCGGTTGTGTGTCGAATTTTAATTTCATATTTTTCTGAGGTTTAAATGGACTTTGCTACGCTGATGATCCCATTAGTTTAGTTAAGATTTTGTTCCGAATATAAGTTTAAAATTTTATTTGACTTCCATTATTAAGTAGCAAAATATTGGTACATGATTACTCCTACTCTTAAGATAGAAATGGTGCTAAATTTAGATGTTATATGTAGTCACATTCGTCACAAATTTTACCTTAAAATAGCGACAAATTGTGATACGTTCCTTTTCCTTCGTTTTGTCTTCATTCGACTCTTTGAGATTTACTGGTTGGGTTTGAGAACATTTTAAATAATCGCCTCACCTGCAAGCTTTTCCTCAGCAGGTTTCTTGTTATCGGCCTCAATCTAATCCACAACTCAGTGACTGCACTTGAGCAAAATTGCACCCTGCATCGTTGTAAAGTCACTTCTTCATTGTTGACGTTAAATTTCTTTAAAGCCTGCAACGTCATAGTTTGAATTCAAAAGGCCTTGCGAAGGAGGTTCTATAAAAACATTTAAAGTTTTGGATAACTCCTTGATCCACGGGTTGGATCAATGATGTAACGTAGATGGCAAAAGTGTAAAAATTTTGTTAAAAACTAACTCAGTTACAAGCGGATGACCTTTGCAGTTGTCCAATAGTTAGGTTTTCCTTAATCTGCGGATGAAATGATGAAAAAACCAGTCTTTGAATGAACACAATGAACATTCTTAAAAGTGCTGAATTTCTATATTTACCAATTACAAAAGGAATTAATGGGTGTAAGCAATTTCAATCATCTCTTTGTTACCCATAAAACTCCTAGCTGTTTTCTCGTCTCTTTTGGCTCAGCTTGCAAACGTCTCCAAAGTAGACTTCTTTCATCAACGTTGTACACTTGATCAGCCGACAGATCATTATCATCAATATCTTTTCCAAGCTCGACCTTGTATTGTTTAGCCGTCTTTGTTAGCTGAGCAAGCATCAACCCTACGAATGTCACGAAGAAACTTAAACTTTCTGAGCCAGCCTCCTAAAAAATTACGATCACGTTCTGTTACATCTTCTCTAAACTTCTCAATCTTTTTGATAAAAGATGCCCCTGTTACAGGCTCTCCGTCGGTACGTTTTGAACTGAACCTGCTGTACTTTACGTGTGGTAACTTTGGCTTTCTTAACGCTTGTGTAGAATCAACTTTGTTTGTATGAGTTCGTCTTCCTGTTTGATGGTAAGAGTGACGTGTTTTCGTTTCTGCCTTGTTAGAATGTTTACCATGATTGAAAATAATAAAGGGGAAAATAGAAGACTCAAAACCATGACAATAGAGACGGAACGACAAACCCATCACATGATAAGGAATATTTTCATATAATAGAATTTGGGGGTTTCATTTATTTAATTTATGTATTCTACTCTTTATTTCAGGGCCATCGATATCACCGTGAGGGTACGAAGATGCTGTCCCTTTCTCGCCACTGAGACGTTGTCGATTTCCCGCCAGCGGATCGCACCTTTCGCCTCATAAATACCATATATGTTCTTCTGTTTATTTTCATATTAATATTTATTTCAAACCTGTTGCTCTGAGTCGTTTAAATTATATATGTATACTATTTGTTGTAAATTTTGTGTAGCTTAAATAAAATTAATATTTATTCTATGCTAGTCTCGGGGTCGCCATTCTCAGTATTAAATGCTATTTTTGTGCATTTTAAGTCTGTTTATTAATAGCTGTAATATCATGGCTACTTCGTTACTCGAGAACCATACGATTTGAGAAACTGAGGAGCGAAATTATTTAAAAGAGTCTCATTAATTATTGAAAAATAGGAATTTCAAAGGTAAGTAGTCATTTTCTTTTCAATTTTTAGTTAGAGTTTTTATTACCTCATCTTCTACCTAATCAAGCGATGTACATACGTACCTCCACAACTGATGGGAATCGAAGCGGTAAGTCAAATCAGGTTCCGGTGATGTTATAGTCTAAACTTTCGAAAGCCGATACGTATACGGGCCCGAGGGGCGTCCTAGCGCTTGTTGGCTCATCGCCTTTAATATGGAAACCGCGCCACCGCTCCGGCGGCGAAACGGTGACTACGATGGTATATCGTCGACTCTATATCTAAATTACTTCGTTAATAATGTCTACAATATCCGGGGCGAGCGGTTAGGTTAGATCATTGACACGATCTCGTTCGGTCGCCTTTATGTGTCCATCAATCATGCATTCAGGTGGATGGGCGAGAAACGCGATAAGCGCCAATAAAGGAGTGAAGAGGATCCTCGAATCCTACTATATAGATGTGGGGAGGGCATTAAATAATGACAGGAAAAGACAGTTTCGGAGGCGTAATATTGTGCTGGATCTATTGCGGATAACGCAAACGATTTTGTTGGAGAAGAGAATTGAAAAGTCTATTTCCATTAATCAAAGTTCACTTCATTTGTTCATACGTAGAATATGAGAGAGAAGAAAACTAGATTCACCAATAGTATTAATTTTTTTTTATTCTTGGTATACACACACGTAAAGAACATTTGTAAATAGCCAATCCAGTGCTCTTATTTTTGAAGACGAAAATGCTTTGGTTTGGAGACATGGCAATGATAACAGCGGCAAACGTTTGCATTTATGTTTAGTATTAAGATTGCTATCAGATAAATGGGCATTTCTAGATTTTGTCGAATGTAGAACCATTGAAGCCATTGTCAGTTGAATTTTTAGCTTTAATTAAAGGAGTGTTCTCAAAATAAACTCAAAATTAACATAATTAAAACTGAACAAAGGAGAAATCGCCAATTGCTCATCAAAAAAAGATTTATGAATGACGAAAACTAAGTGAACTAATTTTATACGAATGAATCGCGAATCCGGAAGAAATAAACGCGTACCCGAGGAAAACGCTATATAATTTTCGGCTAACATCAGACGTAATTCTCGCTACTACAGCGACTCTACGATTTCCACAATACGTTACTTACATCAGCGGGAGAGACTGGCAAAAACGACGAGAAACACCGAGGCAACTGAATTACGAAGTGATAAATTTTCGTGAACGAGGTCAAAAGAGGATGGCTTCCTTTCCTTCTTGAGCTTCTTTCACTTCTCTCCGCATTCCCGAAACAAGAAAAAAGAAGATTCTTCCCTTCGTGTTGGACGGATTAAACGTAGGTATAATTTACTGGCAGGCGTTTTGCATTTTAACGACGGTGCGTATTTTTATTTTGCATTTTTTTTTCTATTTGGCGGAAAAAAAAGGGGTGAAAGGCACTATACTAGCCCGACGGCGGGATTTTTCCCTTCCTGGTTTTTCCCTGCTATATCAGAAACCGGGGCGGCAATTAATCTTCTTCGAGCAACCGCGAAACCAGGCCGAGTTAGGCTGGGCAAGGTCGGAACGTCTGTTCCGCTTTTTTGTAATTCAACGCGAAATGAAAAATCCATTAGTTCTATTGGCTGTAGGTGCGAGTCTGATGTCCTAGATGGAATAGACGAATTGATATGATATTGGAGTGCTTTGAAAATAAAAAGCGTTATATTTCGATATTGGGGGAATACATTTCGTAGGGATTTATACTGTGGTGTGTGCTGTAAACCTAGAAATATACTTTGCTGTTAGGTTGCATGCAAAACGTCTACTACTTACGATCTTTGCTATACCCGAATGTTAATTTAAGCATTGAAAAAATATTTTCTTCTTTCAGCAACAATATGTTAATTCTAAAAGGTACATTTACATAGGTAAATTTACAAAAATGACCATTGTCACGGAAGTTTCTACTTACAAGAAAAGGTGCCTGGGTGTCAGATGCCAATTTGCATCAAAATTGATCAAATCGTAGAACGTACTAACTTTCGGGAGGTTAAACTCTATCGCTGCGAGCAAAGCTTGAAGGTGGGTACAATGTACTGATTATCTCGTTATTACTCGTGACATGTACAATGAATTTTCCAATAGAAAGGACGCTTTTGTAAAGTGAAATTTCTTTTACGTGGTAGCCATGTTAAGATTGTTTTCGCATTCGTGCTTGTTAGTGTCTACCATTTCACAATGGAACGACGCACGTGTACATGCACATTTACATATTCCGATCTGTTTTAACAAAATTCACGGTTAGTCGCGGCTACTACATGTACTAACAAACTTACATGTTCGGCCATTATAATCGTCGAACAACATTGAATACCTTGTGGAAAAATTCAAATTAATATTTTAACTTGATTAACTTGATTTCCCCATGTCTCCGAGACTGAGAAGTGCAAAAAGAGAAGAGGATATTGCTGCTCTACGTGGGAGTATTCGTGAAGATAGACATGTGTCACTTTTTCGGCGAGCTCAGGTATTGGATTTTGTCAACATCAGTTTATGACGAAATTTTGGGAAAAGATTTTGATGTACGTGTTCACAAGATTGCTTTAATTCAAGCAGTTAACCCAAATGATGGTTTTCATCATTGTTCATGTAACTTTTACGAACGAAGCTCACTTTTAGCTTAGCGGTTTTGTGAATAAGCATCTGATCTGAAAATCAGCCAGAGGTAATGCATGGAAAAGCATCACATTCTCTTAAAATTAATGTCTCCCGCGGATTCTATGCTGGAAGTCTTTTTGATGCTGATAACTCCGTTACTGCAAATGGAAGTCGTTATGTTGACTGAATTTTTTTTCGCCAAAATTGGATGCTCTGATCTTGGATGACGTGAGATTTCAGCAAGACGATGCGACCTAATATACCATCCATAAAACATTTCACTTATTGCAACGCAAGTTCGGCGAATTGATACTTTCCAGAAATGGTACCTTCCTCGCTCGCTCCTCAGACTTCTTCTTGTGAGATTTCACTTTAGACTACACGACTTGCAAACCAACATTGAACATCATTCGGCCCCGTTTTCATGAAAAAGTCGTGAACATTTTCAAATTCAAGAGAATCATTCCTGCTAGCGGTTCCAAGGAGGACATTAAATGAACATCTATTTTTTTTTATGTTACAGTAAAAAATGCGTTGCTCTTAATGAATGAACCCTTTAGATACATGAAAATGGGCGCCGAAAGCCGATGCAGAAACTAAGTTAGAAAACTTTAAGGTTGAAGGAAGTGGTTACTGAATTTTAAAAGAACGTAGAGAATGTTCTTATTAGTCACCCAGATGGAGCCCATAGTTTGCAAATGGAAGAAATTTCAGTTAATTTTATTGATAGAGTTCAAAGCTATGGGTCTGAAAACCTATTTAATGCGAGTGAAAGTAGTTTCAACAACACAAAGAACACTCAATACATAGGTTGATCACGTATTCTAAAAGACCCTAAAACAACACAATCAACACAAAACTCGGAAGAAGATTTTTTCGTCTAGAAGTTACTTTTCGGCGCATGTTAAAAATAGTATATGCGGAAATACGAATGCTTGTTCAGCTCCGTAGACGAGGAAATATAATCCGAAATGGGCATGTTTATTCATGTTTAGAGGTAAAATGCGGAGGTGTAGAATGCGGAAACAAAAGTATCATTTATTACTTGACGATGTTTGTAAAATGCGAAGGAAACTTAATACCTTCGTTTCGGATGAAATTTTGTCCGAAACAGAAGAAACATTCTCCGTTTTCGGCTAATGCAACCCATTTTTGGTATAAAGTCCATCCAAAACGTATTTCCCTTCGCCAAATTTTTTCTTGTATAGACTCATGTCTATTTGTGCATTTAGATATTCTTTTACTTTTCCTAAATTACTGGAAAAGTAGCAATTTTCGATACGTAATGAATTCGACACTTTTTTGTATTTACGTAAGAGCAATTTGATAAGAAAGAGAGAAATAGGTGGTTGTATTTCAGAAAAAAATAAATTTCGAATTTTTTTTCCATTTGAAAGTTTAAGGGTAATTATCGGACACGCTGTATAATGTTTTCCAGATATTAATTCGAATTAGAATCCTCAAACAAATTAAACAAACCTTGGATTGAATCAAAAATTTAAAAATGTAATAATATGCAGGAGCTCCATTTAAAAATAACAAAATATTATATATCCGGTATAGCCGGAAGTCTCGGATAATTAAAAATACTTTAGTTCAATAGTACATTTCGGTTTTAGTGCACCGCTAAGTTTTTAGAGTTTTCTAATGTATACTCTTTTCTATATCGATCGATAAAGTTCTCGGTGGGAAATTCTGTACAGAGCTAAACGAAACCAAGTAGAAACGTTAATTTAATCTTATGTTCTTAAAACTTCTTAAAGCGTTTTTTAATGTAACTTTATCCTACAAACACAGAAAATAAATTCTATTTTGTCTTTATCATAATATCGCAAATTAAATATTCCTCGCGAGCTCCAGTAGCATATTACAGGCGGAAATACGGTACTGCTCAAGAAATTACATTTAGTTGATTGAAATTAAATTATAAGAGTGTAAAGTACTGTTATGTATGTTGGCCGATAAATATTTAATAGTAATATAGCAGCGAAGAGACCAAAGAAAATCAGCCCTTTTTGCTTAAGTCGCCTTTGAAAGAAGTTAACAAATTAGTTTCGCCAATTGAAAGAATGTCTTTAATATATATTTTTTTTTAGTTCAACTAATATTATTACGAGAACTAAATCAACTTTGATCAAATTAAGAAGGAACCAATGTGATTTGCTAAATTTCGAAAACGCATAAATTCCACTTTCATGTTAAATAACGTTAAATAGTAATATTAGGAAAATCCCAAACCGTTAAACACTCACAGGTTGCCAATTCCTTTGCGGTAATGTAATTGCAGTTATGCGGATTGCAATTAAATAAGCCATTTGCAATTCGCTTTGCTCTGCTTGCACATCTGCTTTGTGTGTACTTACAACCGACAGCCGACAACTGGGGTAAAACCGCTGTCAGAATGAGGCGATTCAATATGTCGAATTTATATTTCGGTATTGCACTCAGCGCTATTAATGTCGGAGGAAGGCGCGATGCGGCTGTGTCGCAGCTTCCAAATAGTAATTATACAGATTGAACCGGGACGATCTCCGTCTCTCTTGTTTCGATCGCGTTATACTTTACGATGCGGGGAGAAATAATGATCAGTAGCACTCTACGTTGCTTTGTCTGAATTTAAGCGAGCTAAACATAATTACCCAAATGAAATATCCGCTTTGCTTTTCCTAAACGTTTCACGAGCATGTTGAAGTCGAGGAAAAGTGTTTAACGAGGGAAATTCAGTTTAGTAATTTGATTTTGTAAAACTCCATTAGATAAATTAAATCAGATACGAGGTGAATATTCGTTAGAGATTCCCATTCCTCAATCATTATTTTCAGTATGGAACGAACTTTGGAAATTAGACGTAAGTGGAAGTTCTGGAAGTTTTTGTTAGTTCCAACGTGTTTTATTTTGTTATTTTATGGCATCGCTAATGTCATCAGTTGGCTAAGTTCAGGATTCGATTGGTTGATTTTTGTTCTCGGAAGTTTACAGGAGCTTTTTTGTACGTGTTTTGGGCAATAACACGAGAGCACATGTTGAATGCCTACAGCAAATAGTGATAGCAAGGACTGTGGTGTAGTATGGTAAACAACACATAAGTATCGGTAACCTCCGCATCACGCAAGTTTAATTAATCAATCCGGGACGGCCGTTTCAAGGATACGAATGATCCACATTCTCAAAAGGTGACCGAACGATGAATGAAACCTCTAAAATTAACATATAACCCTACTTTCGAGAAAAATATTATTTACAAGTACCTACTTTTACTGCCTACGTGCCTTAAAACTAAGACGTACGAAAACTAATAGGTTAGTTAAATTCCCTTTAAGTAGAAGTAGGTACAACAAAGAACTTAAATTAATAAAAACCTAACTATTTACAACGGTTACTCTTCTGTGGACGTCGATCGCATGCTTAAGAGAGTCCAGGATCCAAGTTTTCCGGTCCCTCAGGGTTGCCAGGCGTGGCGACTTCCTACCAAAGTGGCGACTTTATTATTTCGACTACGTTTAAAGAAACGCTTTGGCGACTGGCGAGTTAGATGATCAAAATTTTGTGTATACAAATGTGTGGTTTGCTAGGACGAAGTTCATTGAAAATGCTTAATCTCTTTTAGAAACCTACACTTTTATTATGTTGGCACTACTTTGTTTGCTGTACGTGATTAATATTATAATTATGTTAATCACAGTAATTACGATTATGGTGAACATTAACATATTATCAAGTTCGCCCTCCGAGGAAATAGCCTTGCAAAATTCACCGGAATCGCATTTCTTACCTCTGTACATTCAGTCTTAGACTTATACATACGTATAATTAGAATTCTTCTAAATATGTATTGTATTTATTATTTATTTATCGTGTATTTATCGTATGTATCGTATGTATTTATCGTGTATTTATTTTGACATGTCTGTTTTGTCGGGGGCTGTTTTGTCGGATCCCCTCATGATCGTGATAAGCGAACGTTCACTATATCACGGATATCACGTCCTCATCAGATTACTGCCAATCACTGTGAACACGAAAACCGAGTGATTCGGAAGGACAGAGGCTTTGCCAATTACGATGCGAAAACATTCCAAAATTCGTTCAATCAGTTTATAATTGATTATGTGCAAGATCACAACCTGATGGTAAAAATGTAGCGGTAACCTAAACTGAGAATGTCGATTGTTTTGTGCAGTTTTAGAGGCATTTTTTTTAATATATATAAAAGAAAACAAACAAGAACTAATCAGAAAATTTAACAAAAATTGTCTGCAGCAAAGGCAAGGGCCGATTACTATTATTATAAATAATAAATTATAATTTGAGGTTAGACTCTCTAGTTATAAAAATTTAAAATTCAGCATATAAAGCTGTTATCTTTAGAATCCAGTTACTAGGATAAGATCTTTATAAACGAAAATTAATTTTATATCTTGCACAAATTTTTTTTTTTATAAAAATCACTAGATTTAGTGCCATGAAGATCAAACAATTGGCAATTCCATCAGGATGTTTTTAATTCTGATCGATTTAAAAACGTGCCCACATACTATAAAAGCAAACTGTGCTGTTAACTATCTAACTTTAAATAATATACATCGTTTCGCACTTTCACCGTTGAGGTAAGCGAATGTGAGTTTTCAACAATGTGGCACTTTGAAACACATCCTTATTTTAAAACTCAAAACCCATTCCTCTCTGCACTAAGCAAGCGGAACATTTTAATTTTTGCCGCGTACCAGCATCAAGTTTTGCTTTAAACTTGGTAAGGTTGCCGTAGGAACACATTATATTTTCGAAGAAAGCATTTGGATTACATTTTTGTCATACACAACCTCACGGCTGGTTTCAATGTTCCAAAAATGGTCCAATATCATTTGACGGAGATGAACATTCCCCAGCACCGTCAGCTGGATTACATTAGAACATGTTGTTAATGTTCGGAATACAGCTATGGGATTAATTAATCTAATGGCATAAGTCGGATTTTGTCAGACGAATCAAACACGATAAAGATAGGAGAGACGTTTATGGAAGACCAGGTTCGAACTGGACCAAAATTTCTTTAAGGATGACAATAGTCTCGAAACCAAATAATAATTATCACAATGGAAGAGTCCGTCTTCACTTTGAATATTTTTGTGCAGCCTTAACAATATTATTTCAAGTAATTTTTTCTTTTTTAGGAATGTTACTAATATTAGGCCCTTCACTAAGCCCATTCCTGTTACGTAGGGGTGCTTTGGAGCGTGGATAAGAAGAATAACTCGCAGAGAAGTGAACCATTATACATATTAAAAAAATATAGACAGTCCACTATTGTCAAATTTATGGAAGAAATCGGATCGTTGGCCTTCTCATATCGATCGTTGTAAGATATCCCGTATAAGTATCATTGTATAATGGATACAGAAAGATATAATTAGCTACAACTTACCTTCAAAGGTGGACACTAGTTTATCTATTCCCTATTCTTCTAACAATTATTTTACATGTTCACATATTTTTAGCGTTCACACATAACAAAATGTAAGAACAATAGGAAGAGAATCATACCAGAAATAAAGCGGAAAATGGTAGATAATCACAAGCAATTTGACAAAATATTACTCCTCCTGCCAATATTTTTTAAAATTAATGTTTGTTAAGTCATTTTTCGTTATTTGTTTCTTCAAAAAAGAACCTTGTTGTACTAATAAAAAAGGTCACAATAAAATTTATGATCCCGAAGCAGGAACACTGACCAGTATCAACATCCAAATATCAACAAGAAGGTTCTTGTTGATTCAATCTCTGTGTGTAGAGCGAAACGAAGAAATACCAAACAAAAATCTTTGATTCGATCCAGTTATGAAAGTATACACAACTTTATCACATATTTTCTATATTCTCCTACGTGAAAGTATTTCTGAGAGCTTGCTAACGAAGAAAAGCAAAAACTTTCTCAATTCCACACAAAAAAATACACCACTTCGTGATGTAGCTACTTTCTTATCGAAAACCCGAAATTCAGTGCCTACCTAATCGTTCACAATAGAGCTCCGTACGCCTTCTAACGACGAAAGTACAAGGTGCGGAGAACGATGATGATTGATGACGGGGCATCTTTTACTAACAAGTTTCTACTGTTCCGTCGGTTTACGAACATTAACTCCCTCGACGCCGGCGAAAGAAGTTTTCCACGGAAAACTTGGGTAAATAAAATAATTGCCAAGCGCGTGAGAAAAGGGAGAATTTCGTTCGTATCTCCAGGTCATCTAGATCTTAAATAAGATGCAAATTTTCGGCGTTGATTTCCATACGTCAATTTTATATTGAATTTTTTTACAGTCGAAAACGGTAATAAACTGAAGGCTACAGTAATTTGACAGCTGATAACGTCTAGAAAAGGAAAGCGACATGAAAAGAAGTATTGAGGAACATGATGGATGACCGCGAAATACGGTGACATTTTAGAATAAGTGGGAAGCTGGAATTCTATTAATAATAATAATAGTAATGATCATACTGCGGATCGATGACCGCTTCCTTCTTGCTTCCTTTACTTATTAATTGTGGTAAACGATGATCTGCTGCTGTGGTTGTTCGTGTTGGACCTGGACGATCATTGCCTGTTTGTTGATATCGTCGAATGGTATATTTTATTGTCGATGGGGCTAGATTTAGCTTTTTACCAGCTTTGCCTGCTGGATCGTTTACCAATTCCAATTGATTTACCACCGGGCTTAGAAATTGAATTCTTTTCATTGTGCGTAGGATACTTTAAGATCTCACTATGTGAGGGAGAATGATGAAGAGACCTAGCAGCTAGGTATAAATTATCGATATTTTCCAAAGGCAAATTTTACATATTCTCGTTTAGGATGGATTTTCCACAAAAAATTATTCTTTGTTATTAAATTATCACCCACCTTACTTGCTCTTGATATCTTAAATATAGCGTTCCAATTCCTTCAATATTCCTCTCCACGTTCTCAAGATTCAGAATCATGCCTGGAAAAGTTTTCCCAACTGATCATTTAGTCGTCCAGATGCTTTATTTTAAAAGTTAAGAGCAGAAGTCGACCCGATACTATTACTAAGGAGCGCCACTTTAATACCGTTAAAAATATGGCCAAAGTGGTAACCTGCATACAAAATTTTACACCACAACGACGGATTTTTGACTTTTAACGCTTTCCGATTTGTTGCTATATATTTCGGCGATTTTAGTATTCATTTTGCGTATACTATGTTCCCGAATATCCTATCGATTGCGCCACTTTTTATTTCACAGCTCCAAACGTAGAAAATAATACGCCTATCGTTCTCTAATATACGTAACTGTCGGAATACATGAGATCAATAAGTAATTTTACACAGAGCCGATTTTTTTTTATCCTTTTCCAGTAATATAAAGAATCCAATCGACATATTTCAATGTATACACATGCACTGCGAGGGAGCCAGGATGGCACAGATGTATATATTGAAAAGGAATATATATATATAATGGAATACAAATAATCGTTTGATTCGGTTGCCTTCGGTCTTTGTTCTTTCATTTCGGCATTCAAAAGTCGAATTCGCAATATCGGATCACGGATTTGGGGATGGTAACTGAGGGAAACACGACCCGGGGAACAGCGAAAAGGGAGAACAGATCTATATGGCAAAATTGGAAAATCGAATGGGAAATCCCTTGGATACGAAATGGCGGGCGTCTTTGTCGAGCGCGAGTTCAAGTGAAGCTAATCTCGGGTGAAGTATTGGATGATTTATAAGCTGATATGTATTACACAGTCGGGTTGATCTCGTTTCGAAATGTTAAATAAGGTATTTTACTTACAAAAAGTGATATATGGGTCCAAGTGCATTTGGCGGATGAATGTAAATGGACAGAGGCAAGGTGCCGGTATGTGCTTTAGAAATGGAAGCTGTCCATAAAATTGTTATAGTCTATGAAGTTTGTTCAAAATAAATGTTTGGTAATAATAAGTGATAGAGACGATTATTAGGAATTGAAGGAGTACCAAATTCCTAAAACATTAAAATCTGATTCAATTAGGAAAGAAGTTTTGCATGCTGTCCATAAAGTTAAATATCGGATCTCCCCCTGTGCTCAGATTCTTTTCGAAGGTAATAGGGGAAGTAATAACTGATGCATTTTGGAAATATCCGGAGAAGCTTGGTATTATTAATACACACCAGGTCTACTGATAGTTACTGGATCGTTTCGCCGTGCAGAATTAACTATTTAAATCAAAAAGAATAATTTAATATGTAACTTATCATACAGAGTTCAGCAAAAGCAACACATTAAAAGAAAATATGAACGCTTAAACTTTTGGAAACAATAATTCTAACAAAATTTGTTTAATAGTTATTTTTTATTATTTTCCACCACGAATTTTTTAAATGTCTTTTTATGGTAACAAAAAAACATATTTTTTTATGGTAACAGCAGACCCTTATAAATTTCTTAATAAGGGTATGTGGGGTTGAATTAAAAAAATATATTAAAAAAAAACAAAATTTAACAAATATACAAAAATTAAAGAATTAAGTTAAATGTTTTACATATTCCCGAAAATTGCTAATAATCTTTAGGTAATATGGCTTATATCTTACCTTTAAGTCATTCTTAAATCTTTTCAATATTTTAACAATCGGTTAAAAACAACAATATCTAGCAATTGCGTATGACAACGGTAAGAACGAGACAAACAGAAACAGAAAAAACGTTTTTGTGTCAACCTCTAAAGTAATCGAATTAAATCGATACTGATTTTATTGCAAAAATGTTCCCAATTTTTATGTAGAATACTCGAACAACAGTTTCGATTCTTGTAATCCCGCGGATTTAATGTCGCTTTCGTTAATGAATAATGCTGGCGTACAAAATCCGTCCGTAATGGCCGGAAAAAAGGTTTTTTCGCGCCATAAGCTCATTGCTGCATTGTAAGCGAATTTACAATATAGGCTCCCACATTTCTGTTTAATTAGGACACACTGTTACATAATTATAAGAGATTATCGTGACAAATGTATCTCTCCATTGATATACGTGTTTTCGTTCAAAATCACTTGCGTTAGATTACGGCAGATGTCTTTTGTAGCGCTGCACAAGAACCAGATTGTAGATGTGAATGACAGTGCTTCCTGTATATACATATTGGCCGAAAAGCTACATATCGCTTTTCTAGGTTCGGTTTCATAATGCTATAACTGACTACTTTCTAAGATAATATTTTATTTTACAATATTATAACTATACAATGTCGAAGGTTGCCGTCATTGGATGATCATTCACCTAACTTCCGCTCGACCTACATCTGGCATAGTTGAGCCGTTCTTCACCAATATTGCAGAGTCAAATTTTTTTTGGAAAGGGAACAATTTCCTTCATAGTTCTTGAACTCTTTCTTCCATTCGTTGAATCCATCACATTCGATGTACCGCGCGATTAGGGGTCGTCCTGATGGGCCAGTTAACTATGATAGTGAAAGGTCTCCTTTACCACATCCCTCAGGTTCCTTATATAGAATTTCGATCCTTTAACGGTACATTACGTACACAGGTCGGAGCTTTTGTTAGCATTCTCATGAGACGATTTTGAATTTTTTCCAATATTTTATATTAGTGGGCACCGCTGCGCAGCAGACAACCGCGCCATATAGACTTTTAGTCCTTCGTGCAAAAATAAGTATCGTTGTGCGTTGTAGAGTGAACGAGGAATTTCGCCGTCTCTACTATTTAGCACGGGGTTGGTAGCATTATGACAGGAGAGTGCATGTGATTAGAGGCCGTTGGGGAAAATGTTATCATATCACGGTGTCATGAAAAGACAGACGTAACATAGAAGTTTTAAATGAGACATCAAGACCATCACGTGTAAAACCTTTTTGAGAGAAACTTTTAGGAAACATCTTTTTCCAACAAGATAACGCTCTCTGTCACACTGCTCGAAAAGCTAGAGTGGACACACGAAAATTGATTTTATCTTCTGGTTTCGTGTTATATGTTACGTTCGTTTCTCTTTCTTCTATATTCCTAAGTCAAAACATTAGAAAGAAGCTCAAAGACATTCAGATAAAAAGTAATTAAAACAAGGTATTAAAGTTGTCGAAGGGATCTAAGTAAAACATTCGCTTGAGTTTCTATTTAAAGTTTCCCCAATTCTTTCAATGTTACCACGCGATAAGTGAAATTCATTATTTAAAAATTGTCTAAAAAATAAAAATAAAATTATATATATCCGACTACACAAACACACTAAATTGGTCCAAGTTACAATAAGAAGATAATCTAAATAATTGCAAACATTTTTTGATTAATTTTTATTTATTTTGACTGAGAAATGAAGAAGAAAGAGACAAGGATTTCTTCGATTCTATTATTCAAAAAGATTAGATAAATGTCCCGGTTCTTTAGCACAACAAATTACTTTGCAACGATTCCCAAAAAAACTACATGTATGATTCACCCGCGTGGTGTACATGGCTTCTAAATTTGAAAAGGTTATGCAAACATTTCGTCATTGCACTGCACTTGCATTTTCGAAATAATACATATAAACTGTAATCATTTATACATCATCAACATTCTTCTTCAAAATATTCTCAATCATTTCAGTACACGTGATATAAAAGGGGGTATCGAGACGAAAGAGAAAAGCCTGTGAAAGTGAACCACGCAGTAACTTATGCTTTCTTTTGTGAGAATACAATCCATCCTAGATGATTCGTATGTGGTGCACTAGCAATGATACGCCGTTCTTCGTGCGAAAATTAGGTACTTTTCTTTAAAGCATTTTTTTGATGAGTTCCATTTTCATCATACTGTATAATTCATGCTTTTGTATATGTATTCTTTGTATAATTACATCTAAGAATAATTGAAAATGGAAACGATGTAATTTTTTTTCTTTTTTTCTTAGTGTGGTGACGGCCCAACGGGGTATATAAGCTTTTAAAGGTCGTCATGACCTCAGGAGCCTTTCCTGTGTGTGTCAAATGTTCCATGGCCTTGTAACTATCATCCCCTCGCCGTAAAGGGTGAAGCGCAATTAATTATACCCCAACTGCGAATGGTGACTCGGGAGATTTTTTGATCCCTGCGGGATTCGAACGCACACCGCCTAACTAACATAATTTTTTTAGAGGAGGAAGTTCAATCATACAAGAATGAAAAAAAAAATACTTTTTATTAACAACTTTTATGGCTTGAAGTTCTTCTAAAGCACAGAAAAAGCTCCACAAAAAAAAGGACAATTTTTTTTTTTATTTTCATACTTTGAAAGAGAAAAGAATTTCTTAATGTACACGTGCATAAGTGTTGACTTTTAAAATTTTAGGATTATATCGCAACTTTGTACTATCCCACATGCATGCCTTTTAGGTGGTCTGAAGATGTGTTTTATAAAACATGAAACCGGTCGTCCAAACTATTAAAAAATAGAGTTTCTGTGAGAAAGGACCATTTTTTTTATTTCTACTTCTTTCATGTGAATATATTTCAATAAAATTTTAATTTTTGCCAAATTTAAGGCACTTTGTTTTATTAGTCAAGGTTGCAATTTTGTAGTTATTAAATTTCTCTTTGTTTTCACACGGATTAATCGGACAACCCAGCGAATCGAGTGTAGGATGGGAATATTATTCTAACTTTACAACGAACTGTCACATACCATTCGCGGTAACTATTTTGGAAAGTCGATATTAATGCATATGCCCTAATAACCTCGGCTTATAAGTTTAAAACAGTTCGATTTAGTTTCGACAGCTGTGGTCGGTGGGAGAATTATAATTTGACCGTTGACATTTTGTACAGTGGATGTAATTTAACAGTTTTAATGAAATTTCGAACAAATTAAAAGTTTGGATAAAGAGATAACTGCTTCATTATTATTTCTTACTGTCTATAAAGGATGTACTGGATGTTAATCCCGATTGACTTTTATGGGCCGTGCTATTAGAATTTAGTTTGAAATGAGATCCGTTGTACGAAAAAGAGACGGGGGTAAAATGTAAACTCAAAACACTAAAATGGGAATTATTTTTTAAATGAAAAGTATGAAGCCTCACTATAAAGATTGCGTTAATCGTCAAAAATATTCTGTTAATATAATTGCGCACGTATTAAAAGATACTTTTGAAAATTTCAGTCACGTTGAACGCGAATTTATTGTTTAATAGTCGTTTGCCTCAGTTGATGTGTCTGTGAAAATGGGAAAAATCGAATATAGATTCGCCATTAAATTCTTGTCTCCGCAAATTAAAGACGAGATGAGCTCTGTTTACGAGGACTCCATCATTTTGCAACATGCGAAAAATTCACCAAGTGGCGACGGCTAAAAGCTAACCGCTCGTTGGGTGTTGAGCTTGTTTACCGAGGATGAAAACGTTTTCGAATGAATGATGAAACCTGGATACACCAGCACATTAACGCTAAAATAGGGTCGAAGCAGTGAATCGGCTCCGAAAGGCGAAGATTGTTCCATCGTCCGGGAAAGTGGTGGTGACTATTTTTTGGGATGATCATGAAGTTGTGTTAATCGACGATATTTAAAAAGGAAAAAATAGTAACGGTGGTGTACTACGTATCGTTACTCGACAAGCTGAAGGCAGAAATTGCGGAAAAACGGCCGAAAAAAAGAAAGTTTTGTTCCGCCAAGACGCAATGGCAAAAATTTACGATTTGGAGTTGGAATAGTACACCAGATTTGACCCTAAGCAACATTTTTATGTTTCCTAAGCTTAAAGCTTCGCTAGCAAGCCAGAGATTTTAATCGAATGAGATCATCATATTCATAAACCTCTGTCTTGCGGAACAAGATGACAACTACTATTTGGACGGATTAAGGAGATGAGAGCATCGTTGGGAAAAGTGAAGGAGACTATACTGAGAAATAAAGCTGAATTCGGCAAAAAGATATTCGTTCCTGTGATAGGCTGGAATCTTTTTGGATTACCTTCGTATGTATGTTAATACAACGGCTTCTTTATAATATTGAATGTAGTGAGAAAGAAACATTAGTGACTAAATGAAGACATAAAAAGGATTTAAAAGAGCTGATTGTAACCAAAAGCTGATATTCCAAAACCAAATTTGAAAGTTTACATAGATAATCTTCTTCCAAAATTATTTAGGTTATCTTCTTATTTAGAAAATTTTTTTCAATTTGCACATGCGGAAGATGCGGTGCTGGTCTCCACTTCACTGCACCTTAAAGAGCTGCACAAAAAGCCGTTGCACTCTTCTACAGCAACGTCTTGCCGTAGAGTTGGTATTTTTGGGTCTGTAAGCCAATTCTTTGGAAATGAGGGTAAAGAGACAGTGATTGTTAATTCAGAATGTTATGTCGTAATGTTAAAAAACTTTGTTGAACCGCGCTTACGACGGCTTGGCTTTAGCCCGAAAACCATTTATTTTCAGCAACATAGTGCAAGGAGCTACTCCGCGCCTATGGCTGTTTTATTCGTTTGTATTCGTAGACTGTACGGATGTATTATCTTTTGTTTTGGAAACATCGTTTGATTCGTTCGGTTACTCGAACTTACTGTTCCAGATTTTTTTCTATTGGAAGCCTATTGTGAACATTCAACTTTGCGACATCCGATTTATATCAAACTTGTTAGGAGCAGCAATTTTTTTCAGTTAGAATTACATATGTAATTACTACTCTACAAAACATACATTTTTGTTATTTTACAAGACCGGAAATATAATAAAATATACTCAAAGTTAAATAAGCATTCAGAAAAACGTTAACAAAAGAATCAGCGGCATCTTTATCAGCGTGCATATTCCTCAAACATCAAGTAGCTCCTTCAATAACATCGGAATGTGAATATCTTCCGAAAAGAAAAGTAATTCTTTACTTTATATCGGAAGTGATATTTTATTTCAAAGATTGAGAGTGAACTGAAACTACTGTACAAATTATTCTACTTCTGTTGCAAGTATTAACGTTGGGAAGTAGAAAGGTTGTACTTAAGTAGCGAGGAAGACCAGCATCCCTGTTGTGCTGTAGTTGATAATTTGTTATTTAACATAGTCAGCTGCAGTAGTAAGTTTTTAAAGAATGACTTACAAAACAAAATGCTCCGTTGTAGTGGGTGTCTCAACGAAAACTTTATGATTTAAATTCTGAATAAAATTCTTGATTCTTGACTCTCATTATTCTATTAACATCAATAAATAGTAGAAGCCTTGTTATAAATATAAAATTATGTGTGAAACATAATATCGAATAAATGTTTACCGTGACTTCTTCTGCATATGGCTTATCTTATTCTTCTTTCGAAATTTTCAATTACATTGTTGCACAAATTCCAGTTAATTTCGCCAATAACCGCACAGGTATTATTTTTTAAATCATCAGTTCTCTGTGGATTTGCGTAGACTTGATCCTCAAGAAAACCTTAAAGGAAAAAGTCAACCAACATTACCATTTGGGAAATTACACAGCCAGGAAATTTTGCGTGCAATAAAGTTACAGTTTTTCTGATCATCTTGTTGGAAAACAAGGTTATCGAGGTTCATATCTCCCAGAAGAGGTCATAAAAAGTTAATCAATATCTGATAATATCGTTCACCATTAACAGTTATATTTTTCCGGTTCGAGCACACATTGGAGCGAAAATCACACTAAACGGTTACACGACGAGGATGCAGTGGCTTCTCCACAATTTTTCGAGGAATTTCGCATACACAAAAGCGATCGTTTTGTTTATTAACGTAACCACTGATGTAAAAATGGGCTTCGTGGCTGAATAAAATTCGTTTACAAAATTCGTTATCAACTACAGTCTGCTCTAAGATCCAATCGGCAAACACACGAGGGTTTTGATGGTCAACACGCTTCAGTTCTTGAGTCAATTGAATTTTTTACGCATGTAGACGAAGGTATTTTGCCATATTTCGTTGTAGGGGCAATTTTGTCTAATTGCTGTGATCGATGACGAATTAAGATCTTTCGCTCATTCTAGAGCGACATTTTCATCTGGACGAACATTACGTTCTCGTAATGGTTTCTTGATATTAAGAACAGAAGAACCAGTTCGCTCAAATTTTGCAATTAGATTTTAAATATTAAATCACAATTATTACAAATACTAATTACGTACATTTGTTAGTAATCAACATATATGCATGCTAATATTATTATGTTCCACCTACATATATCAATGTTTATGTATCCTAAACAAAACATAATTATAGCACAAACAACAAGGAAGAATACAATAAACATATATCAATTTGATTTGTACATAGTTCGATGTCTGTGTTAAACACGCATAATATAATAAAACTAATAGAAGTTCGCATTACTAGATACTCACCTACGGATTGTGACTGTTCCAACTTTCTATACTCGACGTTGGCTCGACACCGGCTGCTGGCGTATATAGTGAAACTACGTATATCTGAAACAAAGTACCTAGAAAATAAGCTTTAAATTCATGCACGTTCGACGCGAAAAAGACTTTCATATAATAAACTTTTATCACCCGGCCCTTTGGAGAATACAACTTCACCAACTTCTGCATGTTCCTTTACGTTTACGTGTACCAAATCCAAATATGCTATTCTCACCCGCAGAACGGCGTATTAGACAATATGTATGTTGTAACCGTATTCCGACAACGACTAGTACGGCAATGTTTCATAGTTCTGAAGTAAATAGATAAAACTTAATTTCATAGGGAAGTTTTCAACTGCCGCATAAGCGTTTATAACACATTTTGTAGACGTAAGTAATTTTCAATAAATATAATCAACAATACACGAAACGCAATGCGGTAATACTGGATCTTTCTGATTGATCGCTATACAGGATGCGGCGTTTTCAACTTAGGTTAAAATTATTTCAAGAAATAAATAGAGTAAACAATCAAAATGTTGCTAACGTATGTAGATATTCGATTATGTAAGGATTACTTAAAATATTTTTGAAGATATATTACTTCCGGTTATGCCGGATGAGTGGAGGTCAACTTTCTTGCTTTAAATGGAATGACCATTATTTTGCCACAAATTTGTAAAACAGACAGTTGTACTATTAACTTTGACTACTTGTTGTGCAGGTTACGGAAGAGTTCTTCCGTTAAAATAATGTATAGAAGGTACCTATTGTCAATAGATTGAAAATGTTATACGGAGTATTCAAATTTAGAATCGATAAAATTAGCAAAGGTCGATTTTTTGAAATAGCTCAATTGAAGACCTTATTTTACAGTTCGAGTTTTCCGAATGGTTCTTGAGAGAATCCCAAGAAAATGCAGAA
Source organism: Marronus borbonicus (assembly GCA_902655005.2). Taxonomy (NCBI): domain Eukaryota; kingdom Metazoa; phylum Arthropoda; class Insecta; order Coleoptera; family Scarabaeidae; genus Marronus; species Marronus borbonicus. Next base: position 3,770,666 of record LR737397.1, read on the forward strand.
TTCTCAAAATTAATAGTACGGGCTCATGAAGTTTACTAAAAGCGGCTTGTATGATAGACCCAATAGTCATTTTTGAGCACACGAGGATCCTAGATTTGTACAAGAACGAGAGGAAGGGTATTGTTATGCGCGTATAATTTGCGGTCATCCTGTATTGCACACTTATCGCGAATTCTTTCTCAGAAGTGCTTACAGAATGTCCCGTAGTTAGCCAACTCATATCGTATTTTTACGTCATAGAGTCTTTATCTTACGATTATTCTAGCTCTTTTATTTTATTTACGGCTTCAATAATTTTTGGGGAAAATTATACACAAATGTCGTTGTCTCCATTTCTCCTTACCTTTCTAAAAATATTTTAAGAACGTTATTTTTCGCAGTCTGTCTTCCTTGCGTTTCAATAGAGGTCGCATCATGTTGGATATAATTTTCGATAGCTTCTCCGATTGGCTCGCTTGAGTGATGTGTTATCACAAAAACTATCTTATTCTAGAACTTTAGGATTGACATTTTTGGAGCCCTCTTTTCCGTTGAGCATTGACACGAGTTGGATGTGTTATCGAAGTTCTCTCTGTGGTAGAATTTAATTTTTGCCTTAAGGAAGGCGCTTAATTTCGCGGCTTTATTTCACCCAGAGGAAGAGTATAGTTTATCTAGTTACGAAAACGTAGTTTCTGAATTTAGAGTATCGAAAACGACGTAAATTCTTACTCGAACTTCGTCGCTTAACCCAACGAGGTGGAATTTTTTTTTTTTCCTTTCTTTGTACAAATTTTCGTCTTACGGTTAATTTCCCCTTTATTAGAGTTATTCTGGTGGGCAGTTTAAACCACGAGTCAACTATGTTGTGGACACTGCAGAAAGCTGGAGTAGTGGAGGCCGAGGCTACGCCTCGCTAGGTTTTCCAGCTACCGTGTGTGAACTTCTACTCACACACCTTCCGACCCAAGGGATCCCAAAAATAAATTCATAGCAAATATGTTATTTGTATGTAGTTTAAAAATTGTTCAGTTAAATCAAACTTATGGTAGAATCTTTCCCTATTCAATTTTCATATTACGAGGAGGATTTTCTTTCTTTCTTTTTTAATTATTGTAAATTTTGCTCTCCTCGTTATCTGCAAGCTGATAGTCTATAGTATTTTAGTACAAAGCCTTGAGTTAGGCGTGTCTGGTAGAGATTTTTCTATACTGATTGGGTAAATGCATATAATAAGCAACAAACTTACGTATACTTTTATGTAAATCAACAAGTTCTTGTCGGGCGAATGTAATCTGCGAGTACTTACATTAGATTAGACTATAGCATATTGGGACAATTAAATCAAAACCCAGATTAAATCTACCTTTTAACATACTCTTTTTTTTTCTTCTGTGCGTGTATCACTTCTCCTTTTAAACCACGAGACTAAAGCCTTTATAAGACGGTCTACTAGCTTATCTAGAGTAGAGCAGTGTTGGGATGAACGCTTCATTCATTTGCCGGCCTCGGTTTGAACGCAGTTTGGTGAACGCACCGAAAAAATGAGTGAACGAGGTTTGTACGATGCGTTCTTTGGTACCGTGTTCATCGACGTTGCATCAGTTATACTAAAACTTAGCATTGACTCATTCTCCCGTCCGCGTTCATTCACAGAAGAACGCAAACAGAGGAATGAATGTACGAAATCCGCAATTCAAAATTTACTTATTTTGGCAACAACAGATGGTTTTCATAACAATACGTTTAGCTTTATACGTGTTTTGCCGCAAATCTACATTAGAAATGAAATCATATTATTTAAATTAAAAAAAAAGATATTTAGTATAATACATAAAAAAAATGAGTAATTTCATAAGCAATAAGTTATTTTCTTGTGGCATATGCTTTAAGACTATGTGTGTTGCCCACCAGTAATATTCAATAAATTATGTTTGAATAAACCGTATGGATAGCTTGTTGGATTGAAATTATATTCAAAATGATAAGTACGCGTTAAGATTTTCAAACGAATGGAAATTAAAAACAAATTTTCGTGCTTTCCCTGGCTGTCTGTGAACGCGTGAACGTATGAACGTGAACGCGTCAACGCATGAACGCGAAGTATGTATCATAGATCTTTTTCATATCCTCAGTGAACGCCGAATTGTTTCGTTCATCGATCTGCGTTCCTTAGACACTTCTGAGCATTGGAAGTTGCATAAATATGCCTTGTTCCCATCACATTGAATGAACGCTTTCTGTCACGCGTTCGCGTTCACGAATGTCTCAATATTTGAGTAGAGCTGTCGCCTAGACTGGATTCCCTGAGCGGCTTTTCTGGTTATGTATCTCGGTTCTCACGATCAAGGTTTATGTTAGGACATTTGTGTTCTATAGTGGGTGGCGTTTTCCAGTCAAAGTGGCTCCTGCCGCGGGAACCAGATTATATACACTGCGACCTGTACGACCAGCAGAGCGGTTACGAGTGATCCCTTATTTTTGTTCATCAACTTCCAGAAAAGCGCACGAGCTGATCCAGTTATTTTGAGATTACGGTAGGTAATTGCGGCTGGTATCAAGTATCAAATTGATGCGGTTCTCTCTCCCTCTCTCTCTCCCTCTCTCTCCCTCTCTCTCTCCCTCTCTCTCTCCCTCTCTCTCTCCCTCTCTCTCTCCCTTCACTGTCTCTCCCCCATACTCCTCTATTTGTTAACTGAAAGGCGTTGCAGTATTTGTATACTTTGGAAAACGTAGTGCGAAACCAACAGCAACCAAAAAAGACATTCAAGACAGGGTTCGTCTTGCCCTCAATGAAACATGCCATAACTTCCTTCGACGTGCCGCTAACAACTCAGTCAATACAAGGGTTTTAATCTTTAAGCACGCGATGATAGTGTTTTCGAACATGGATTATAAGTGTTTCAAGAAATTTTTATATATTTTTACTGTAATCTTTGTTCTTTCCCGCATTCACTGCTTTATTTTCATTTATTTATTCCGACATATGATATTTTACACAAGATTTAGGTACGGGTAATTGTACCCGTGTATTGTTCAAGGGAAAGCTCTGTATAATCGAAAATCTACGTTCGAAAAAAATCGATTTCCTATTCTATTTACTTCTTGTAAAACTTTTGCCGTAGTCTTAAACCGCCGTAAGCTCCAGGCGCAGCAGACGCTATGAACTTACAATTAATGAGAAAACTTATTCGTCTACACTCGCTGTTTTAACACTCTTTACTAGATTTGCCAATCAAGAGAACAAAGGTTATTTGCGTTAATTAATTAATATCCTTAGAATCATTCAGTGGAATTTCGTTGTAAAACCTGAAAATGTTACGAATTCCTCTAAATCTCGTCTGCATTGCTTGAAACCATATGTGGATTGAGAACGTATTTAACTGTAATTAAAAGAGCTCTAAAGTTCTAAAAGTAAAGTTAAAGGGGAAATTCTCGAACTCTTAATTAAACGCCATAATCTAAAGTAATTAGTTAAAATTTAGTTCAGGCAAAAAGGCGAACGTGAAAATAAGAAAGGCGCGAATGATTTATGGTAGGAAAGTCGACGTTAGATGTTAGGCTATAAACCATTTTATTGCTTCAATGAATTTCGCGAGGAATCTTAATGGAGATGGCCGTAAATTTTTACCCGCCTGTGTATATAAAGCGGGAAATCTTTACGTTTCTCTGCTAAGAGAGGAATGCTCGTAGTGAGCTGTTCCCGGTTTAGTGAGTAGCAGTAAAATTTGCTAAAGATGAAGATTGCGATAATTTGCCGATGATTATTGAGAAATATCTTAGAAATCCTTTCGTTTCAGGGCTATTGAAGCTTGAGTAGGTGATTGCATTTCAGAGTTTCATATTAATAAAAGAAAATACAGTTTTCTTACTTTACGTTAGGTTTTTAACCATTCCGATACATTCACGGCTATTCAAAAGCACAATTTCAACGACTTGCAATTCGTTATCTCCAGATAGAAGCAGATGCTATAAGATTTTTTGTAAAATGAAAAAGGATCAACACAACCATTTCATCGTAAGCATGAGCTTCACTTTCTTTTTAAAAAACAAATATTTAATGACTGCTAGTCGACTTTTTCCGTTGCTCTTAAATCAGAAAAGTTGTTCAATTTAAGCGATTTAAGCGTCATTCACAAATTCATTTTGAAAACTTGATAGGACCCTTGTCAAAGGTTACTTTTACGAAAAATAGAATTATTCAATTCTAGTAGCGCCATGCCAAGGCCAGGTAATTATCGAACTCCCCTCGTATTTTGGGATAACAGGAACATTATTTATTTACAACAATCGATATTTACCGCTATACTTTTAATTACTTCAGCTCTAAAACATTCTTTCTCTCCGCTATCTTCCCAAAAAAGGGAAAAGGGACGGGTGTACTCCATTCCTTTTTTCTCAATAATTATACCTTCGGGATCCTGAATAAAAAAAATGGAGGCTTGCGGCTGACTCGGTGCGAATATGTACGTAAATTTAGTAGGTTTCTTTCTTTTTTCTTTTTGGTTGTCGAGCTATCGGAAAGGCTATGACGCCATATTTCGCCAATTACCGCATTCCTTCTTCACGTTTCCACGTTTCGTGGAATAAATGAGCAGAACGAGTACCCCAGGAGTGATGTTAATGGGTTATTCATCTTCCCCTTAAGGGAGTCGCGAGTTTGTTTCTGCTGGTCGGCAATTAGGAGAATAACAATACTTATTTCCTTTGTATGTGTAAATGGTTGTGTTATTCCTTGTTTTCCTTGTTTCAACCGTTGAGGACGTAGTAATCGTTAGGTTCCGGAGAATGTTGGAAACGTTGGTGCTAATTTTTGGATACAGAAAGAGGTATATTAAATTTATTATGTATGCATGTTTTTCAATTTAATTAACTTTAATTTTCTTTCAAAATGTTTGTAAGATGGGATTGTCAATTTTAAAATCTCCTATTTCGAGAAAATTAGACTATGCAGTTTTGGTGGATGCGCTGGTAGTACATTTTTATTATTAATTATATAATACTATTTACCAGCTAGTTAGTCAGACAGTTTGTTTATTGAACTTTTAGTAATAATTGTCTTATTTTTTGGTGCTAATTACGACAAAAATAGCGAGCAACTGCCACCATAATAAACAATTTCTATATTTTATCTGGAAAAATCAGCTAATTTTACAAAAGGTTTGATATTTATCGACTGTCGTTGATCCGACGCTTACAAGAGGAAAAGTGATAAAAATAGGGAGGAATGACAAAGAAATTATATCGTCTATACAAATTTTTATATGCGATTCCTTTGATTTGACTTGATGTTTTTGTATAAATGTATGCTTAAAAAATTGAAATGCCAATCTAAGTGTAACCTTCGCTGTTTAAATTTATATTCTTTGAATTAATAAAATATGTCGAAAAATCTAAAATTCCTTGTTCAAGATGCCATCTTTTCGAAGAAAAGCACATACTACTTTCCATTAAAGAAATATCCTCAAAAAATTCATCAGAAAATGTACCTGAATTTATAGTTTCAATGCACAAATTTTTCTCAGAAGGTTTTGACTATTACACAAAGAAGCATTACGTGTACAAGTCACTTGTTCAATACACTTGTTTTTTGTTATTCTTTTATAAAATTGGAGTAACCCAGAAAGCTTTTAGAGCACCTTTTAAAACTAGCTTGGCGCTCATTAAACGTAATTTTACCGTGTACATAGTGGCAATTTAAAATTGAAAGAGGCTTAAAAGTAATAAAGCAACTTTATTTTTCAAAATGGAGGAAAATGTTACAAAAAAAAGATAAGATAAGTAGCATTTTGAATTATAACTTTTTCTTATAATTTGAAATATTACTTATCTTAATATGTAATTTATTGAACAGTTTCCATTCATGTCGTATTTACTGCGTAGGTGAACAAAATGCTCAAAAATATGTACATTTTTCATGTAAATATCAATAATTCTTCATAACTCATAACATCTAAGGAGTACCACTAACTTCCACTTCTATATTAGTTGTGTCAATTGAGAATACTTTCAGCAGAATAGATGTTGTAAATACGGACTACATAAGGGGTTACCCCCAAGAAAGGGCGAATTTGTTATTTGGGGATTGGACGTGGTTTCATATTTGAGTATAATTTTGAAATCTGAACAATTTTTTTTAATAACATTTTGCTGTACTTTGAAAAATAAGGGCACTTTACTGCGCACGGTGCGTATTTTTTGGCAGACGTTGGATAAGAAAAACTACGCGTTGAGTACTTTAATAATGATTACTGCAACATCTCCGTTATAATAACTATATGTATAAAAAAAAAGGGAAAAATTGAGATGCTACGTGCATAAAGCGTTCAAGTTCAAGAAATCCTGCAAACACTTAAACATGACTAAAAAATCTAAATTTAATTTCGAATAAAATACGTAAAATTATTATAAACGGTGATTCGAAGAGAAATGATTATTAAAATTGTCATCAGCGCTATTCTAAATATTGCCAGATACATGTCCCAGCTGTCTAGTTTTTGCTTGGTTTGAGTCCGCGTGGGGACTCCTCTCTTCTCGATAGAGCCTTCAAGTAAGCAAGAGGTCGTCTACTGGTTATCTTTCGACGTTGTTTTCCTTCTCTTTTCAAGGTGAAGAAAAGGTACAATCATTACATCTTATTATCTTGCTTTTGATTTAAATTGACCCTTGTTGTGGATTGTTTATTTTTGTGTCTTAATTCGTTGTATTTTTTTTTGTTTGTAGTTATTGGAATTTCTGCTCACATTTGAGTTTGTAATTATTTGGACCTTTAGCCACATTTCTTGTATTGTTTATCTATGTTCTATACTTTGTTATATAGTTTGTTTTGTTTTGAATAAATCGTTATAATCTGAACCTCCGTTTGTTCTCTCAATTTACCAGAGTAAAATTTTACTTTCGTATGGTTTGGAACTGTCCAAACAGTTTCTAGCGCCTTTTTCGTTTTATTCATTTCGGCTGTAAGATTTCTTTTACATATTGTCGTGAAACTGCTGTATTTCCTCAGAAAAAGACGCTGATGTAACCTACCCAAAGACGGGCACATAAAAACCCACTTACTATCTCTTTTGTATTAGGGAAGAAAGAAAACACTGATATACAAATACGGTTATAAATTTACAAGTAAAATTAATCAAAAATTAATATTTATTGTTAATATTGATGTATCTACAAGATAAAAATTTATATTTGGAAAAGGCTCATATTTTGGCGCAAATCATTTACTATTTTTCAAAATTAATACATTTTCGCGTGCGTTCGAATAAATTCTTGAAGCGTTTTTCCCATTCTGAGCGTGGTAGCTCCAAAACATGGCTTTTGAAGGTTTCAACAGCTTTTTGAGGTAATGAAAATCTGCCTTTTTTATTTGACATTTGGAAATAAGAAGTCGTTACGTAATAAATTAAGTTAATACCTGCAATAAGGCTTTGATCTCATGTTTTTCTCTTTCAAATAATCAGGTTGTGTGAGGGTTGATGGCGTCATGAGGAAGCCTGATGTAATATTGGTGATTGTTTTTACTGATTTCATATGACTTCTGACGAACAAATTTTTGTAATAATAACGTGAGTTTCCATGGCCAGTGTTATTTAAAACTAAACGTGTTTGGTCCGTGTCATGATAGGTAACCGTAAACTCGACGTTTCACCCAGAATCATATGAGGTTTCTTCAGGAGAGGTATCCCAACGTGTAAACCACGCCAGAGGTGCAGCTAACTGAGCGGGAAGAAGTTGATCACTGTAACTCAGCATGTGAACCATGCTAAAGGCGAAAATGAACTGCAAATTTTCGTATATTATTCAACATTAACTGATCTTTAACCCTGCAAAATAATGCTTGCGACAAGCTTAGTACAATGAAAGGAACAAGCTACCATTTTCTTGGAAATGCTTCGTGAACTTTCGTTGGATTGCTTAGTTCCCGGTTCGTACGAAAACATTGAAGTTTTGTCAACTGTTACGACGCAGTATATAGATTTTGAAGTTTAATACCTAATCAAAAAATTTCTTTACTAACCCCACCTTTGCGCCGAAAATATCAGCCTACAACCGGCAACGAGCTTTCGGAGTATCACAAAGATACCGAACACAGTTTCACGGTCGACTGGATCACAGTGAGGGTCGAATATCAGAAAGCGCTATCGCTTTTAAATTTCCAATGCACGGAATTAGTGCATTGAACCGTCATCATTCTTCATCGAAATTTCGCCCTCCGCTCTGTGATTCCATGCGAAAAAGGGAAAGGCGCTGCCTGCCTTTAATGCGACGCGAAGGTGTGGCTTTTCGTCAATATGGGTGAAAAGATCGGAAGGGAGCAGAATCGAGAGCGATGCGTGATGCGTGAGAGATTTTCGACGGAGTAAGGCTACAAATACATATTATGGGCTTGAATGGGTATTCTTCTATTATATTTTCGGGTTCATATAATGATGTAGTCTATATATAGAAATTCCGTTCTACAAGGGTATTTTTTATATATTCATTGGAAAGGGATTTCTTTTAATATAAAGAAATTTTCCTGAGATCATATCTCCTTTGTGCATTTGTGTAATCTAGTATCTGGGCTTCAATAAAACGTATATTTTAGCAAGTGTTTACCATCTTGTTTCTGTTCTAGGCAGATGTTTTCTCTGAATAATTTTTTAAACGAATAATAATAATTTATATTTTATTTATTGTTCTTTAACATTATTTAGGAACAATTATGTACACTGCCGTTCAGAGAAGTTCGGTCGATTGGTAAAAAACATGAAAAGGTTACAGAAATAAACGAAACTAAAAACAAAATGCAATTTTATTGTATGTACAGGTAAA
>LR737397.1:3779858-3833057 GCA_902655005.2 Marronus borbonicus
AATATTCCGTAAATGTTCTTGTGAAGTTGGGCATATTTTTCGGATCCCCCTGTCCAGTTCATCCCACAACTCTATAGGGTTCAAATCTGGGCTTTGTGGGGGCCATGTCATTACTTGCAGGATGTGCTGTTCTTCTTGCTCCTTTAGATAGTTCTTACACACTAACGCAGTGTGTTTTGGGTCGTTGTCATGCATGAATGTAAAGTTACGGCCTATTATACGCAGTCCTGATGGCACTGCATGATTCTGGAGTATTGCGAAATAACTTTCCTGCCTCATTACACCCTACACTCTGCATAAATCTCCCGTCCCAGCAAAGGAGAAACATCCCCACACTAACACAGAACTACGCCCTTGCTTCACTGTAGGCAAAATGCAGTTCGGGATCACTTTTCGGTTTTAGATCTTCGGACATAAACTCGTCGATTTTGCTCAAAAACCTCAAACTTTGACTCGTCACTCCAAAGCACGTGTTTCCAATTATCTAACGACCAATCTAGATGAGAACGGGCCCACTGTAGCACGTGTAGCCGCGATTGACTTCGGCTGCTATTTCTGGCGCTGTTAATTTTCTATTGCGTTTGCTTAATAATGCAATTCTTAAATCTTCAGCTTTTATTGTTTTCCTAGATGCTCCAGGACGAACACGATTTTCTATAGTTCCAGTTGTCCGATATCGCTTTATGATGTCATTTACTGTTGAACTTCTCATATTTATTTTTTCAGCAATTTGTCGCCCCGAATATCCTTCTACAAACAGCGTAATAATGCGTGAACGTTTTTCTACACTGGTAGGCTTGCCACGTGCCATTTTGAAGTAAATTTTCTTAAAACAGATGCACACCAACACATGTTTAACAGTAAAATGAAGCAAATTTATATCTTTACGCCTGTGATAAATAAACAAGAACGATCCTGCGGTATATTTCCTAAATGTATTGTTCATTAATAATCCCCAAACGACCCGTTTCAAAAGATCGGTACTTCCGAGAAATTCTTGGAATGATAATAAAAGGGACTTTATTGTGGTCGTCGCAATATTTCTACTTTACATAATAATTTATGGCTTTAATCCCTTAGAAAAGAGTGTATGCTTAATATTTTTTTAATTTTATGTATTAATAATTGTATACAGTGTGATATAATAGATTTTTATTGTATGACCGAACTTCACTGTAGGTGTATGGCGCAAATGCGAGCTTTTTTAAACATATTTTTCATAACATTCTCTGGAATGTTATCATTAAGCATCAGGATTATGGTTGGGTTACTTGTGTACACTCTCTCGTTCAAGTATCCCCACAAGAAATAGTCGGAGTCGTTCAAATCAAGAGATCGTGGAGGCTAGTGTACATCAATATTTTTGATGTACGTAATATGGCACCGTCTTGTTGGAGCAACATATACTGCAGTCCCCATCGATTCAATTTGGTACCAACAAAGATTTTTAAAATGTCAAGATAAGCCAAAGAAATGTGGCTCAATGTTGGCGGATCATACAGTTACTCTATGAGGATGTAATTGTCGTTGGTGAATCAAATGAGGATTTTCAGTGCGCCAGCTAATTCGAAATGTGTCTTATCGCCCATGAGTGCCCCAATTTCGCCGTCATTCATTGTCATTTTCCTGTAGCCCTTAAGTCAATTGAATTTTGTACTGGAACAGATGCAAATCTGTTTTGGAACATTTTAACAAACGTGATGGAAACATTCCAAATTCCGGTGCACGGAGTCGATGAGAGGTGCTCAGGCATTCACTGCATCAATACTTCCTGACGTACAGCAAATTTTCAAAACTATTCTTTTACACATTGAGTGCTTGGCACATGATTGGCACAAAAAAACTTCTTTGCATATTCACAACTGGCACTTATTTAAATAAAATGATTTAATAATTCTAGCACGTTGTTGTGGCCATCATAGATCGTTATCGATCGCTCTCTACAACTATCAAATACGAACTGTTATGTACCCAAGTGGCGTCATAGTAAGTGAGAAGGTTTTTTTTTTTTCGTTACCAAATTTTCATGGCTATCTTTGCGACGTTTCAATGGCCGATTTGAGTAAACGGCGTACCTGCTCTGTTTTAAATTCGATGAGACTGCCGCGGAAACACAAAAAATATTAAAGGAAGCATTTAGTGACAACACACAGTGGTTCGTCTAATGTATACTAAATAGATTTTTAAATCATAATACATAGTTATGTTGACAGCGACAATCTGATGGTGTGAAGAATTTTTTTTATTCGTATCGTTTCTGAGGCTACCGGGAAAATTAATTTGAAAACTAGGATATATTAAGCGGAACACTGTGCAACGCTTTCGGCTAAATGCAAATTTACGACTGACGAGCAATGACGGTAAACGTTACGGACGACCATCAATCGGCATTACACCAGAACATCCTTATTGTTCGAAATGATCGTAAGCAGACGAAGACACATGTAGCATCATATTGCACAAAGGAAACTACTTTGAAAGTGACGGAGGTGAATGAAATGTTCTTCAACTTTATTTACCGCTATTTACTTAGAAAAACCTCTGGAACTTATCTTAAATTAAATTACCTTGTGCTTCTCCAGAAACTTTGATTAAAATTTCCTTAATCTGCGGACACATGGGGCACTTTCTATCATTCAATTCTGATTAAGAATGACTCGCTCCAGAGACAGTGAATACTAGGTTGAAGCATTGGAACGTTTTTGGAATGTCATAAAACATAACGTAACAATCACTACCTTCAATTCAAATATAATTTCAAGACATCATGCCGATGTCTTGAAAATCTAGTCCAAATACGAAGATATTTAACTAAACATCCTTGATTTCTTCAAATAGCAGCATACATTTTTGGATAAATCTACAGTGTGTTCATGGATTTGGTGCAAACTTATACAACAGTAAACGTTGATATATTTTTTAAACCATTTTATGGTTTGTTTTTTTTTGTACATATTTTTAGATATAAAATATTTAATAATATTTTGGTTAACTAAAATAAATTCTTTATTATAAATATGAGATTTTATGAAATATTTTCTAATGTATATAAATTCGAATGTGATAAAAAACAACAAATAATTTATTCAACGCAACCTCCACCTTCTTCGACACACCCTTCGACCCCATGCAAAAATTCTCTGTAAACGTTCCTAAATGTTCTTATATCAATCTCACTAATTACTGTTCGTATTTTATCTTTTAATGCTCCCAAATTCGCATCAAAATTTTTATTTTCGTACACTTTTTGTACACACTTTTTTTGGGCGCAGGGCACCCATCTTGCTGAAAGTAGACTGCATCTCTGTTAATATCCTCCACCGATGGTAAAACAAAATTTTGTAACATATCCAAATAATTATGTTGATTTAAATTGTTTTCCAAAAAAAGGGGCCAATAATTTTATTGAATAAAATTCCACATCACATATTTACTTTCTTATAAGGATGGTTTTTGGATTAATACGAAAATTTGGATTCTCTTCTGCCTAATATCTGCAATTTGGGATGACATATCCATTAGTGGTAAAAGTAGCTTCGTCCGAAAACAGAATTTTATGATGCGAAAATTGATCCTCTATAACATTTTCTCCAACCCAAATACTAAATTCTAATCTAAACGCATCGTCCTGAGGTTCCATTTAAGGTGTTTTCCTTAAATACTTTTTGCAGTAAGCTCTTGCTTACACCCAACTCCGCTGTTCTCTTAAGTTTTGATTTTTTTGGATCTTCAAATACAGATCTCCTAGCTAGAACAGTTAATGCATCATCTTCATTATATTGTTTCTTTGTTTTCTTCTTTCTAACAACAGAGCCGGTTTCATCAATTTCTTAAGCTTTTTCAAAGAATTAACAGCGATATTAATGCCGGGGAATTTAACGTTAAATTTGTTCGATATGAAATATCATCAATTCCATAACACTTAATCAAATAAATTCGTTGTTGCAATGTTAGCATAATTGTGATCTTCGCCATTGCAAATGTCGTGTCACTTAAATTTGAAATAGACAAATAATTAAATGTCAACAGAATTTCAAGGCAATACGATTACCAACAACAATTTGAACTTAGTAAAATTTTTTAAAGTAAGCAAACACGTTTTCAACATTTATATCCACACACATATACAGAATGTTTCTAATGGTTTTAAGGCAAGCAAAAACTTTCGTAAAAAATAACTTTTTTTCATAAAATGTAGAATAAAAAGGTTTTTTTCCCTTGTGCACCAAATATGTGGACACAGTGTATATCGTAAACTTATCATTTAACTAAATCTCGTATTCGAACACTGTGCCACTGAGACATTTCTCTAAAACAGTTACGACAACATTGGACGCACGCTTCGAACACCGGCAATCTAAACATTCATATTTGGACGTATCTGTAGAGATTGAGAGAGTGCCTTGACATAAGAACAATGCCTTTTTTCCTACCGCTGAGTCACCCTATCTTGGGGATCAGCCTCCTCCAAAAAAAGGCCGCAATTTTAAGATTTTTGCAAATACCTCGCAAACTATAACAGCTATCATTTTTTTTAGAACATAATTTAAACTATATTATTTAGTCTTAAGGATGATATAAATTATTTTCGAAAGGGTGCCACCTCCTGTGTTTATTATAATTTGCTTTTCGTATCACTGTATCAAAAAGAATTCTAATAAAACTTGTCTAATATCTAAAACTAAACACATCTAAAATTGCCTTCAATTAGCTATTTATCAACGGTAAAAATATTGTTTTTATATAACCACCAAGTAAGCCTGCAGAAACGAGTACACGTTCCCTAGATTTCACGAAATTGGCAGAGACTAGACAGACTCGTGTTTTGTCGACTCTCGGGGAAACCAGTAGGCAACACGAACCCATTCTCATGAGACGAATAAACTCGAGGAGTCTGGCTATTCTCTGGTAATTTCATGAAGTGCGAAGGGAAGCTTGATCTGTTTTGACAGGAGAATTCTTTTACTCAGTTTGTAGACGTTAGTATCTCAAACACAAAATTTTTTATAGTTAAGAACAAGCTTTCATTGAAAGAGGAATTATTTCCTTGTATTAGTTTGTGTTAGCGCTTCTTAGTAAGTGTACGTCTGAGTTGGCTTGAACCACTCACTCTGGTCCTTATTTTTCACATGCATAAATAGGAATAAGAAAAATCCACCCACCCACAGAAATATGGAAAAAATAATAATACTGATAAACATCCTATAACGACACGTATCGACACTTACCTTAACTAAACCGAATAGTAGCCTGAGTAGGAATTTAGCGACAATCCATTATGCTAAGACGAGACAAAGGCCTCACATTTTCCAAACTAAACAAGCACACCGGCTTTAAAATGGAGCTCTTGCCTGCGTTCTGCAGCGTACCCGGTCGCATTGAAAATCTCTCTCATTGTTTGGCGACGTTCCGAAGCAGTTCTCTATGCCACCTACGTACACATTCTGCATGTGCAGTCTCTTATGTACGCGCGTGTTGCTAGATCCATTCTGTGAAAGTTTCCGCATAGCGGATGGTTTGTTTTGATAGGAGGCGTTGACGTAGGAGTCTATAAATTAAATCGTTCTAGATTACTCGGCGTTTTGTTGAGCTCACACGATAGGAGATATTATTTGGATGCTTAATATAAACTTTGCGTCGTTGTTATTGGATATTGGAGAAGATTATCAGTTTGTTTTCTTTCCAACACCTTGGTGGGTTTTGGTTAAATATGTGAAAGCTTGAAGAAGACAAAGATTTTCTATGCGAAATGAGCTTAATAAACTAACTTATCAAACTATTGAGTAAATAGGGGTCGTTAAATTTATTCTTCTAAGATCGGAACCGACTTTATACATAATTTTTTACAGTCGCGCGTGCTCAATGTAGAGTCACTTTATTTGAAACTGCCAAAAGTCATTTTTAAATTAGGTAACCAATGAATTGCTTATCAACTATCCATAACCACCATTATCATATCGCTAAGCTTTATTATTTGAATACGTAAGCAACAGCACTGATTGGAATAGGTTTCATCTTCATCTGTTATATAATTTTTTAGCCATGTATATATTATATTAAAAATACCACATGGAAAGACTTTATCGTTAATACCATGTGTGTATACGAACGTGACATATGGACATCCGGTGATCATCGAATCTTCAGTTTGATTGTTGTTTGTGTCAATTGTTACCCTTGGGCCGCTTTAGATTTTCTGTATTATTGTAGAATAAATATTATAATGCTTTAAAATAAGTTTGTTTGTTATTGAAATTTTGCGAAACGAGGAAACGGTCGTTTCATACAGTAAATTAGCCACTTAATAATTCAGGATAATTGTTTAAAAAGTTCTCTAGATCTCCCTCTTCTCTATATATATTATTATTGAGTTTCTTTTTCTAATTTTCCACGTTAGAAACAAACAACAAACTTACCCACAATTCCACACAACTGATTAAAGAAAGCGTACTAAACTGCTTTTTTTCCGTCTTATTTCCGTGCTTTAAAGTAACTCTCGGTGCAAATTTACTGGTTTACGACATGTGATCCGAAAAATCAAAGGTATTCCATTTAGATCTTCGCACCCTGTTCCTAGGAACATCGATTTGATTTTCTTTACAAACTTAGATCGCTCGAACTTGCACCCCTGCCAGTATCTGTCATGGTTGAGCCGTTCTGATTTATTTTCTGGATTCTGCAGCGGCTTATATAGCCTCTGTCTCTTTCCATCTCTTTAACGTAAATATGGCAATACTCGTCAAAAATATTCTGGCGCATGTGTTGAAAGACATTTTCGAAAATTTCAGCCATTTTGGACGTCAGTCGATGTTAATATTTCTCTGAAAATGGAAAAAATTCAACATCCAGCATTAAATTTTTGCAGTACGCCTACGTAAATTAAAGCCTAGATGAACGCTGTTTACGGGGACTCTGCATCATCATTTGCCACAGTCAAATTTTGGGTATCCGAATTTAAACGTGGTTGTACCAACTTGGTTGATGATCAACGTTCGGGGCGGCCAAAAATTGCGACCACTACCGATACCATCGGAGAAGTTCACCAAAAGACGCTAAGCGATCGTCGAATTAGGATTAGAGAGACAGCAGAGGCTATTGGTATCTCGAGAGAACGTGTGTCTGATATACTGTTTGAAGATTTGGGCAAGAAAAACCTAACCGCGCGAAACGCATTTAAATGAACATTTCGAAAGCGCTGCTGAAGCAGTTTAAGTGATGTAAGTGTTAGTTTTGACGTCTATTAATAACTATACATGAAACTTGCGTACGCCAGCGCACTCCTGAAGCCACAGAAACAGTGGAACAGTCGAAACATTGTGAAGGGTGAATCGGATTTGAAAAAGACGAAGACTGTTCACCAAGATAACGCACTATCTCACACTTTAGAGGATGTTATTGTAAAAATTCACGAATCACCCCATTCACCAGATCTGGCCCCCAACAACTTTTTTCTGTTTCCTAAGCCCGAAGATTCGTTCGACGACAGGGATTTTTGTGGAATGAGTAAGTAAAGAGGCGGGACCATCGGTGGGAAAAATCTTATAAGGAGACTATGTAAAGAATTGAAAGTGAACATAATAAAAAAGGAATTGTTTCGGTGTTAGACTGGAAACTTTTCATACCAGCCAACGATAAGTCAAGGGAAACAACTTCGTACCATATTCTTCAGATTCTGAATGTTCGCTTTAGTGTATCCTTCTCCTACAAACACGTAGTATATTATATAGCATCTATTTACTACAGAGATTTAAGTAGTTTGTCGTGATTTATAATTAATTAATTAAGAGATGTCAGGGTAGTCTTCCATTTTTAGTTCGAGTCGTCTTTGCTAAGGGATTAATTTTCAAAATGATTTCAAGTGTGGAAGTATTTCTTGAAATATTATTTTACCACTTGTACTTGTGCAAGGTTAACCCAAGTTTGGTCATTCAAAACAACGCGATGTTTTGTTGTGTGACGCGTCGGCACAGATAGGGCGCGTAAACTTCAAGTTTTGGGGCTAGTTTTCCCATTACATCAATTTATCTCTTGTAAAGTATAAGTTTCTAATTAAATAAACAATTATACAATATTATAACATTGCAGTTGGTAACGACAACTTTCTCAAAGAATTATCTTCGTAGCCGCAATCCCTAACCACAAAATAAATAAAAACTGAAAACCATGCTTTGTTCGAAAAAATTGAGATCACGAAAGATTTATTTCAAAACCGCATTGACCCCAGTGAGACATCCGTTTTGTTTCCTTTATTTTTGCGACCGATAAGCGTTCCGATAGCGACGATTATTAACTGTCCAGAGGAAACAAATATCAGAAACAGCAGGTAGTCGAACGGCCCTAGCAATAGAAAGATATTTGTATCGGGTCTCACGGATTCGAGGTCCTTATCTATAAGAAAAGTTGATAAATGTCCCGTTTCCCGTGAGAGAACCAAGGTATTCTAATCGATATTGTTGAATATAACTTTTCAGATGTGTTTGTGTGGTTATTACGTCTATTTTTTGATATGCAAGTGAATTGAAGGTGGTTTAATTATTGATGTGGCATTTCAAAACAAATTTTCAGTTTAATAGGCTGTGTATCCTTGTAATATAGGGTGTTATAGAAATACAGATATATTATAGGTAGTGATGAAGAGAAGAAATCAGGCTTAAAAATGTTCCATTTTGGACACTCTTTCATCAGTTTAATATAAAAATAAACAGTAAATACCAACGTCTTACGAAAATTAAATTGATAGAAGAGAAGAAAGAAAAAGTAACCTCAGAACTTTTACGTTACGCGAAGTCTCTATGATAACGCCTAAGCCTTGAATCCCGCGTACTTTTGAATGTACAAAGTTTAAATTTATCTTAATCTTGGAATAAAGTTTAAACTCCAAACCATTTGGATTGCCCGGAAAAATTAACCATTTAGCCAAATACGTCTTCTCAACGACGGTTTGAGCGAAACAAAGATTGTTCACGATAACATTTGTTAACATTCACATGTTTTGTGTTACACTGGACGATTCTATGTTCCGTATCCGTAGCATCCAATGTGCTCATTGAATCTGGTGCCTATCGCTCTTTTCGTCTAGCAAATACAGGCTTTATCACTATCACTACATGGAATTTCATAAATTCCCGACCTTACCTTCATGTCAGGTTTATGTTTCGGAATGCCCAGAAAGTTTTTGAGTGTACTTTGTGAACGTGAAACACGTTCATATCTTGACGCTTAAAAATTTTACTAACGCCTTTCGCTATGCTATGCAAGGGAAGTTTTACAAGAAATTTATGAAACTTCTGCGCGTGTTTCTGCTGAGATTTTCGTACATCTTACTTTTAAGCTGTAAAGATGACTTGTAAATAAAGGTGAGTAGTGATAGAGTAGGAATGTTGAAATTAGAGTTCTTTCTCACATCATGCGGTCATACATCAATTGTTCCGGACCGGTTAATTAAATTCGTGTGGTGCGGAGTGTGCCGGTACTTTAGCGATGTTTACCGTACTATCTTACGGCGTTTGCTATCATGATTAAAAACGAATATTTAAGGGATTACAGTTGTTTGGGGATAAGTTTAACTAGTGAAACGCCAGAGTCAGGCAGTGGATACCGGCTGAACGAGAGTACATACGGCGCTGACCTCTACTTTGAATTTTTAACATAATAATACATATTATTGTCTCGATTTTTCAAATGTCTTGATCTCTCTCGGAACTTATCTTGTTTTATTTTAAGATAATTCCTTCACGTTATCCACAAAGGTAATCGATCCAAGTTGGCTGCTTTCAACCTTATGTATCAATAATTAAATTTCTTTTCAATCTAAACCTTGATAATCGGTTACGGTTATTAAGTTCTATGCCCACTTCATAATTTATATAGAACATGATTTTCTTCTTTTTCGTGCTGATATTGAACGTTCGAACGGAATTTACTTCCCTTTCATGCATGTATGAAAA
The DNA here is from genome assembly GCA_902655005.2 of Marronus borbonicus. Classification (NCBI taxonomy): domain Eukaryota; kingdom Metazoa; phylum Arthropoda; class Insecta; order Coleoptera; family Scarabaeidae; genus Marronus; species Marronus borbonicus. Next base: position 3,789,806 of record LR737397.1, read on the forward strand.
ACAAACATTCTACGCTTCAGGTGTAATCCATTAAACAACCGGTACGTGCTCTTTTCGCTCTACATCGGCCTCAGAACGAACATATTCTGTTTTTGTTGTACTACGACAAAATAAATCACTATTCGAACGAAATACAAACATCCGCTACAACTACCGTTGTGGGTAATTTTATCAATTCCCGGGCGATGAATTTCCACAAACATTACACGGATGCCGAGCTACTGCATAAGTAAATAAAAAATAAAGCCTTCCCTTACTGATGTTCGCATCCTACTGTTACGAGCGCGAGTTAAAAAAGAAAAAAAGAAGAAGGTGGGGGAATCGACGAACTATTAGTTCCTCGCTTTGGCTCCTTTCCGGTCCATTAAACGGAACATATATTATTTAGAGGCTTCTGATTCGATAGAGCAACTCGCATGGTATCCGCGCTCAACCACCTGATTAATTTTGGCTCTTTCCGATGTGATGTCTTACCGATCGATGAGCATTTTTACGCTTGGCGGGCAGCATAGTTGGAAGTACAGTTCGGCTGGAGTAGTTTTGCAGGTAAAATCTTGGCGATGTGGGTAAAGAAAGAAGCTGGAACGTACAGCAGAGTAGGTAGAATAGGTTATAATGAGAATCAGCTTGAAAAAGGAAAGAGATCTGAAAAGAGGCACATCTATTTGGATTTAGCATCTACATGCTTTCATGTAAATGTCTCTAGTAATGCGCCGTGTAAGCTCTTGCCATTCGTATACCGCTATCTTTAAGAGATTGCAGCTGCTCTGAACTTTTGAGTCAATTTGACAGGACAATCGATAGAGTGTGTTTGTTCGGTAGTCTAGATTTCTTTTATGTTATTTCGACAAGACTTTCAATTTTAATTTGAATTCTTCAATTTAACGCCCTTCAGTTAGAGATTTCCTCAGGCAGAAGTTACCTAGATGAACGTAAAAACTGCGAATTTTCATGATGATTAACCAAACGATTATTAACCAAAATCTCACTTAAACACGCTTAACTTACACTGAAACTTATTGTAGAATGATTTTACATTAATTTAGAAGTTAGAGGAGCTGGGAAAATATAATACAAAAGAAAGTTTTTGACTCGTTCTACCACTATCGTCGTTAGCTGGACTTATAATAGCCTTCTACAACGCATCCTCCAAAAATAATAGGACAGAAAAAGGAATTTTGTTTTAGAAACTGAGCTCTTAGCCACTACGGGGCCCTGACTTCCGTTTTTATATCAAAATTCTGTGCTGGATTTTTTTTATACGCGGGGCCAGCCTTGTGGGGTATATAAACTTTGGAAATTGGTATACCTCGGGAGCCTTCTTGCTGCGTTAATTAATTGCTTATCCAAAGTGCTCTATAGCTTTGTTACTTACACCATTCCATTTTTTCAAGTGACACATACAGGGAAAAGATTAGTTACTATTTTTATTAGTAAGGATTGCACTTGCAAAATGGTCCACAGCATGTGTTCCGATAGGGCAGACCTCTAATGCGGAAAAGGCAAAGGAAGTCATTGTTTTGTCCAGGAAAGATGCTAACAATTCGGAAAGAAAAATGGCCCAAAAGGTGGACTGCTTCGAGTTTTTTTGGACAGAAGGTCAAAAAAACACGGACTGAAGACATTTAAGGTCCAAAATATTCCGGACAAGAATGCCGTGAAGAACAGCGAAACGAGAAATCGTGCTAGATGACTAAAGATGAATTTTGTTAAAAAATACCAGTACTGCACTGAGAACGATGAAACCTATGTTTTGGCCATTTTTCAAAGATTCCTGGTCAAGTATTTTGCACTTCCCCAAATATTCCTTGTTTAGCAAGCTTTAGACACTTTATTAGAAACTGTTTTAAACTGGTCAGTTCAGTTTAAAACAGTTGCATTGTAATCGTTTATTATTAAATTAAATACATACATACTACCAATTAAAAAAAATTTTAAAAATAAACAATCAATATCTTGTTGTTGTAGTAGTATAATAGAGACCCTTCAGATTATTAGTAGTCAATATAATATTAGTAACATCTGCAAAAGGTTATCACGAGTATTTAAAAAGGAAAGCAGGTCATTATTGAATGTGCAGGACCCAGTATACACTCTTGGAGAACACTCTTGTTGGTGACGTATACTGGAGAAGTTTGATCGAAAACAACTTTTCGTTAACGGACATGTAAACAGCTTTTGATCTTCTCCAGAAAGCGATAATAGAAATAAGTAAATTCGTGTATTAGTCGTTTATTCTCTAGGAAAGAAGGAGAACTTCAACTTGAAAATGGTTACATTTTCAAACATATATTAGTAGATCACTGCTAAATATGAAGTAACGTCTAAGCTTCCATCTTCATAAGAAAGAAAACCCTTGGAACATATTATTTTAAACTAGAAGCAATTTAAGATTTTTATTGGTGGATATAATCTGTAAAGGTTCTCAAAATTATAGGATTTAACGAATGTTTCACAAAAGTAAAAGATGTATTTCTGCTATTTTTTAGCCTGGCAACTTCAATATCTTTCTCTATCAAAATTATGCATTTTAATATAAGAAGGAGGTGGAGTTTTCTTTTCGTACAAAATCTGACTACCACATTTGGTGTCAGTTTAAGGTATTGTAGCTGGAACAATTCTGTTCCGTAGTAATTGCAAATATTTGTCTGCATTTAGATTTCCATTGATGAAAAATAGGCCTGTAATACTATTATTGATAATTCCTACCCAAACATTTACTTTGTCAGGGTATTGCGTTCTAGTTACTTTATTCAAATGTAAATTATTCTTTGACCAGTATTTGTAGTTTTGGTGATTAAGTTTTCTATTTTTAGTAAATGTTGTTTCATCAGTAAAAAAAAATTGTGAAAATTATTATCAGTATGTATTCTTTCAAATAAATTCCTGGAAAATCGGATCCTTCTTCGTTGTCACGTGGTTCTAATTCCTTGTACTTTTTCGAACTTATTGTTAGATGATTTGTACTGAAACGATCCCTTGGCTTATATCTAATCTTCAGAACCTGCATACTTGGTATTCGACAATGAACAAGGCAGTAGTTTCAGCAAACGAAAATCCTTCTAAATTCCACTAAAAATCTGATTCCTTTTCTTTGTTGTGTACGTTTCCCGCGGAAAAAATCGAAACAGCAGCAGTTGAGAATTTTTGGGTGTAAATGAAGCTTTTAGGACATATAGCTCGATGCAGCAATAAAATGCTTACGTATTAACGCGTTCAAAACCTCGCTTTCGTATTTAATCTTTTATCGTTAGGAATATAAATCGAGAGAAGCAGGCATAGACTATCTATGAACTAGGCGCCCGTAATATATGACACGTGGATGCACATTGGTCTCGGCGGCGCCATGTCACTTAGATGACAAGGAAATACCGAATAAGATAGATAGGGAAATGTCCACGCCAAAAAATGTAGCAATAAAAAGGCCGGTTTAATAAACGGCTTTATCTAGAAATGTATATTTAGTTTTTTTTTTGGGGATTATGAGAGAGAGAACATGCAGTGGTAGAGAAAGTGCTTCTAATCCTTTAACGGGAATACAATATGCCATAAATCATTGTTGTTACCTGCAGAGAATATAGAATTCTGAACAAATATTTTAAAATTAAAATCGGTGGTTGCTATACTCTTTGTTACTTATTAGTAATTCTTCTGTAGAATTTAATAAATTGCTGTTTTATAATTTTATCTTGCAAATAGTTTAATGAAACATTTACTTTCCTTATTTACAATTATTGCATTTATATGCGTGTGACTCTACAACGTTGCAAAAAAGCAAATTCGTTCGTTAATCTCAATCAGTGTTGAAAGATTTGTTATTGAATTTCATGCAATACTTTTGCATTTCTACAGCCTAGATTGTCGTTTTAAATTATCAGTAACATACACTATCCGACAAAAACTTTCGACATTATATAAAATGTAAATGAGGGTTATTAATACTTGTTATGTAAATAGTCCATTTATAGATATTTCTGGGCATTTATTGCTTTATGAGGGGGAATTGAGATTTTCCCAGATCGAAATAGGAATTTTAAATGCGACAAAAATTTAGACCCTGCGCATTTATTGCATTAATAAAAGCAAAAATGTATTAATTTGATACTTCTCTTTATATGCAGCGGTTGTGCTGGTAAAGTGTACACATTTCACCACGAGAAATTATATTTTATAAAGTGTTTGCAATATGGGTAGAAAAAAGCAATTATCCGTGATAGAAAGGGGTAAAGTTCTAGCCTGGCACCAGAATGGTGTTAGTAAGAAGGAAATCGCTTGTCGGTTACGAAGAAGCGATCATTGCGTTAGAAATTTCCTAAAAGATCCGGAAAATTACGGGAAACCGAAAGGCCAGGGGCGACCGAAAGCTGTAAGTGAGCGGGATAAACGCATGACATTGCGGTGTGCATCCAATTCTTCTGCGTCGGCGAGAGTTATTGCAGAACAGGCGGGGGTACAAACGCACGTGCGTAATGTTCAAAGGATTTTAAAGGTGTCACCGGGATTATCACGGAAGAAAATGTTGAGAAAACCGTCACTTTCGGCGAAACACAAAGAAGCGAGGTTGAGGTTTGCTGAAAAAGACGTATCCTGGAAGAAACGACGGGAAAAAGTTATATTTTCCGATGAGAAACGTTTTAATTTGGACGGACCGGATGGGTACTCGCATTATTATTATGATCTGAGAAAGGAACCAAAAGTGAAAATGACCGGACAATTACGGGGTGGATCTGTGATGATATGGGCAGCGGTTGGATTCCGCGATAAAAGTGAGATAGTGTTTCGCACAAACAAAATGACATCTGTGACGTATAAAGACTTATTGCGTGACAATCTTCTACGTTTTGGAAACCAATGGGCCGGGCGCAATTTTATTTTTCAGCAAGATAACGCGCCAATTCATAAAGCAAAAACCATTACTGAATGGTTTAAAGAGAAAAAGATTAAAACTTTACAGTGGCCGGTACGGTCACCAGACTTAAACATTATTGAAAACATGTGGGGTGAATTGGCACGTCGCGTTTATGGCGGAGGCCGTCAATATTTCACGGTACAGGAACTGGAAACTTCAATAGTGACTGAATGGCAGAATATCCCTCAAAATTATGTGTTAAATTTATATAAACCTATTAATAACAGACTATTGGAAGTGATTAAGAACAATGGAGGATCTACATTTGCAACAGAGCGTCTAAATTTTTGTCGCAGAAATCGTTTAAACATTGGAGTAATAATTTATTATTTAGTTCATATATTATTGGAGGAGATATTTTTAAGTTTATTTTACTTTTATGAATAAAAACTGAATTAGGTATCTTGCAGGTTTCGCAAAGAAATGTTGTAACCCTTGAAACCCTTAAAAATCTTATCGCGTCTAAGTTCTTGTCGGGGAGTGTAGATATGTCTTGTGCTACATAAAGACAGTTTGCGCAATAATAGCAGATCAAGTATTAGCCACATTCCAGGAAAATAGAACAAGACTGGATTACAATTATGATCTTTCTTGAAAACACGATAAACATTCTTAAAAAAAAAGAATAAGTAAAAAAGTTCGCCTCTTAGAGGAATTGCAAGTAATGAAAAGAATAAATAATCTCTTTGGAAACCTAATTTCTCCAAGATTTTTAAAGATAACCTTACAATTACACATTTTAGTAGTATTACATACAACTATACTACACTACGTTATTGAAAAAAAAAAAAAACTTTTGCATAACATGAAATAAACTAGAGCTTTCCACCCGCACAGCTACTTTGGTATAGCAGTACAATTGTAGTTGTAGAGCATCGGCGGGCCTGTGTTGCGCGTTTTACGCCATTTCATTTGAGCCAGAAACGAAGACCATGCTCCATTTATTTCAAACTAAGTCTGCGATTGGCTCTAATGATGATCGTGGGAATTTATGTTTGTACGAAAGGGAGTCGAAACGAACAGAACTGTTTCGCTGTGTGTCTCTAATTGCTCTTAAAGTAATTGAAATTGAATTGGTCAATGATTCATGAAAAGTTGGCCTTGAATTTATTTCGTAAATACCTTATGTCTCATTAATTTAAAATATATCGATGTGATTTGGGGTTGGTTTATATTGGATAACTCCATTCACCTGGTTAATTTAGATTTTTCTTAAGCTATGAATAGACAAGAATTAGTAATTCCATCGCGCAGTTGGTATAATTTGCTTGATTAAACTTACAGGTGGATGCCTACGAGGAATGTTTCCAAAGTTCTGGGAATTTAGCCATAATACAGCAATATTACAATGTAGTTTTTCTACGTAATCTCCATTTAACTGAATACATTTATTCCAACGATAAACTAATTTTTTTGGGAGTCCTTAAAGAACTTTTTGGTGTCTCTGTAGTCCACCTCCAAATCGTAAAGGTTTTTTTCAAAACTGAGAACAGATGTAAACACTATTCGGTGCGAGATCTGGTGGGTAAGGTGGATGCAGAAGCAATTTCCATCGTAAGTCGTTCAAAACATCCTTTCTCTTTCTTGTGGTATGGGGTCTTGTGTTATCCTGTTGCAATAACGGACGCTTATGGAATTTTCCAGGCCGTTTTCTGACAAGTGCCTATCGCAGTGGTCCGGATAATAAAATAAAAAATAAAATATTCTGTGTTAATTGTAGTACCTTTCGGCAGCTAATCCATAAAAATAATCCCTTCGCAATCGCAGAATACAGTAAGCATTACATTTCCAACGGACGATACTGCACGCGCCTTAAGTAGAGGCCCTTCTTCTGGTTTACGCCATTCTTTGGATAGACTTTTGGTCTCAAGATTGAAATAAGGAATCCAGGTTTCGTCAGTGGTTATTATCCTTTATCAAAATTCATCACCGTAACGGGCTAGCAGCTCTTGAAATTGACGATAAGTGTCAGATCTAATGAGTTTCTGTTCCGGTCCCGAGAGTCTTGGCACCCAGGGAGCTGAAACCTTGCTTACGCCTAAACAATCACATAAAATGTCATGAACTTGTCCTGCACCTATTCCTAGGCGAACACTAATTTGACGAATAGTCATTCGCCGGTCCTCTTTCAGTAGGTCCTCCACGGCAGTAATGTTTCTGTCGTTTATCGACGTACTCGGGCGACCACTGTGTGGATCGTCTTCTAATGATGTTCCACGAGTTTTAAAACGATGGATCCCCCGATATACACTACTTTTAGATTCTGTAGACTCACCAAACACTCCTTGTAGACGTTGAATAATTTCTGCCATTTTCACACCCTCTTTCCACAAAAAGAAAATTATTGCTCTTTGAGATTTAACCCGTTACAAAAGCAGTGCTACAAAAACACGTCTATATCAGTCGAATACCTGACTCAGACTGAACTATAGTGCACTGGATAGCTGCATAAACATGTCAAGACTTATCTGTCACCAGTAGCATTGTCTATAAGTTCTGCTTAATTTAATTAGAGACAATTCCATCCAAACATCTCTCGGACAATGAAGTGAAATTGTAAATTCAACAAGCTATTTACAGTAGAACTTTCATATCAACGGCGAAATAGCTAACTTCATGTCGCATCCTTCAATCAAATTGGGGATTGTTAATCCTGTGTAACCTTCATTGTAAATCTAACGGAACATGACGCGTATCTTACCGGTAAAATCAGTTACTCAGTTTTGAACATATGTAAAGAAAAGCAAAATAAAATTTTTTCCTTAAAAAAAACGTAATTTTATTTGACATAATAATAATAATTCTTAGAAATTAGAAACAACGTACACATTGCCAATAGGATAAATACAATAAAAACGTGAACATAGTAGGCATAAAAGAAAATCTGAATCGAAATTCCGCATATGAAAACAAAAACATATGCAAAGTACCAACATTGACGCTGGTTTCCAAATACCTAATTTCATAATACGCAGGAAACAAGTGAGGTGCAATGTTGCTCAAGTTTAACTTGACAATCCGCCTTCAATCCCAAAAACCCAACATATCCACAAATGGGAATAAACTTACCGTTATGTCTGATACAGCAACTGCTGCTTATACTTAGCAATCGCATGTTCGTTTTTGCGGCATTAAGCATTAGCCCATTATAGTTACACTACGTACACATATCAGACACTAAATGTACGGCAGAATCAGTAACAGGGCAGCTCGTAACTCGCAGTATCAGCATATTATTACAACAAATATGATGACAAGGACAAGTACAATTCAAGGCTTGGTATAGAGCTCTGCGGAGTATCACATATAACGTTTATAGCTGGAGAAAGATGCTGTTTTTCAGCACGAATTTCTACGTTGCGTATGACTCATACACAACGTCACGCATTCCATACGCCTACATCTTTCATAGCAACATTTTATAGTCCACCGTATCGAATACCTTTGAAAAACCAAAAAACCTGTCTCCTTGTACACATGATATAAACAGTGATATATCGCGTCACACGTCGACTTGCCCTGTATTAAACCAAATTGGTTGCTAGAAATTACATTCTTCTTTATAAGATAGTTAACCAGCCGTATATTCATAAATTTTGTCCAAGATTTTAGTTATCGCTATGGGAACAGCAACTGGCTTGTAATTACCAGATTGGAATTTATCATCCTTTTTGGATCATATTGACACTTATTTCAAAGAAAATTTTCTCTAAAGACAAAAAATACGTATACCCGGTTGCGTACACTGGGAGGATATGGGTTCATCGCGGAAGGTACGTTCAATTTTGCTCCATTGATATTGTTTGCAGGACTTCTGGGGAAAGGGTTTCTTATTATCCAGGGACCCACTCTCAGGTACCGAAGACTGTCGACAATTCTCTTTGTAATATTAGCTCGCAGTAAATAATGTTTTACGATGAACTTTGTAAACTCAAAAGCGATTAATTCGTTCATCAGATCTTAGTAAGTGCAGTAGATACAATATTTGCGACATCATTGTCTAGCGAACAAAGCAAATTATTACGTATATGAAAAGCACCCTAAGCTTTCTGAAGTCGCCAAAGGACATTTTGCAAGGTGATTTTGCATAATAGTCTCAATTACTCTGAGTTAAGTCTTGATACATGCTTTGTTGGTGATGTTTGAAAATATCACGATAGCAAATCCAATAAACAGTTTTTTCTTTCCGCAAGTTTATTTCATAACTGAATTTAGATATTTTGATTTAATGGCTTTGCATGATAAATAGCAGCATCTTTATAAACAGGTTGTACATAACATACGCAAAAGTCACAAATCAAGAACAAATTTACATTCATTTTAAAATCTTTATTTTTTTGATAAAAACGCCCTCGAAAAAAATTCAGCAACATCTTTTTCATACGGATTTTGCAGCATCAGCAACATATGATGTCTCACTTCATCAAGCGTCCTCTATGATCTGGCCATCTTAAAAAAACTGTTTTTTTTTAATGCTTTGAGTAGATTTGAATAATACATAAATTGTAAAGATACCTACGATTAGGATTATTTAGAGCACCATTTCATAGAGCCTCCGATTCAAGATACCAGATAAATCTTGTCAAGGGAAATCCTATATTTACGTTATGTAAGAGCACGTATCCATAACCGCCTTAAATTATTACATCCATTCTGAAGAATATATCGCAGAGCTTTCCTTCCATCTATCATCATTCGCCCTCAAGCTCCATCAAAAAAAGGAAAACATAACATCCCCGTAAGAATCACGAGAAAAAAAAATGTTTATACGAGGAATTTTTCAGAGCGAGAAACGAAAATGTACAATACAGAAAAAATTAATAATCCGACAAGCCTTCTCGATATTATAAAAAAAAATGGGACGCTAGAAACAGTGATCCGCAAGATAGGGGTGGAAAGAACGAGAAACTGAGAAAGCTGCTTAACTCTACGCGATATACTCGCGGTTGCGTTAAAGTAAATTTATTAGATGCCACATCGGTGCGTTAGACGTACGAGAGAAGGATGAGGATAGAGGAAAAGCTTAATATTTTCGACGAACGAACATGTATAGAACATGGTGTGTGGTAGATACAAGATACACTTGTACGCATGCCGTTAGGACGTTTATAAATATCTGCTCCTCTGTCACTGTTCCGCAATATATCGTTGCGTATTTAGTTTGCTGTTATGCAACTGTCGCGATGCACGAAGTCGATTGTAGTTTCGTTCTTGATGAATATTTCATAAAGAAAAGATTAATGCATTCTTACATATAGGGTGCTAGCTAACCTGATTCAGAGACAGTCCACCATGTTGATGTGAAACTTTCTAGAATTCAGCTTTCTTTAACCATCACAAGTGACCAGAAGTTTTAGGACCTCAGCAAATTTTGATAATTTTCCTTTCCCGAAATACATTAATGTCGAAACACAAACGGTAACTATTCATTTTATGCAAGCAGGACGCAATTGTAGCATAAATTCTATGCTTCTTTTTATGACTTTTTACACCACACAACAACTGTACAATGTTAAATTTGTAACCTCCATTTTCAAAAATACCTACATTCCTACACATTATACCGTCCATTCGAACATAGTATTGTCCAATATTCTCCTTATGACGTAGAACATACAGAGTGTCACAGAAGTCCAGGCATCAGTATTTACTTAAGAAGGTGTTTGTGTAGTTATTATTCAGTGGACGTAAGCTTAGTCTACGAACGAAGTTTTGTTATGTAGTGTATAAGTATATGTGAATAAAACAAGGAGGATGGATCGTGTACTAATTATTGATATTTGGTGGACTGTGTGCGGTGGTTATGGTCGCAAGCTCCATTAATATATTTTATGTACTGAGTTATGTGGTTATGTAAGCAGATATTGTGTACTATGAGCTAAGAATCGGAGAGACGGAACGCCTTCCGCAGGGCTCGGCAAAATGTACACTTAAGTAGATTCTACGGCCACTTTAGTAGAAAAAAAATGTACTTTAGTAGACAGGAATTGTTAATAGATTGAGTATGAGAATCATGAAAAACGGTTCAAGAGCCTAGAAATGGTGAACATGAATTCTGCTAAAGCCGGAGGTAATACTAGGGCTCCGGCTTAGTATGTGTTCTAATGTCGCAAGCTCCATTATTTTACTGTGAATTTTGATGATAATAAAACGAGCAATAATTCATTTACAAGATTAGTCGATGTGCAGTAACTACCCTGAAGATGTCCAATAAGAGAGAGGATGAAGCGTCGGAAGATACGATAACAACCCAGAAACCAACAGTATAGTTACTTTGAATATTGTTTTAGGAAGATTTTACATTACTTTGGTGTTTTGGGAAATGAGAAGATGGAATACACAAGAAGCTATTGTCCCACTTCACCACTACCGTCGTTGACTGGGCTTATTATTACCCCCTATTTTCACACTCTAAAGACTCTAAAAACCCGCACGAAACATTGAATATCCGTCAATGACACAAATTTTCTGTTAGCGGGTGGGTCGAAATTGTTGGAGATGACTTGATAGGTTCACATTTTTTGCCGTCGAGGCTGAATGAAGCAATATGCCGTTTACTCTCTTGAAGAGCAGCTGCCACTGCTGTTGGAAGAAGAATTACGACCAAATGTATTTTTTTGCATGATGATACTTTGGCACATTTTACTTTAATTGCTAGAGAGATTTTGAACGTTGCGACCCACAACCGCGCCCTCTTCAGTCTTCGTTTGAATCCTTAGTTTATACGAGTATGATTTCCTCGCCATCGGTTTTTTCGTCGGTTGTTGCGATGGAGGATAGAAAGATTGCACTGCAGCTAGATTATAGAGCGCTATGCAGCTAGATAACGATTAGATACGAGTACCGAAAGTTAACGAAATTTGACATCTCTACTTTTGGTTAATAACAAACATAAAATTTAGCAACTTTGCCAAATTTAAATCTACCCTCTATCTCCAATAATAAGCGAGATCCCCATGGTTGTGGTCCAAAATATATTAGTAAGAAGGAGGTCAATTACAATCATCAAGCATGAGTCAGACTTTTTAGGTAGCGGTAACGTGGAGTTAGAATTTTTGCCGTTACGGAACCGATAAAAGCAATTTATGGAAGCAGATAAAACTATTTTGCGTTGGTATCTTCACGTAGATGTAATTTAAATTTATGCATAATTATTTTGCTCAAAACGAAATGCGGAACTTGACCTACTTTCTTATTGCGTCATTCATAACTCATATCTATCTCCCACTTATTTATTCCTCTCGCTTATTTGAATATCTTAAAAGGATTTTCCTCCCACTCTCAATTTAATCGCTGTTTACGATCAAAACGTTATGATCCTTTCGCATTAATTATCAGAGGTGCGGGACTAGGGGAAGCGTTTTCCCTAGATAACGCCGCAATATTTCTCGACTTAAACAAAGCCTCGGAACCAACGAGCTGTCCGTCGTCATTTTAACAAATATAGCAGCTTGCGCAAAAGTTATCCGGCAGATATGCTCAAGCGAAGTACTACGGCTGACATTTGAATTCCTAACCATAGAGCGTATAGTTAGTTTATTAGCATGGTTGGACGACTTCGGCGTTGAGGCTGTGATTTTAGAGCTGTGCTTGCAGGAGATACGATTAAAGCGATGGTATTTTAGTGGTTTTGAGTTAATGTGTATGTAATAGACGGGTAGCTTTGTAAATCGTTTAGTTTAATGTGTGACAATATAATTATTCATCACAATTGTACTGAGCGCACTGGGGAGAAATGGAGGGCGATGGAGATGAGCTGTAGTCGCTTACGCTTGCGTACACACCATTTTATTTGAAGTAGTGCTTAAGTAATAGTTACAGCGTAGTTATCAATGGCAGTATAAAATCTCTTTATTAGGCGATCAGAAGGTGCTATACGCTCAAACGCGAAAAGTCGCCTTTCGTCGAGGTTCAGTAATAGTAAGTGAGATAAAACAATCAGTTTGTAGAGTGATTGGTATGTCGGTTCGAACAATCGAAAGAACTGTTACAGTTTTGAGACTTGCACCGGATTATTCCGATCTCAATACTACCGAGTTGATCTGACCTACCGGCAAGAACAATGTTGCAGTAATTAAAGTCAGTTTTAAGATGGAGGTTGTTTGTAAATTAGTGCAAGAAGAATTTTCAAGAATTTCTCGAGAAATTTAGGAACAGTGTTTTAAACATAGATTTTACACTGAAGCCACACATTTGGAATCAGAAATGTTATTTGATGAAACAGCAGAAAGTTTCTGCCTTTCACCACTTCATCTGCTGCGCAAGCTTGCTCCCATCGCTTTCCATCTTTCGTGGGGCGTACAGTACCAACATACAATGTGTGTTCAAATTATATGGAATAATGCTTCTACAACGGCTTTAGCAATTTATGTAAAGATGTTTGGCGAGATCCCAGAAAGGTTTTTGAGTTCCGCAAAAAAACATTTTACTTCAATTTTGACGAATGATGTTATTACTTAATTTTTTTTTTATACAATAGCATAGAACTCTTCTAGTTCTTAATTTAAAAATAAAGGTTAGTGGCAAAAAAAAATAAACCGTTTTAATTGGAGTAAAGGCATTTACAAATGCACTTCGTCCACCTGTACGTTCGCATCGTTTACTTATTGTGTCAAGAAATCATTCTAAAAGTGCCTTACAGTAATAGGATGATAATTTTAACGGAAACTGGGACAATAGCAATTCCAATGGTTGGTGGCCGAACACAACAAGAAGCGTGTGCCTTTTTCAATTAAGAATACCCATCTAGGGAAGCAATTATTCACAAGGAAGAACAAGCCAATTTAGAATTTAATGTAATTTGGATGAAATAATAATGTAGGCTTCTACGGCCGGAGTTAGTTAAAACTAAACGTGTGTCATGTCGGGAGCGAAAATCAACTTAATCCAAACAAGTTACAAACTTCGAAATCCTAGTTAGAAATTAATTATGAAAGAGATAGGTTAATTGCGGTATGTCTACGAGAGCGTCAACAATTTTTTATTGGAGTCGATTTGATACGATTTCTTACGATCATATTGTATTACAGTTTCCAGTAATTAATAGTAACTAGTTTTTATATCATCAATACCTATTGTTAGGCCAGCAGTTTGCTAGCCTGGTTGTTGTAAGTTTAGTAAAAAGATTTCCACACCCACAGTGGCCCGACTTTATTTATTAATGTACATTCTTATATCCTAATATATAATCCTTATATATTAGGTTAACTTTCAATAATTTTTTTTTAAGAAGCTATAAGTTTGAGGTCGAATATACTTTGGATCTTCAGCCATTTGTTACCAAGACAACATTTTATACACAGAAAAGAAATAAATTCAATAAATTGTGTTCGTTGACTTCATTATTGTTTAAGCAAGGAAAAGAAATGATTATATTAATTAATGAATTTATTACAGCAGTGAACTACGTTTATCGAATTAAAACCTGTTTATCAATATAATAAATAAACAGACCTGGGATTTTAAGGCACGACTCGTTCGCTGGACCAATTTTGATCAAAGAATTGTTATATTAACATACGTCTTTGTTTATTTATGTATTTTTTTTAAGCTTAAGTTGGATAAACATCTGTTATCACTTAGAGTTTGCAAATTAAAATAATTCATTAGCTAAGCAAGAGGGGTTCTACCCAACCCAAACGCGCCACCTCTGACATACATAAGTAAGCGTTTCGTGACCATCAAGATTAAAAGACCGGAAAGCTCGTAAAAGAAAAAGATAAGTTAATGTAACGCAAACGCTCGCTTCTTTACGTTTAATCCGAGAGAAATATGTACGATTACCTTCAGAAATTCGACGTGATAAATAGAATTCATCGGATTAATTTACCGCAAGCACGTAACTAGACCTGCACAAATCCTGTGCTTACTAAAAACTAGTTTATTGTTTGCAGTGTGTAGCGTAGGAGCGAGAGTACGTCTTTTAGTTTCCGACGCAGAACGATCGTTTCGTGCTAAGCGGATTAGATTTCCCTTTTATACCGGTGATAGGCATTCGTTATTTCCAATCCACGCAAATTAAGTAATATGAATCTAATTTTGGTAATAGGTAGTCTAGATTCGAGTTGTCGGCTTGTTATTTATTTTTTTCTTCAGTTTCCATCTTGTTTCGTCATTATTCCTTGTTCGGCGCCAGTTTTTCTTTTATCATAAGTACTATACCTTACGCCAAGACAATATGGCCTCCTGCATTCTATTTGCTCGAAAAGGAATTGTAGAAGTAGTTTTAAAAGGTTGTTGGAGTATCAAAGCAATTTAAATCGACAAAGTAAGTGGAAGATAGGAGTCACATACCTCGGAACATATTACCTGAAAAGGATTAAATTTCTGACAAGGCTATTAAAAAAAGATAAAGAAAGCAGGAACCCTGGAAATTTTATTGTTTACCGATGGCAAAAGCAAGTGATTATGAATTTTTCACGAAGATTAAGCCAGAGACCCGTGGCGCAAATCATCTACATCTATTAAGTAAATAAATTAGCCTAAAATTTGATAATTTCAATGGAACTCTGTATAATACGTTTAATAGATTTCTATCTTTAATTGAGTGAACCACCATCACTATAGCCTCTTTTTAGGCCGGTACACTTAGCCCAATGTAAGAAATCGTATTTTCGCGAAGGATCATTTGAACCAAATCTTTTTCCACCAAACCAGTCTTCCATATTCGGAAATAGGAAATAATCCAATAAGTATAATAATAAATTATTCATTTTGCCTTTTTCAAGGTAATCAACGTGGATTATGCCGCGAATATCTCCAAACACTGTGACCATGATCTTAATGGCCGATATAGTCGGCTTTGGGCGTTTTTTGCGTCGGTGGGTCACGAAAAACCCCCTATTTGAACTGATTTTGGTCTGTGGTGCGCTGTGATTGATCCATGCTTCGTCAATAGTTATGAATCGATGTAAAAAATCATTTGGATTGCGCTTTAAGATTGCCAAACAATTGTTTGAAGTTGACACACGTCCGTATTTATGGTCAATTGTGAGCAATCGCTTCAGCCATCTTGGGGAAAGCTTCTTTACATTCAAATGGGCTGCTAAAATCTCACGTACCCAGTTAATTGATTTTTTTCCAATCATTTCCAATGTGGTGGCATCGACGTCCCTTATCAAAAGAGCTCGCACAACCGTGTTTAACTTCGGCTGTCCAATACTTTAAGGTCGATAACGAAGGTGCAGAGTCCCCATAAACTTTATCTCACCATTCGTTTGCTTTTTGGAAAACAAATATTTAATCAATGTTTTATATTCAACTTTTTTCATTGTTACTTTTACGAAGAATAGAGTTATTTCGATTCTAGTCGTGCTGTCAATTGACGAGGCCGGGTAATTATCGAACTCGCCTCGTATTTAAAGATAGGGTGGTAATGTCTCCTGTTAAATTCTGTTTGGTAGTTGTAGTGGTTGAATTATTAGTTGACGTCCATTTTATTCTTCATAGAATCATCTATGTAACGTTCAGCCAGTGCAGCTGACTTCCACACGTCGTATCTCTCTAGGGCTATGACATCATCTCCTCCATTAACAAGGTTGTTGAAGATCTACGAAAAGAGCGCCCTGTGCATAGTTTTGGCTAGGAAGATTTGAGGAAGTGGCATTTGTTTCCTTATCGCTGAATATTTATTGATGTCAATTCTCTAAGTGGCGCACTTTCCCTTTTGACAGCTTAAGAAGAGGGAGGAACACTAAGCATCCCGCGGGCGTAGAGAGATATACTTTTTTCATAATAGAAATTCTTTGTTATTGTAAAGCTGGGAACTACTTTGACTTTTAGATTGGTTGATGCAAGATTCTCAAAATTTATTCCTTTTAAATCATTACGTCTATAGGCTCCCATAGTTACCATGACTAATGCCACCGTAAACAGAAGAAAACTTTAAAGAATCTGTAACATTACGGATAATTTAGTTCTTATTTATTTGTTCGACAGAAAATTATGAGAAGTATAAAAGTGAAAGGAAGAAAGTTAAACAACTAGTAATAGAATCCAAAAATAAAACATGGAGAGAATTCGGGGAGAAGATGGAACGTAATAGTAAAGAAAATCAAAAGATGTTCTATGGATTTCTGAAATCAATTAGACAGGAGAAAGCACAAGAAATACATCATCACATAAAAAGTAAGAATGGAAACATTTTAACAGATAATAGAGAAATAATAGCTAGGTGGGAACAATTTTTTCGAGAGTTGTTGCAAGATGAAAGAGACGAAGAAAATAAGAAGGAACAAGTGAGAAGAGAGAAGGTTGATAACAAAGAAGTAGATGAAGAAATCAGCATGGAAGAGTTAGAAGAAGCAATAGAGAAACTAAAGAATGGGAAAGCCCCCGGAAGTGATAAGATAACAACAGAAATGTTTAAAAACATGACTATGAGAGGAAAACAAATAATGTTAGACATATATAAAATCATATGGAAAGAAGAAGAACTACCAAACGAATGGAAAAAAACGTTAATTGTGCCAATATATAAAAATAAGGGGGATAGAAGACATTGTGACAATTATAGAGGCATATCATTAGTAAACACTGCTATGAAAATAATGGAACGAATACTAGACAAGAAAATAAGAACAGCAATAGAAGATACATTTGAAGAACCACAAAGTGGGTTCATAAAAGGCAAGAACACGCAAGACCATGTTTTCTCTATTAAACAAGTAACACAAAAGATGTCACAAGAGCAGAGGAAATTATTTTTGGCATATATTGATTTGGAGAAAGCATTTGATAAAGTACCAAGAGAGAAATTATGGGATATTCTGGAAAAAAGGGGATTGAATAACAAATTAATACGACTCATACAAATAATATACAATAACAACGTAAATGCTGTCATCTACAATAACACCGAATCGGAAACCTTCAGAACAACAGAAGGTTTGAGACAAGGAGGAAGCTTGAGCCCAGTCATGTTTACTACGTACATGGATGAAATACTTAAAGAATGTACCAGAAGAAGTAAAAAACTTACAATAGGATATATGAACCTACAACGGGTGACAATCTCAGAAGGCAAATACGCAGATGATGTAGTACTGATGGCAAAGAACGAACAAGATCTACAATTAAATTTAGATATATGGAACCCTGTACTGAATGAGAATGGAATGAAAATAAACAAAAATAAAACGAAAGTAATGGCAATAGGAGAAGAACCAGTATTAATGAAGATACAAATCGAAGGGACAAAAATAGAACAAGTAAAAACTTTTCAATACTTGGGAGTTACAATTGATGAAAGCGGGTCGCAAGAAGCTGATATTAATAAAAGAATAGAAAAGGCAACGAAACTGTATTATGCTATGAGCAGTAGATTTATAAATAAAAAGGAAATATCTGGTACAACAAAAATGAAGATATTTAAATCTATCTACCGACCGATCCTAACGTTTGGCTGTGAATCATAGATATTGAACCAAAAACAGAAAAGTAAAGTACAAGCTGCTGAGATGCGATATCTGAGAAGAGTACGAAGAGTTACTAAATACGATAGAATGAAAAACGAGGACATAAGAAAAGACCTAGAGATAACGCCAATTTTAGAATTTGTTGAACAAAGACAACTAGGATGGTGGGGACATCTACAAAGGATGAGCAGTACAAGACAACCGAAAAAAATATGGGAAGCAAGAATTGCAAGGAATAGAAGAAGAGGTAGACCAAAACAGACATGGAATATGGTAATTGCAGAAATTTTGAAAAAGAAAGGTGTAACATGGACAGATGCAGCTAAGATAGCAAAGGACAGGGCGAAGTGGAAGAAATTTGTGGACAGCTGAAGAAGAGATACTGCCTACACCGTTTAACGGTAGACAGGCTTTGGATTATATATATATTATATTTATTTGTTCGAGAGTGAAAGGTTTATTCCATAGTGCCTAGCTTAATGTTGTGCTGAACTTTAAATGTACTTCTTAATAATGAATACTGCGTTTATAGTGAGGACGCTTTACATTTTCTAATAATTTCCCAAAGTAAGCTGATATCACATTGTCCGAGAAAGAACTGGTTTTCTTATGATTACACCATTCCACAAATAATTGGTAGCCTTTCTTAGATGTTGCAGATAGAAAATTGTCGGTCGATGTTCCGGCTATTTCCGATAAAGTTCAATTTGCCCCGTTACTGTTAATATCAATTTTGACGTCAATTCATTGGTTTTAACAGATAATGGAGGCACATTAATCGCTACCTACTCTTACATTGAGAAATGTAAATAGCGGTATGACCGAATTTGGCGATGGATTTGTCCGCCACGCGAGTCGATTTAAATCATTGAATCAGCGATGATTCTTGGATTTGCATTTGTAATTGGCCAAATACAGAAAATCATGGACACTATAACGGAACAATCGCAAATGGAACAACGCGCAGGATCCGCGAAATCTTATTGTGTGAAAGTGACTGGATTGTCTAATTTATTTAGTCTTTGATCAATGTACTCGCTTTTACTGCTTGTACTGCATAACAAAATTCAATTATTTCCTCTTTCGGCTTCCGCTAGGAAGTATATGTAACAATGTGTATGTATATCTTACTTAATACATATTTACTAAAAATTTGAGAGAAGAAACCTATTTCACGTTATATTAAAAGCCCGAGATACAATATAAATACTCTTTATCAGAGTAGCATGCGAGTTAACGACAGTCTCTTTGGAGCTTCGTTTATTTCGTTCATTTCCCCATCTTTATCTCGGCCCATTAATCCTTAATCGCATTTAATAAAGCGAAAACAGCGCTTATTTAAAAAATTAAATTTCCTATCTCCGTCAAGAAAGCGCTGTACGAAAAGCGGCGCTTCTCAACGTAAAAAAGGGCCTTAATAAGAAAGTAAATCCCGGACGAACATTACGTTCAACCTAAATTCCCCGTAGACTTCCGCTACAACAACATTAAATTTCCCGGTATGTGTCTTGTTTCTTGTTTCGGCCGTTTCTTCTCGGCCCGTATATCTTGCAACAAACCCGGGGGTGGTTCGAGCAAGCGAGAGGAACTATCAAATTACTTCGGATAAAAAGAACTTAGTTCGTAGACCATCGGAAGGGTCTAGACTCTAGACGAGGAAGTACAAGGTGATGAATATAACTCGTGCTTTTCCCACGAATAGTCGTTGTAATGGCACAATCACGACACCCGACGGCAAGCGTTTTAAGAGAGGTAATGTAGCTTGATGAACATTATATCGGTCATAAAGTCGCATGGTTGAAGGACCCTCCAGCTAGAAGTGAGGTTGGCATTGGAGACGATGGAAAAGGAACTAGTTTTTATTTAAGGGCATATCTTGCATGGCTTGCAAATGGTACGTTGTTGGCAACGTCGCCGAGATTACTTTTCGCTAAAGAAGGCGATGATCGTTTCGTTTTATGATTGTGCGAAATTGAAGGGTGATGAAAAGCAATTCCGCGAAGATTGTTATCGCTTAAAGTTATCCGGTTGAGAGCTTCTTTAATTCTGCGTCGACATTCTAGCCTAGGAAACGGATTTTCTTTACCGGATTGTTAGCAGATAGAGACTTTATTTCTAATTTGATATCTCTTAAATGAAATACTATAAAAAATATTATCAAAAAAGTTCATGTAAATTTGTCCAAGTGTGTTAGTGGTAACCTCGTGATCATTCGAGGAAAATCCGTAAAAATTTGTTTTAAAGAAATTAACTTGCCGTAAAAAGAGATCAGACGTAGAGAATGTTAGTAAATTAAGAAAATATCAAAATCCTTCAAGAGAGAAGTGTTATTATTGATTATTTTAGGCAAAATTCTTATGAAGAAAAGTCGACAATATTGATCTAACAGACGTCATTGTTTCATATTTGCCATCCGATATCTCAAAACTACCATCGATTTCTATTTGTTCCTAGGTTTGTGTTATTATTCCGTTGATTTTTCTTAAAGAAGAGGAAACTTACTTAGCTAAGTGCTCTGATTTCGAAAACATCTTTTAACAATATGCAATTGATCTTTTTCGTACAAACCACAATTGTTATTGCGCGAATCATTACGTAAATTGGTAAAAAAATTGTTGAAATTAGATCTGTTCTGGACATTAAAGAAACAAGACAATGCAGCAACAGTTTTGGCAATTGAATTAGTAACAAGTACTCCGAAATTACTTTCAAGAAAACGTTCACGAATATTGCAAGTAGATAAAGGTAATTTTCAAAGAACTTGGACAAAGATAACAAGGTTCTGCCTATTAAACCACCATTCAAACATAGCTTTGAAAATATAGAGGAATGAAGAGAAGCGAATGAACTTTTGTTAGTGGGTTGGTGAAGATTACGTCGTAGATAGTTTTCACAGGATGGTCATATTTCATCACAAAATAGTTGTTTTTGGGCTTTTGAAAAACCAAACAATGTTATTCACAAACAAAGTAAACGTTTTCAAAAAGTCAGTGTTCTTTGGTGAGTAATTTTTTATAATGAAATCGTCGGTCCATATTTTATTGACGAAAATTTAATTTATTTGCGTCTTTTGGAAAATTTTCTGTTACCACTTCTTGACAGTTTCGAGCTCTCTTCATTTCGCACTTCTGGTACGGCAATGGTTAGCAAATTATTATTCCAGCTAGATCTCCTAATCTTACACCGATTGACTTTTTCTTATGGGGGTTCTAAAACAAAAGCTTTACGAAGACGCGGCGAATGAAACACATGTAACAGCAACGATTCGGAAAGTATGGTGCATTTACATTGGAAAAATGCGCGGACGCTGGAAGAACCTATGTATGTATAAAAACACGATTGTTATGTTTAAGTTTGTTATCTCGGTTTTCTTCACGGTAAGTTAATTTTTTTTAAAACAGAATTTTTCACAAAAAATCACTTTCCGTCTTAAAATTAATAATAAAAGTTTTCTTCCTCTTGTCACTCCATCCGGGGACACACTATATATAATAAACACGATGTCCACAGTCTCTATTACCTTTGTAACCTTAATTCGACGCTCGCTTAACATCACGTGGTCGATTTTTCCCTCGTTATCGGCAGTAATTGCAGTTTTTGGGCGTCCCGAACGTTCATCGCCAATCAAGCAAGTGTTTCTGTGTTTGTTAATTCAGCTGCCCAAAATTTTACTGTGGTGAATGATGATGCGGAAACCGCGGAAACGGCGTCCATTTCAGATTTTAATTTGCGTGGATGTGTTACCTTTCAAATGGGAGAATTTTTTTTAGGTTCAATATTAGCGGATGTGCAACTAAATTATCGGAATCTTTGAGACGAGAAACGCTACTTTCACGGTGAGGCTTGAAACTTTAAAAAAATACTCCTTACGGTGGTTTCCAGGTCAGCAAGGGATCGAAGGAAAGTAGCAACGAACATCCCTTTTATTGGACCCAACCCCTTTTGTGATCTTCAAGGAAACATTTCCTCTATTTCAGATAAAATTTTCTCTATTATAGAGAGGATATTGATTATACAGTATGCGCTATCGCATAGCTTCACAAATTATGAAAAATTTATGTACATATGTCATACCAAAGCAACGCTTCATTTGAGACAACCCTATACTCAAATTACTAGCAATTCCACTACAAAATTCTCGAAAACCTCTCATCGACGTCACTCAATACCTTCGTCTAACAGTCATAGACACTTGATGTATGTACTACAACTTCGACGTACTCCAGTCTTCTCCTTTTAACGCGAAGCAGCAATCAAACGTCCACAAACGAGCGCTCGCGGTGAGAATTCAAGGCACAACTTATGCTGTGCCGTTAAGTGTTACGCTGAATACGTTCCAGACGACTTCCCCCGACACATGTTTTACCCTCGAAGTTATCAGGAAGTACCTACATATGTTAAGATTACGCGGTAAGTAACGTGGAGTAGGACGGTTTCCTGGGATGAAAACGATGTCGCACGTAAAGATTTTCAATTCCTTTATTGTTTCTATATATAGAACGAGATTGAAGTAAAAAGTTGAAGGAAGAATTGGTATTGAAAATAGAAGTTTTTGCGGTGAAAATATGTTGGAAAAACCACGTGATTTTAGTTGATGGCCTTGCCTAATGTTATGCTGCTTAAGTACTAGGCGTTACTTGTTCAACTTCCAAAGAGCCGTTCCGCATTCTAATGAAACCGGCAGCTATACTAGGAGACCAGGATCAGGCGAGAAGAACGAGACGATCCATTTGTGGTTTCTTCAATTTTGAAGGATGAGGCTTGAGATGGCAAATCGAAGTAAGAAATTTGCATAGAAACAGATGGACAGTTCGTCGACGGCCAGCCGAAGCTAACTTAACAGCTGTTTGTAGAACATCGTAGATTTCGACTAACTTTTCCACAAGATCACGAAAAGTGGAATCACACCGATTGGATTCTCAGATGAATGCAAATTTTGCCTAACATTACCAGATGGCCGGGAAACAATATTGTGGAAACAATCAGTTACCTGGGGGCCCCGTTATGTTTTGGGCTGGAATAAGCAGCGAAGTCTGTATTTAATTTGTTAATGCAGGTTCCATGACGACTGTAAGGTACATCAATTCCATTGTAGAAGAGCACGTGGTTCCTTTTACTCTATTTATAGGGGCTAGTTTCATTTTTGTGTTCGATAATGCACATCTGCACCGTGCTCGGATAGTCAACGCATACTTGGATGAGGTCGGGATTGTGCGTATGAACTGGATAGCTTGCAGTCTCTACTTCAATTCAGTAGAACATGTCTGGGTTTGACTAGCAAGATATGTAGATTCGAGCACGAGTACTCCGCCCAAACATTTTGGGCGAAGTTGCTGCGGCGTTTCAGGCACAATAGGAGCAACTGGACCAAAACGATGCTCAAAATTTAATTAACTCCATGCCGAAACGTATGCAAGCTGTTAGAAGAGCTTGCGGTGGAAATAATCAGTATTGGTTGGATCTCTTTTAATTTCCTCAATTCTCAAATAATCTAATATAATTCTATAAATGAATTTGTTTTTTTTTTCTTGAAAATGTTCATTCATCGAATCATGACTTCTTGCAAAACATATTTTGATGGTTGCTTCTTCCTGTTCTTTGAAAATTTATTTAAATTTCCTTCGTAATTCTTTGATTCTGAGATTCCCATATAATTCAGTAACTGCGCTTGACTACACACGACATGTTTTCATTCATAGCTAATGAATAAATATTCGCTCAACTGCATTAGTCGCCGGTTCTCAAAAGCTCTGTAAAATAGTCTCATCAGTATAATGAAGCAGCAATTACTAAACCGCCGATTATGAGCATTCTGCAGCACTTCTGATTTGGAAGCAGAACGAACTACGTTGGTATTTCAGTATACATAAATGATTCTTCTATAAAGCGATTAATAACTGTCGATGCGGAGCGGACCGTTTACAACAATGTGGTGCGCAAATGATCTTGGCTCTGGCCTGATCCTGATGATCTGCCCCAAATGACATTAAAAGCAAACATTGGTCAGAAGAAGATTATGCTTTCAGTGTGGTGGCGTTTTTTTACGAAGGAATCAAACAATCAATTCAGAAATGCGCTGTAGCGATTGGAACAGTTTGAACGAATCCATCATAATATGACACCACACACAAGTCAAATAATATTGGAGGTTCCATGGGATGTGTTACCACTCCCACAATACCCGCCCCATCTTTCGTCACTTGTCTTGCTCTCTACAAAACTTGGTGTAAACTGAGACTGTAAATCAGAATCTCGTTCAGCTTCCCGCTGATAAAAACAGGTCCTTCTGTGAACGAGGGATTTCGGCACTTGTTGAAAGATAGCAAAGATAAACACACTTTTTCAAACGGAATAAATGTATTATAACTTTTCCGACAATCCACCTGCTCCAGTTTTCCTTTTACGTAAGCAAATGCGGTATCAAAACGTTCTAGAAGAATTAATAGAACTAATAGCGAACCACCAACTTCTGCTTAAAACCTCCTGATTCCTGCCGCCTAATATTTAAGGTCCACGAGTTGTGGGACGTTTCCGGTGGTTTGTGTTTTCAAATGTGCAGTGTTTGCGTACCACCAACACAGATATCTGTTGCAGAAGAATGGCAATTTTCACACGTATCCAACCAGCGTACGAGCAAATTTCTGTATAGCGGCAATATACATTGGCGTGGTGCATATCTTTATATAATGATGATATAATATATGATGTATATCTTTAATACTATACCAAAGAGCACAAGACGGAGTGCAAGTATTGCGCTACTTAAAAAAGCCTTTAAAAAAGTACCTATCTGATAAGTGTTACGAGATTTTTAGTACCAATGTGCAAAGATGATGGCCAAATCTGAGATGCCCTTTTATATTTTTCTATGTATTGTTGGTTTTATATGTTGCTGTGTATTATTTTTTTTCTTTTTATATACACTGCCGTTCAGAGAAGTTCGGTCGCTTATTAAAAAACATGAAAAGGTTACAGAAATAAACGAAAATGCAATTTTATTGTATGTACAGGTAAAAAAAGACAAAAATAAATAAATAAAAAGTTATTCTGGCCTAATATAACATACTGAACATTATATTTTTTTTTCATCGAAAAAACCTCCTTTGCTGTTAATCACCGCTCGAACTATTCTAGGCATTCTTTCGACAAGTTTTGTTAAAACGGATTGTGGAATGTAAGAATATTCCGTAAATGTTCTTGTGAAGTTGGGCGTATTATTCGGATCCTCCTGTCCAGTTCATCCCACAACAACTCTATAGGGTTCAAATCTGGGCTTTGTGGGGGCCATGTCATTACTTTCAGGGTGTGCTATTCTTCTTGCTCCTTTAGATAGTTCTTACACACTAACTAAGTGTGTTTTGGGTCGTTGTCATGCATGGTTACGGCAAAGTTACGGCCTATTATACGCAATCCTGATGGCACTGCATGATTCTGGAGTATTGCAAAATAATTTTCCTTCCTCATTACACCCTGCACTCTGCATAAATCTCCCGTCCCAGCAAACGAGAAACATCCCCACACTAATACAGAACTACGCCCTTGCTTCACTGTAGGCACAATGCAGTTCGGGATCACTTTTCGGTTTTAGATCTTCGGACATAAACTCGTCGATTTTGCTCAAAAACCTCAGACTTTGACTCGTCACTCCAAGGCACGTGTTTCCAATCATCTAACGACCAATCTAGATGAGAACGGGTTCACTGTAGCCGTTTTGCTCTGTTGCCCCGACGTAATAAGGGTTTTCGAATGACAATGCGTCCATGAAGGTCCGCTTGTTGAAGTCGACGTTTTACCGTACTCGCCGAAACTTGTTCTTCACGGCCGCGATTGACTTCGGCCGCTATTTGTAGCGCTGTTAATTTTCTATTGCCTTTGCTTAATAATACAATTCTCAAATCTTCAGCTTTTGTTATTTTCCTAGATGCTCCAGCACGAACACGATTTTCTATAGTTCCAGTTCCAGTCCGATATCGCTTTATGATGTCATTTACTGTTGAACTTCTCATATTTATTTCTCAGCAATTTGTCGCCCCGAATATCCTTCTTCAAACAGCGTAATAATGCGTGAACGTTTTTCTACACTGGTAGGCTTGCCATGTGCCATTTTGAAGTAAATTTTCTTAAGACTTTGGCGCAAAAACGACAGATGGACACCAACACACGTTTAACAGTAAAATGAAGCAAATTTATATCTTTACGTCTGTGATAAATAAACAAGAATGATACTGCGGTATATTTCCTAAATGTATTGTTCGTTAACAATCCCCAAACGACCCGTTTCAAAAGATCGGTACTTCCGAGAAATTCTTGGAATGATAATAAAAGGGACTTTATTGTGGTTGTCGCAATATTTCTACTTTACATAATAATTTATGGCTTTAATCGCTTAGAAAAGAGTGTATGCTTAATATTTTTCTAATTTTATGTATTAATAATTGTATACAGTGTGATATAATAGATTTTTATTGTATGACCGAACTTCACTGAACGGCAGTGTATATACTATTTTAATGACATACCTGTACATCTATCTTGACGATAGGTCACGTCAAGTGTGTAAAGATGTATCGGTTAAATTGTTATTAATAGATAGGAGTCCGCGCGGATACACGAAGAGCTTTGCTAGAAAAGAAAAATTATCCTTGTTCAATCCAAGCTTGTTATCCTAAAAAGGATACTCAAGGAAAATACGTTTAAAACCACTTTCTTAACAGTTACCACCACTAAATAACTTTACAAACTAAAAAGAACATTATTGACACTTCAAAACATCGCAAAGCGCGACTACAGACCACTTTCCCCAATACCCTTTACGTTTTCGCAGTTGTGTCGCAGAAAAAAGACGAGACACCTTTCAAAGTACTTAACACAACTGACTATTAACGTAGTTAAAGTGGCCCGCCACACTGGAAAGTTTAATTTGATTTTCAAGCCGAACTCGACGACGTCGGCAAAAGTTGCGTCGAACGTCAGCATAGAGTGGCTCCGAAAATGTCGAAATATAAGTCGTAAAACTTATATTGCGAGCCGGGAAAAGACGTCGTAAAAAAGAGGGGAGCAAAATCAAATCACGGCGACGTGTGGTTCTGGCGGGTGTTGAGCTATGAGTGGCGGTAGTTGTTTGGTCTTCGCCGTCGAAACACAAAACATCAATCTCCGAACGCCAATAAAACATGTCCTATGTTCGCCTCTTTTTGTGGAACGTATGAAATATTTTTTTGCGGAAAAGATTATTTTTGTAGTATTATATGGTTACACGTACCCAAAAGGGAACATTCAAGAACACCAAATTGGACTGGCGACCATTGACTTTGTTCAATACGTCTATGAACACTAACACGCTCTTGATAGTTTGCATCTTAATATTCTAGGTGGTGAAAAACTATGTGATTCAGTGTTTGCGATCCATGACATCCGTGGTTATTATCGTTTTTAGAAGATTGTAAGGTGAGAGTTAGTTGGTTCTTCAATGTCCGATGTGGGAGAGGTTTCCTCGGGTTTCTCTGGTGTTGTCTCTTTATAAATGAATTGTCCCTATCTATTCCGTCTTGCTGTATTGTTCTTTTTGCTGATGGCGCCTCGATGGCGATATCGATGGAAACTATAAAATAGGATGTGTAAGGTAGCAGTCATACTATGGCGTTCCCGTAGGGATTTAGCGCGTATAATGACATCTGTTTCGTCGGTTTGGTTCCTCGGTACTGCCCGGCTAAAATAGCAGCGCCGGTGAAATGCGCAGATGGGGAAGCGAGATGTTAGAGTGTGCGAGTGAGATAAATAGACTGTTATTGGACAAGGTGCAATCCTCGACCAAGGGTGTAACGGGTACACATGAGATTGATCTGTATGTATGAAACAATAGTTTATTATTGTAACATCGTTTGTGCTAAACGGTTTCCAATTTATTTCTGGTTATAATGTACACTTCATTTATATTTTAATGTTGCTGCAGTTACTAATATGCAAAGTAAATGAAATCCCATCATAAAATCACCAAATCATAGATTAATGCCTATCCAGATTTTAATTTAAATTAATTTCGTTTAAATTAATATTGCAAGTGACAGAATGAAAAGTAGATTAAAAATATATTTATCGGGCGTATAGGCATATAAATGGGATTATCACGATTATAAAGTATATTTATCTTGTAATTTTAAATCCTCAACTTAAGTTTGACAAAACATATCATTCACTACATTCTAAACGACAAGTATGTTTCTTGGTACTAGAGAGCACCAACAAATGTTTGTCTCGTCGTTGCGAAATGGGGTATTCACTATGAGGCAACAGCGATATAAGGTGGAGTAAAAACACTCTCGGAACCACGTTGATGATGCCGCATGAGTAAACAAAAACATGTTCGTGGGTAATCTATTTTTCTCTTCTTGCATTGCGTTTGTCGTAAATGATTTCCATCAAACCAAAAAAATAATGCTAAAATAACTTTCTCATAGTATGAAAGTTATTTTAGCATTATTTTTTTGGTTTAAGTTTGAATTTTATAATTTCACATCTATCTAGAAACATACTTCCTCTAATTAATATTGCATGTTAAAGAAATTGAAAGAAATTTAGTTATTATATGCATGCGACTTACAAAAAGAATTTATTTATTCGCACAAGATTTACTATTCACTTTTGACAATTCATAATAAATTTTTTTTAATAAATTATAATTATAATAACAGATTTTCGCCAACATGGATTATTTATTCGTCTATTACTTTTCTTAATGCTGGTTCTTGCTTCTATATTCCTCTCCTGTTCTTTTTGAGTTCCACATCTTACTTGCCAATCTCTTGTTGAAAACGTGCTAAAAAATTCATCAAAAAATTTCTCCACTTTGCCTGTTTTAAATATCACGTTTCAATTGGGTTTAGACCATAGCGGTGGTAATCTAAGTACGTCATCGCCGTATTTATTATTGTGTCTATTTCATAACTCTTGAATCGTGATTTGTGCATTGTACAGCTCTAACTTTGTGGTATGCTCATCATAATGTATGTTTCTATGACGTAACCACGTTTTTATGTTTCCTTTCTGCATGCAAATGCGGGACTCTTTATAATCTCTGTATTAAGTACTAAGGTGCATCAATAAGGACAATAATACTTTGTTCGCATGAATTGGGTATCAACTTTTCTTCTGATCACTTTTTATAGTTTTCAAAATTCGCCTCGTGATGGTAATCTCGTGTCCATTTTCATGATCTTCGCCGAAGATAGGCAACAGGGAAAAAACCATCTTTCCCAGTAGCATGATCAATAATTGAACGATCTCCCATAGATTAGATTTAAGCAAATACGTATATACATACGTTTTATCCGTGTATACAACGGGATGCTGTTGCTCTCTGTATCGGTGGATGCTTTTCAAGAAACTGCTTCTTTAATTGCAGACGTCATGACGTTAAGCCAATAGTTTCCTATTGCTTTTCATTTTTCGCCAGCGGTATCCTATTTTCCTTATAACTTTTCTCAAGCTTTTAGGACATCCTTGGTACCCTGTATTATCCATAATTTTTTTTTTTGTATGGATGTATTTCAAATTGGAAACATTTTTTTCGTTGATATAAAAATTATGTATTGTTCTTCTTAAAATGCTTTCATCGCAATCTTCCATTTCACTTTTTTTTCTTTCTTTTAATTAAAATTTCCTTGTTATTCGGATACTAACACCATACGCGGATGGCACACGTTCTTGTACATAAATAACAAAATAAAACAACATACATAAAAACCCTAATTTTATTCACTAAAAATCGAATGAAAACAATAAATTAAATACACATGTACATTAAAAGCCAAGTAGTGAATCTAAACTACATTAAATAGAAACAGGTTGAAAAAAAAAGACAAAGTATATGAATTTAGATGTACGCGCTGGTTAAAGAACATTGTACCAAATTGATGTATGTACATATAGGTTAAAGTACAAACCACTAAATTAATCAAAGTAAAGTAATTAATTACAGGAAGGAATTAAAATCAAATCAGACATAATGCAAGAAATTAAATACAGATACTGGTTAAGAAGACTGGATGATAAATTACAGTTCTTAATTAGAGACAAAAGTTAAAAATAGTACAAAACGATGCCAACATGGTAACCATGGATGCTTATAAGCGCACCAGTATTTCGCCATTTTGGATTCACAAAGGACGCGCTCCTACAAATGCCCATTAAAAAATTAATTTAGCTATAATATGATAGTTGGTGGCATATTCTAGTGCGAGAAAAAGCTCAAAGAGACGCGACTGATTTTACCGATGAAGTGCCTCGAACTGGCTTGCCCATTACGAAGGTAAGTGAGACTAATGCATTAAGATATTGTTAATTATTTGTTTATGTGAGCGTACATTTAATGCTAATACGGAAGCGATTTTGTATTATATACTATTTAAAATACAAATTCTTACAACAGCGCTGTCTTTAACAAAACTAGACTAAGCTGAACAAGAGAAATAATTTTCTTTTAGATAAATATTAAAGCATCCTTATATTTTATAAATTCCGCTCTAACAACGTAAGTCTTTGATCGTCAGGCATGTTTAGTATCTCTAAAGGCTACACTTTATAGAGAAAAATAAGTTGATTACGTCATAATGAATAATGAGAGGTTGATGTTGGAAAATATGTATCTCAATTAATATCAGTAAGATATAATTTAACAATAAAAAAGCTAATATTTGCAACGATAATATTGTCAGAAAAAAGTGCTTGATGCGCTTTTTGAGCAGCATGCCTTAATGGAGTGAATTCAGGTTTATGGTTTCTACTTCATCTGCCTTTCGTCTTGCACGTATCCCTGCCTTCCAACTTTAGAATTTACTTCGAATGACTTCGTATTTTGATTTGGTTTCTCGTAGAGACAATGGTTCACTTGGATCAGTTCTATTAAATCTGTCGAATAAGTCGTCGATCTATTGGATGAACATAACGTTATGAACGTTGGTTGTGGTAATGATCCTGTAAATTAGATATTTTGTCTTATCAACCAATGCCCCATAAAGATTGAATTTATTATTCTAAATATAAGATAATCAAAAAATATAATGCTAAGATAGCTTAGCTTCCTCGTGGTATTGATGGAATAATTCACGGCAAACGCAACAAAGGGAGAGAAAAAAATACACTAACACACGGACATGTTTCTGCCTACCCGGTGTCATCAGCGTGGTTTCGAGAGTATTTTTCATCTCTACCTGTTGCCTCACAGTTAATGCCACAACTTTCAAAACGACAAACTCGACATTTCTTGGCGCCCCCTAGTGCCAAAAGAAACGCATGCCTGCCGTTCAGGAAGCAGCAGGTAGAGATAAAAAATACTCTCAACCACGGTGATGACGCCGGGTAGGCAGAAACATGTCCGTGTGTTAGGGTATTTTTTTTCTCTCCTTTTGTTGCGTTTGCCGTGAATTATTCCATCAGTACCATGAGGAAGCTAAGCTATCTTAGCATTATATTTTTTGGTTGTTTTTTCTACGCATTTTCTGATGTGTTCTGTTTATAATAAGATAACGTTCACCCCTGCTAATTAGCAATATATAGGTAACCATTGAGTGACACATTACTTGCACCGTTACTTTAACATTCATCCTGTTGCAGCCGTGGAAGTAGATATCTTTAAGTGTGAAAATACTGCGAAATGTGTAAGGTGCTTTTTTGTTGTTTCCATCGTATCCAACTAGCTTCCATCATATCATGCATTAATGATATACGTCTTGCATTATTTCTGCAAACAATAGAAGCGTCTTGCAAACGGTAACAGCATCTAAAGTAAGCATTCTTTACACCTATATAAGAGAAATAATGTTAGCGGCAGTATTAACTTAGCATTGTTAGCGTTAGTTTAACCTAAAGTCTGTTAGTTTTACTCAAGTATATTTTGTAAATTTTCTGTCTATTCGAACCTCAAATAATTTTTTTTAACGAAGGATTAACTTCCGTCCGTTAACTTATGTTTATTGGCGTTTTGTTTACATAATATGAAACAAGGAAATACAAAAAAAAAGAAAAAAAAAACTTAAAATATTGTCAAACGTTTTAGGTACCTATTTCTAATGCATCGAACTATATGTTTGTTTTGTTAAACATATTTTAAAATTGCTGTTTGTAAATTTTGAATCAATTTGATGAATTATTGTTACGTATGTATCCATCCCAATTTGTAATACGTACCACTTAAAATTGGGAAATAAGCTAATTTCGTGACTTCTACGCCATTTTTTTCACACGGAATACATTTGTCCCTTATGTCTATGTATTGAAAAACTAAATATGGAACTAAAAACACAAAAAATATGATTTAAAATGAAAATTAAAGCTTAAATTAAATTAATGGTGAAGAAATTACACCAAATGATCTCTAATATTCCCATCATAAATTTTCAGCAATATCCAACCTAATAAAACCGCCCAATAAATCCAATCATAAACAATAATAAATAGTAATTTCAGTTTAGCGTCGTTACACCATTGCATGATATGCATCTATTTCCCCATTATGCAAATCGCTTCCGACTTCATTTCGTTCTAAATCAATATACAATCCGAGCGCAATTTATCGCTACCATAAAGATAATTTAGTTTTCAATTCACCCAGCGCTACGCTAAATAAGCGATTTCCCCGAGAAGGAAAAGAAACCGAAGGCGGCGCGCCGTTTTCCGCCCACTTGCCCATCGCCTGGACGCCTAAATAACCGCGAATTCCCGGGCTCTTTTCCACCACACTGGAGAGGACTCAAATACCATACCGGTCGCCCCCTACATGTTCATAGTCCATTACGTTTTACTTTATGGTCTCGAACTGAACGGGGCTATAGTTCGGACGGCCCTGCAGGGTTAATATTCGAAGAAACTTGCCGCAACGGATGACGGTTGTTGGCGTTAAGGAAGAACCATCATTTAGATTTTATCGGGAATGAATTGTTTGTATGGCGCGCGTTGTCTGTTTGTTTGCGGTGAGGTTTGCGGCGTGAAACCGCGATAAATAAACGCGTGTTTGTTCATAACGGGGTGAATACACCGACGTATCGACTCGTGCCAGATTACTAGGGCATAGGAAGGTACGCAAACAAGGTTAGAGGATTGCGTTGAAATAATTAAGGAGGGCATTGAATTAAACATTTTTTGATGGGATATGCCTTGCATATACAGAGTCCTGCAAAAATTTGTTGAGTTTATCAATACTGTATTTTAAATGTATTTAAAACATGTTAATAAACTTCACCTACTTGATCCAGTTGGATCCACTTGGTCTTGGCGAAAATTAAAGCAATTTTTCTTAGCTTATGTAAGGAACATTTAGTTTTTTTCGTTCGTTAGAGAAAGAAAAGTTATAAAAAAAAACATTACATATGTGTGCCTGCTAATTTTAGACCATTTGGCAATCATCACAAACGTATGCTTTACTTTCCTTGCCGTAGTAAAGCTGCAGAGCTTTAGGGGTAAATGCCATAGAGAAATGCTTACGCAATAGAGAGGAAGTAGACGATGATGGTGTGGAAGGAGATGGGAAAAGGGTTGCTTTTGCTGGTGGGTGTGTTTTTCTGGCAATTATTGTTGTAATGTTGGTACCTGGAAAAAGATGAAAGGTGTAAAGAATAAGAAAATTGTTTGAACAGGTTGGATGGTAACAACAAGACACCATTGCACGAAACATTGCTATGGCATGTCTAATGTGTGGCTAGCGGTTGACTTGAAGAATAGTAGCTTGTACTTTATTATGCGAGGTTACCAACAGTGTTGCCAATTCAATTTGTGATTTTCTGGGTGGTCGCATTGCTTCGCCATTACCACATCCTTGTGAATCAAAAAAATGCGGCCAAACCAGCTATATCTAGAATGTTGGAAAATATGGCCAATGGCCAATAGTTTGTTCTACGTTTGCAACTATAACGACACCATCCGGTCCACTATATCAACACCTGCTTTGTTGAGATTGTAGCTCGGGATTCGACTCGGCATTTTGGTAATGTTTGGTCTTGGTGCTTTGCTTGGTTTGTTATGTGTAATGCAGTGTTGACAACAGAATAACCACTTTATTTGTTTTTTGAATCGTACAAACAAAGCACATTTTCCGTTGTGGAGGCCAAATAATGATTGGAATAACTTGAATTTTTGAAAAACAATAGCACAAAAATGTAAGGATCAAGGTTGTAAAGAAGTTATCACAACGATATAGATTTACCTTAGTAAAGTTTAAGTCTAAGGCGCGTAATTCTGTATTATTTAATCTATTTCATTCGCATTCATACAATTAATGCTGTTGCCGCCTGTATAAGGGACGCGTTTCTCACGTAGTTTCCCCAGACAACCTTATGCACGTACAAATAATAATCAGTCAACTACTGCGAATGCTCGACGCCAATGGAGATTTTAGGAAATACGTAATACATTTTATTTGGCCATTTGTATTCTATTGATCGATTCAAATGAAACGAAAAATGCAAAGTATAATTCAAAATAACGAAGTAGAGGTTTACCTTCGGAGAAATGGAAGTGTCGAATTTATACATAAAAGCTGACTTATCCGAGTATATCCGCTCTCAAAATACCAGAACTATTTTTTTACGTGTTTTAAAGTTATTATTTATTGGTCCATAAATTATTAAAATTAAAAAGATAAGAAGAAGATTTTGATTAAGTGGAATAGGAATTGCCATAAAAAATAAGTGAGAGGTACCGCGACTTTAATCTACATAAAATTAGCATTGATACTATGCAGACGACAATCTCTTTCAGTAATTATCCTTACAGTAAGACATCCCTTCAGTCCTCCCGGTTTACTTTAGCATTCCATAAATAACGTTTAAACAGCTCATTACTTTCAACGTTCTCTTTCCTTCGTAAACAACTATTAGATACACGTCTTTATTGAATCGTTAATAATAGGGCTATAATTGCAAATAACCCTGTAGCATGTATACCAGCGTCGCCGAATAGGTGGCGACCCAGTTCTGTGTCATTGCACTTAGATTATCTGCAGTATGTTTAATGTAATTGCAGTGGTTCTGAATTAGGTTGTTTCATCGGTGCGATACGCTACTACTTAGTGTACGTAGGTAGGTAGGTAGATGCATATGTGTAGGTAAGTACGCGAATCGGCCAGTTCGCCTCCGACAATGCTGGCGGGCGACGGCCCCTATCGAAGAAAATATGGAGCAAGCGGCGATAGGTACACAAGCGCCCTAGAAAAAGGGATGATTAATAAAGAATGGGCTTGCGGTACATAGGCGAAGACACGTGAAAGGGTAATGACTTCTACGAAGCGTACAATATATCGATAGCGTAGAAAACGAGGTTAGTGTGTACTTAACTATGTAAGTACATTTATTAATGGGAAAAACGCCAGAGCGTAATGTCGCCGTAAATCTTTGGATGTCGTACATTAGTTTAAACGATGTTCTTCCCTTTCCTTCCGTTTAGTTATGGGGTAGCGTGACACGATAACCTAACGTTTGAAGTGAAAGTGCTCGGCAGTTTAACTTTTCGTTTAATCTAATAAGGTTATTGCATTGTATTCTTCATTGTTTCAACTCTGCATATGTCAAATTATGTATTTTGGGAAAATTCATTTCTGTAAGTATAATACGAGGACCAAACCCTGATATTGTTGAGAGTAGAAGAAAACCGTTAATATATTTTAGAATGCTGTTTTAAATAACTTCAAAGCGATTCGCCCAATTCAACCAATCTTCTCTTGGGAAATTTGCAAAATACTGATGAATATCTATCGTATTTGCTTCTTCTTAGTCGAAAAGGTCGTACTTCGGAAATATTCTTTAAACCCATTTAACAGCCCAAAGTCACACATTGCTAAATCAGATAAATTCTATTATTACTAGATGGCGTTTTTCAGAAAATACTAAAAACGGGAAAAGTGATACCATTGCATATAAAAGCGGGCGAAAGAAATATAATGCAGATTTACAGGCCGATTTCTTTGCTATTCGCTATTTCTAAAGTCGCGGAGAAGATTATTTGAGGGAATAACGACGTTGTTGGGTCATCACGATATATTCATTTCTTCGCAACACGGTTGGAAAAAGATATACTAAATCTCCTCTGTTACCTACTGCATTGTAAAATAAATGAACAGCAAAAATGCATCGGAGTCTTTATGGACTTAAGGCAAGCTTTCGACACAGCATCTCACTAAACTTCAAGCTTATGGCATTTGAGAAACCACTGTCAGAAAAGTATCACGGGGGGTCCCTTTGTTATTCTCCTTATTAGTGATCTGCCAAGCACCATGACGGACAATACTCGACCCTTCCTTTGATGAGTTGATCAAAGACAGTGATTAAGACTTTGACGGTATGGTTTGAGAATAATAGGCTTTAGCTTATTATACCAGCTTTATACCAGCCACTCGTAAAGTAAATGCTTCGAATATAATGCAAGTACATTCTCAAACAATACAGCAAGTGACTAAGTTTCTGGAATATAATTTGAACTGGGAATCACATATTACTAACTTAGCTTTCCTTAGTACTTTATATCAAGTACGTAACATTGTCTCTACAGATATGCTGGCGTACTATTATGCGTGTTTTCAATCAAGAATTGCCTACGACACTTAACTTTGGAATGCATCAAAATATGCAGTCAGAATTCTTAAGATGCAAAAAATATCCATATCTTTCCGTGGCTTACGAGTGCTTATCGTGTTCAGTCACTATATTCTTGAGCATTGCGTTATGAGTAGAGATGACCAAGACAGGTGAAATTATTACTATTTTTGCAGCGACTAGACGAACTCGTGTTTATTTGTCTGATGAGAGGGAGTTCGTGTTGCTTACTGGTTTCGCCGAAAGTCGACAAAACACGAGTCTGTTTAATTGTTGCAAAAAAAAATAATTCACCTGCCTTTGTCATCTCTAGTTATGAGTGTTCAGATGTATATAACGCAATTCCCACAACAGGCATACAAAATATTTCAGATTTTAAAAGAGAGTTCAAATCATTTTTAATGGAAAATCAATTTTACTCCTTAAAAGACTTTTTTTGTTATAAATAGTTAACTTAATTGCACCATTTTTGTATATATATAGGTAACGATTGTATCTTATTTTATACAAATATTATTGTATTGTTATTCTGTATTTATCCTAAATCCTTTTTGGTTCAATGGCATTAAAAAATTATTTTTATTATTTTCTTTTCGAGCCAAATATTAGATCTTGAGAGCTGCGGTATGGTCCAATGCGTTATTCTGATGCAGCTGAACACCTCAGGGAAATATTTTTCGGTGCACCATTTAGCTGTATGTAGCTGCGTTTCGTTCATCCAAAACAATTGTATTTACCAGGCGTGTACTTCTAAGGAACATCGCGTATGAAGCTTTATTCATAACTCCTCGAAAAACCGAGTATATGTTTCGTCACGCGTCACAATTTTAAAAGAAAATTGGTCTACGCTTTTTAAAAGAGTTAAAGTTTCATGGCAAATTCTCACATGCCTTGTTTTTCAGGAAGCTGATGTGCTACAAAAAGACTGACAACATTTTTAAATTCGGCTGATCGTTTATGAATACCTTTTTAACAACTTAGGATCCAATCTTGAGTTGGTGCTCCATAACAGCATATGTGTCGCTGTTGTCTTCTTCAATTATTTTTTTAAGAGCAGTAATATTTTTTTCGGGAACGGCAGTATGAGGACGTTCTGCTCCTTTCTGACGTTGAGTGGAACTTGAATCGAATACAAAGTCTTTATATGATTGGTAAATAGTATCCAGAAAGGATGCTTCTTCCCTAAAATATCAGTTTAAACTTTCCTTGCACTCATAAGCGCCCCAACCTTTCTTGAAATCATAACAAATCATGATTCGAAAATGCTCTCTAGCTAATTCTATATTTTTTTTCATCAGCACTTCTCAATTTGTTTTGATAAGTTTTAGGAACTTAACCGCTTATTTAGAATAGGACAATCAGGAAATTGAATATGTCATTTGCATATTCAACTCATACTCGAGAATAATTTTATAGCTTCATTAGCATCTAATCCTTATCACGATCTTTATGCTTATTATTGTGCTGGACTTAATCCTGCTTTGAAGTAGAAGAAATCTGTTAGAAATGGTGTTTTTAGTTCCTAAAGCCGAAACTTCTCCGCTTCACTACGATCGATAGAAAACTATCCGATCAGCTTCTTGATATCCCAGCTGTGGTCCCAGAATGGTGATAAACCTTAGTACTCGTTTATAAAAAAATTATTTCTCTTCAGTTAACTTAAACTACTTTAATCACCAGTTTAAGTTAAGGCGATTAGCATCCAATATGTCTGTTAATTTGTTCTCTTTGAGAAAGATTTAAGAATAAATCGGAAGCTCTGAAAAAAGAAGCGTTTCTAATCCTAATCCAATCTCAATGTGGCAAAAAAGTACTTCTGCTCTAACAAAACCTTTGCGATAAGGACATACATATATGCACACGCGCATCAGCGGTTTAAGTACAAAATAGCCAAGACATGTCCGGACTTCTTGCGTGTTGATAGCTTGTTTAATTTTTTTTTATCTTTTCTAACCAAATCGCTTGCTTGCAAACGAACATGAAACAATCCAAAAACTCTCCCGTAAACGCGAAAATTGTGAAAG
The DNA here is from genome assembly GCA_902655005.2 of Marronus borbonicus. NCBI lineage: Eukaryota > Metazoa > Arthropoda > Insecta > Coleoptera > Scarabaeidae > Marronus > Marronus borbonicus. The sequence continues at coordinate 3,828,732 of LR737397.1, forward strand.
CAAAACCTCACCGACTTCGTAATTTCCATCCTACCAAGATAAAAAGAAAAAAGCAACCCAACAACCTCCAATCTAATTTAATTAGCAAAGATTGAAACCGAAAGCGCCCTAGACGAATACCGAAAGATTGCCGCCCTCGCCGCCGCAGCTCCGTCTTCGCAATTCTGGCATAAATTAAGAGGCTACCGCAAAATTAAACCGGAGGAACGCGAATCGAAGAAAAGCGCAATTAAACGTGAAAAGAGAGCTTATCCGCGCTTGTACGTTTCCCCGTGGCCTCCGAAAAACACGAGATGTCTACGAAGCCTGAGGGCCATTAGGCGTTGCCTGGAAGGAGAGATACAAGTAGCAGCGATGGCTTGCTTTGTTTTTGCGGCTTAAGACCTCTCGCAATCTAGAAAAATTGACGAACTCGACAACAATGGCGATTGTTTCTCGTAAAACCACTTTCTATTTCTCCAGTACCGCCGCCTCTGTTGCTATTACTACTCTGGGACCGTACAACAACGTCGATCGATAGCGACGATAGGATTAAATGGGGACCGCTACATTGGTCGTGCAAATTCAATAGAACGTAAACAATTGTAGCTGTTGACGAGCTGTATCGTCGTTATTTCGAGGATGGCGCTTCTTTGTTTTTTTTTAGTCCAATCACTACATCGTGATTCGAATTGTAAAACGGCGCGGCCGTTTGATGGCGTGCAAAGGAATAAAAGGGAGGAAAATGCAATGAAGCCGGAAACAATTTGTTTTATTTAGAATATAGTAAGTCACGATACCATTGAGATACGCAATAAACCGCGCCGTGTTGCAAAGAGTACATTGTAACTAAATTTTTTCAACTGGGAAATGTGAATAGAAATACAGTGGCATCGAGAGATGACAATCCCAAATCATATTCTATATTACATAAAAAAATAGATGCCAAATTTTAATAATAAACAAGAGTTAATAAGCTTTATTATAATAAGAACTGTTCTAAGTATAGAGGAATAATTTTACTAAGCCTAATATCTATGAATTACTTTAGAAAAACCTAGACATGAAGTAGAGATAAACAGTCGAATAGAAGAAACTAACAAAATTTACTATGTTATTAATAATAAAGAAATATTCAAACAAACAAAAACGACTTCAAAACGATATAACGACCAATTCTTACACATGGATGTGAAGCAGGGGTCCTCACCAAACAAGAAAAGAGCAAAGTCCAACCGATGGAGCGAAATACCTACGAAGAGAAAAACGGATCGCTACAAAAGGTAAAATACGAAATGACAAAATACATCGAATCAATAACAAATTTCATTGAAGAAAAGCTATTTGGGTGGTGGGCACGTTTGCAGAGAATGGAGAACAAAACACAAGTAAAAGGAATATGGGAGATAAAGCAGAAGAAGAGAAGGACCAAAAGAGTTCTGGTACCAAGCAATAGGGAAGATGTTGTTGCAAAGAAGAAAAACGTGAAACGAAGCTAAAGAACTTGTAAGAAATAGACTTGGAGTTGGAAAATAAATGTATGTTAAAGAAGCGAATTTAGCCACCCCTACACCTTATGGGTAGGCAGAGGTTCTAATTATATTTAACATCTAGTGGGTGATTTTTAATATACACCGAGAAAATAAACTTACAAAATATATTGTAAAGAGGCTCTTAGAATATTTTTTAATGAATTCGACTAAAAAGAGATTAACGGTAAACAAGACTAAAGTATTCGCACACTCCGCACCGCACAAGTATAATTAATTAGTCCGTAACAGCCGTTTCGAGGATGCATGGATCCTGGATTATTAACCATATGACCGAATGACGTGAGAAGAAACTCTAATTCTAACGTATCTGTTCTATCCATACTCTGGAGAAAAAATATTTACTTGCAAGTAACTACTTTTACCGCCGTAACTTCCGTATCTGTAGCATCTAATGTAATGATGCCTATCGCTCTTTTCTCGATCTTGCCTTTATATTCGGTGTTTTCTTTGGATTACCCAGAAGGCTTTTGAATGTATTTTGCGAACCGAAACATACGTTGATATGTTTCGATATGCTTTAGAATAGAGGTTTCACAAATTTTTTTATGATTCAAGAAATTCATTAATTTGGAAAAATTAAACACAAAAAAGCGAAAGCAATAAATTAGATCAATTTATGAAAACAGCTGTCGGTTAGGACTTGATTCAAAGAGCTGTAAAATTTCAATATTTGCTAAAAAAAGGAATACAATTATTATTAATAAAGCCTTAAACTAATTTGGCATTAGAAAGCTCTGAATTTTGACTCTTCGGGAAATAATAAAATTTAGTTAGATCTCGCGCATGTTGTTTAATTTTAATCAACGTTTGTCAAAATTAGCCATACTCTTTTTTGTTACACTGTAGTTGATCCCTAGGAATGAGATACAGCACAACCTCAAGTAGCTACAAATATGCATTAAAAATTTTTAAATGCTTGGGATGCCACAGAATTTCTTCGTTTCCATAACTGATCACCCTGTACAAGTTTTGTCCTAAATTCCTATTTGAATTGACACTGCCGAAGTTCGAGTTTACCTAAAATTCTCTATCCAATAGTAATTAAATCAATGAATGTTAATAATGCGATTTATCTACCTGTTTATCTCAATTTGTGTTTATCAGTTTAATGGAGCAGGTATTTACAATATATCCCAGAGAGGTGAGATACGCCTCACTACATTTACGTATCTCTTTCTTTACTGGCAAACACCAGGGTTATTAAATTCTTTCACTGTGCATACCGGAAAGATATTGTTTTTGTGTTTGTTATGGTTTGTGCTGTTCAATTCGATTTATTTCCTCCTAAAAGCAGGCGTCCGACAAACAATGGAGTTGAAGCGGGTTACAGGAAATAAGAATCGATTGATTTGTTCGGCAACTCCAGGAGAAGGAATAATATTGAATTAGCTCTTTGTTTTTCCAGGTGCGACTTGCGAATGTGGTCTTTGTGCTAAGGGTGGCCAATATTGGTTCTTTTCGTATTCTAGGAAAGGGAACAAATAGAATTGCTACTGTAATATTAAAGTGGGAGTCATTAATTCCTTCAATATTCCTCTTGTTTGCAATTTCTTATTGAGAAAATACTGCAATAATAATTATTATAATTATGATAATAAAAATTTCAACATCCCTCAGAACACCCTTATTCAGTTTTCCAATACGTATCAATTTCTGATATTTCTATAATTTATTCGGCAAATGTACACACAATCTCCAAAATAACTAGCTCTCTCAAATTTTTCGTTCTTCTGTTGGCTTTTTTTTCCTTTTCGTTCTTTAAACGTTAAACTAGCTATCATATTTTCTAATATCCGTCACCCTATTGCCGATAAAGGAGAACGAAAATCTAATAAAGTGCGAAAAAAATGTGCGATGGAGCAAAATTTTATGATATGGCTGTATTATAACTTCAGCTACCGCCATAAAATGTAACCAAATAGACTGAAAACATGAATATAGTCGACACCCTATGTGCAGAGCTCCGTCGACAACCTTGGTTTACTGCAATTTGCGTCAGGATAATGGTAGCATCCGTTTTTTTCCTTTCTAAATTATTCATTCGATGGGGGGACATCGCACAAAATATTTGATATTAGGGTACCGGGTCGTGATCAAAACCTTTACGTTTTCTTTTATTTATAAAAAGGGAGTCGATGATAAAGAAGAAGGTGGTAACAACTATAATAATAAAAAGCGGTGTATGTCGGGAATTTGATTTATTTTTATATTAGATGTGAACATATATTCGAGCTAGACAATTCTTTTTACAAATCTCATTTATTTTGAAGGCCAATTACGAAATGTTGACCTTAGATATCTTTGTGAATTGGGGTTTGCAACAACTTATGCTTTAATGGTGCTTCTAATTTTTGGAGTAGAAGCTACTCTACTCATTTTGTATTATTCCAACACCAAAAGCGTCCAAAATGTATGGGGGGACGGTTTGACAGAAGTTAAGGCACATGTAAAGTATTTTTAACATTAAATGGCAGAGTAAGCAGAAACATGACCGTTGGCTAGCGCTTGCTCTTTCAACAATCAGGAAAGATTGTTTAAAACTGATTTGTTGAGTCTCGTCGTGATCGTGCTTTGAATTTTGAGCTTTAAAAGCTTGGATAGACTTCGGTATATTCGTATGAGCCGGAATCTGATTGCGCTGAAGCTTTGAAGAACAGCTAATGTTGAACGATGTAGAACAATTCGTTTGTCAGAAGCCATCGATGAAATCAGGAAAAAGAAATTGACAACGTGGCAACATCTTTAATCATGACAATGCCAACTCTCACACAGCACACGAAACAATTGATTTTGA
>LR737397.1:3833067-3890228 GCA_902655005.2 Marronus borbonicus
CGACTTCTTTTTATTCCCAAATGTTAAACAAAAGCTGCGTGCACAGCAATTTTTATTTCTTCAAGAGGATCCCGAAACTTTCAAATGTTTTTGAGATACTATCTTTGGAGAGGAAAAAATATTTTGAGATAGGTTCGAACATATGTAAAGGTGTAATCTTAACGGCGAATATTTTGAAAAACAATAAAGGGATTTGTATCAGAATGTTTTTGCCTTTCATTGTTTTTGTAAAAAATTAAAAAGTACCGCTCGCAAATGTAGAAAATCCTCCCCGGCCCCGCCCCAAGTTCTTCCATTTCGAATTTATTTATAATTGTTGTTTACAAAAAGTTCAGGTCAAGGTAATAGTTGTTTTTACTTTCAAGGGTTTTAGTTCTGTAAAAGTAGTTTTAAGTCTGTCCGCTTGTTTATATCTATCAAGGAGGATACCGATCCAGCGGCTTCCATTATGTCATTTTAAGCTTTGAACCACCAAGATGCCAGACTCGTTATTTTGGTTTGGACGAAGAAGTCTCGTATAGGCACATACATTCCCAATTCATTTGCTCACGTCATCAAATATGCACCAACGATATGAGAAAGTACAATTTCAAACTAATCCGTATTACGAAGCTTACGATTCGTTGCGCTATACATATGCTACATCCTAGCATATATATCTCCGCCTTCTCATAGAAAAATTCATATGCGTCATGATTTTCATATAGTTCAAATGAAAGAAAACAAAGCCCAAGAAACTTTATTAAAATTCTGCATGAGGCACTGCAGAGAAACGTATAAAACTACTACTCATATGAAGTGTCTGCATAACTTATAAATCTAAAGTATTCGTATATGAACATGAAAAGAGTTCCCTTATCAGATGTCCTGACAAATTTATTTGCCAAATACTTTTATTTCCCGCTTTATTCCTGTACATTAATATTCGCATGACATGGCATTGTTGAGAGTTTACAGGCGATCTGTGCTATATGAAATTGCATCGGTTATATGCTTTAGTTTGAGTTATCAAAATCATGGCAAAAATCTTCAATGTTCTCCATTAGCGTTTTAAGCATCACCTTTCATCCGGAAGAAACCGTTGTCGCTGTTTCTCTGAATGTGAGGAGGACGTTTGATACAGTGCGGCAGGACTGCATTACGTATACGATGAGTAAAATTGGACTCAGATTAGTTTGGCCTTATTTAGATGACAGATAATTTGAGGCTAGAGTAATATCGGTGACCCTGGCGACTGGGTTGGAAGTTGGAAGAGGTTTCTTCCTTGAACATGAGTTGTTCTTAACATTCCCGGAGGTACAACTTGGTTGTATCAGGACTCCAAATTGCTTCGGATAAGCTTGAGGACTGGTGGAGGCACAACAAAAAAATGAAACCTCCTCCCGAGGACCTGACGATCAACACATCACCCTGTTGCCACGAAAAGATTCAGCGAATCAGCGGGAGTTATATTTGTTCGAAGGCTCACCTGGTAACAACTAATTGATCGGACATGATTAAAATTCGTCGCAGCAGACAACACACTCCTTCCACTGTTACGCAGAAGGAACTTGATATGTCACGTATGTCACGTACTTACGGCTAATTATCAGTTATTATAGTGCGCTGACCTGGCTTACGGCAGATCACCTTAAGAGACGGGGAAACCTACAGAGCCAGGTTGGTAAGATAATGATCGGGGCCCTATGGTTCGTTCGTAATGAAGATCCCTACTTTTCTGGAATATCTCCGCGTGGTGGCTAAAAACATCTAAGGATGAGCTAGTCTTTCGGACAAGCCGTTGCTTGAGAGGATTGTAGGGATACTGCAGCATCGTCCACAACATAGATGTCGGGTTATGCGAACCCCTGTTAGTGAAGAAGGCTAGTGGAGAACATCTGAAGACCACACTTGGAAGTCCCGGTCAACAACTGGGAAGCACCAAATTGAACGGTAGATAAAGTCTTGTTTACAAGAACGAATGTTTAAAAGTCTTTTATTAACGTTACTGTAGGGATTCGTAGGTGGTAATTATGATTTATATATATAGGTATAAGCTTAAGAGAAGAAACAAAAATCAAAAACCACTGCGTCCCTTTTACACTGAAAAACCCATTCCGTTTTGTTAACAAAATTAATTAAAGATCTAACTAAAATCTTTGTTTGTATGTGGGCAAACGGTGTTGTTTCATACAAAATATCGTTGATTTAACAAAACAAATTGTTGACCCAAGGAAATTTCCTTTAAAAAAATCGATTTAGTTATTTCAACGTTATCAGCTTTTCAGTGCAGATGTAATTATTATATCTTTAGTAAGTTACATTGATTTATAATTCTTTCTTTTCAAAAAGGGATCGTTAAAACAGTGATTGCTGCACTGCTTTTTGATGTACATTTGGCTACCACATAATATAATCTAATTTAAGCTGATATAGCTTCTATATCTTCTGCTAGAACAGAAAATAATATTTTCTTTACCTTCAATTGCGAAGACAGGTAGTAAATAATATCATGGAGCGGTAACCTTGCTAAGTCTTAAGTAATTTTTGAAAAATACCACCACTACTTTACAGAAATCTGTGATTTCGAAGTCCTACATGGTATTTTAAATCATACTGCGGCATGGCTTTCACATTCACTTAAATTTCGCCAGACCAATAATTTACAATGATAGATTTTCTTTCTAAAGTGTGCGTTAGGCACTTTAGCGGATATGTTCCTTATATGATTTATACATTTTATATATTCGTAAGTAGTGACAAGAAAAGGCAATTAGATCTTAGCCGACGAGCCATGTTTTGACCCATATACGTGCATACGCGTTGTTCGGAAGCATCCTACCATAACGTAGTTGCAATTCATTACACACCATAAAGTATTAATGAATCGGGTTCGGGGACACGGGCCACTACCATCAATCATAAAGTTAGTAATGTGTGCGGGCGATGGTGTGCGCACTGTACTTTACAATTACTCGCTTAATTGACTATACATCACACTAACCGGCGCTGTGTTAACTGCAGCGCAGGTCGTAATTTTTGTTACGTTAGCAACAGCCGTCATTCTGGATGCAAGATGGGGTACAGCAGAAGAGGAAAATTGCCTTCCTGGACAAATACTAGTTTGAATATGTTTCCATTGTCAAATTCAGTCGGTAAGGAGAAAAAACACTTGATATTTATTTTAAATACTAGGTTGGCTAGTGGTTTTCTACGTAATGGCGTTAAGAGATTTGCGCTCCTTCTCGGCCAGCGATACTAGAGCTTCGTCCTGAGAGTTAGCTTCCGAATTAATACAGATAAGACTTCCGGTTATTCTCTTGAGGGCCTTAATAAAGTGTGGTAGCAGCGCTGTTATGTGTTTATTATTTGGATCATTCTACTTTTGTTCATCACAATGGAAAGTATTCATAAATTTTAAGTTCTACCATTTTCCTTCCCAAAATACAATAAACAAAAAAAAATAACTCTGATTCAAATATACATACTTCTAGAAGTGCACCTGTCACATTTTCTATTTCGCAAGCAGTAAGTAATATGCAAAAAAATTACATATTTTCGCGAAGGCTCTCAACGGAAACGTTCCGGAAATCAAATTTTCCCAACGCGAGTATTTGCTATTACCTTTTACATACATCTAAGGTCTGTGAGTTGTGCCGCGCTTCAATTGACAAACGTTTATTACATTTTCTTTGGAATTTATAGATTTACAAACATATAAGTAAAATAAAGGATTCTAACAACATACTTTATTCTGCAAGTAAACTGTTCTAATATTTCTATTCTATGGTCTCTCTAGCATAACCAACCTGACGGGCAACAAGCTCGTTTGCGCAAGTCGATGTCGCGGAGGTGGAGGGTCTCGCAATTCTTCCACCACCCTCATGAGCAGTGGATGATTGGAGACGCTCGCCCTTGGCCATCTCACGTAAGTGTTCTTTCAAGATGGGGATCTCCAAATCGCTTTGTTTGGATGAACCGTGATGTACTCCCAATCAGCCTTAACACCTTACTTTGGAGGCACCCTAGTCTCTTCAAATGCAAACGCTTCAACGGTATAATCGGTTAAAGAGACATGATGCAAAGTAACATCTTGGTGCGGAGATCCAGAAGACTTTCTTTGCTAATCAGTGATAGTAATGAATTTTTTGCTCAGGCGAACTTTTGTCGAATCTGTGTTGCGTGATTTCCAGATATTTAATTAAGGAGCTCCACTCCAGTCTTCGGTCGTTAACTTCTAGCTCTTGCGGCGGGGGTCTGATTCGCTCAGTAAAATGTATGATGTTACTAAACGGATCAGACTTCCGCCCCAAGAGCTAGAAGCTAAGCTTTTGTCCTCGTTCACTCGGAGGTTCCACGTTTCTGCCTATTCGACAATGCTGTCAAGGGTAGTCTGCAACCTAGAAGTTGCCAGATTTTCTCCCCAACTCGCGTTTTAAGTTGCGGTTGCAGGAACGATTCCGGGCCAAGAAAAGAGCCCAAAGGACTTTGAAACCGATCCGATGTGTCGACGATGTTGATCTTCCAACCTTCACTTTAAAAGTCTTTGCGCTCAGATAAGATAATATTAATCTTATAGGACCTCTGTTGAATCTCCGGTCTTCTCCATTTTGAAAGCAAAGCCGCCGTACCACGTGATCTCATACACCCGTTCAATATCAAGAACAACTGCCCCAACGGTCTTTACCATTGAAAAGAGTTTTTAGTTGCTTCGGAGAGTCAAAGTAATTGGAAGTCGGTAGATAAGCCTGATCTGGACCTAAACTGCTTATCTTAGGCGTTTACTTATTAATGCAATAATTTCTACAGTATTGCAACAAAGTATCGCCATTACTTGTAAAAGAATAAAAATACACAGCGTTGTTACAACACATATTATGGCTGAATGCACACCCAGAACCTAGTACTCAAGTATTTCGTCGAACATTTCATCTTGTGCAAGATATATTCTGCGGTGATCACGGGGTAAGATGTCAGAATCCATAAAGAAGTATCTTAACCTTCTTTTTCAGCAATATGTGTTGTGATTATTATGTACCGCCATACTTTTATACACTGTAAAAAAATTATTTTGAGAAGTAATTTGTTAAAAGGTGTAAGGTCCAAGAGAGTTTCTAAAGGCAGCAATTATGAGGTACTCAGTGGAGCTAGTAATCGTTAGGCAGGTTATCCTTTGTTTTGAAGGACGTTTGACTTCCTCTACTTGTTTTTCATTTTTTCAGCAGCTTAAGGCGTCGTATAAGACAAACAGGATAATTATTTTTGGTAGAGCAAATTGTACTTTGCGAAACGCGCCTTATTCAGTTTTATAAAAAGGAAACGATGAAGTGAAACAAGCCCGGTTACCGTTATTAAACTGCGCGATAAAACGGAACGTGTTCTCATGACAGTCTACCAGGGGCAACAATTCATCGTTCAGTAATAAAAAGGGTAGCTTTTATGACGGCGGCGCTAAATATATATAAATATATTTTACGGTGGAGCAATAAAACAACCTGCAAAAGATCCTGTATTACCTACCTACCCCCTACTATTGCTCTATTAATGATATATTGGCTCAAACGAATGACTTAATATCGTTCGCAACGGAAGCAATAAGAGGATTTTATTTATCGTTCGCTTCCCGACTATGATCGTCTAAATTAGAATCTTGCCCATCTTACAAACATGAGGGAAGATGAAACCTGCTAAGATTGTTTTATAATCATCGCATATCACAACAGTAAACTCATAATACTGGCAACAACAGTTTTCCAAAAAAAATAAAGTAAGCTTTTGGTGTTATAGAAAAGCTCAAATATCTTCTTATTCTTTTGGGATGCTTAATTTTTATGCTGATGCTGCTGCATGGTTGGTTTTTACATAAATATTTTATCATTGAGCTTTTTGAAAATAATCAACGAAATCACTCTTAGTAGGCTACAAGTTCGTAAAAAAATATAGCAGGATGGCTTATTCTTTTTTTTAATATTGTCAATCTAATAGAAAGTTTAATAATTTTAATTTCATGTAATTATGTATTAAAAATTAAAAATATACATAGCGTCAACAGTCTAATCTATAATTCAAATAGGAGGATTTTTTATGCAATGAGAAAACATCTTTACGCATCCAGATATGGTTATAGAAAGCTCCTCTTTGTATTCCGTTCCAAAATTCCTCTAATTCCTTCTATATTGCGTTGTAGATTCTCTCAAAGTCTATTTGACTGTGACCTATAAGATCCCTCTATAGATAAAGGTGTTCCACGTACATTCGGCGTCAATTCGTTTTTAATCCATAGCCTTGTGTACAGTATGTCGATCAAAGAACTTGCAAAATTCGTACCAAGAGATTTTTCACCGAGATCGTCGATTAATCGTCATAGATGCAGGTATGGGTTCCAAATGAACCCTTACTGGCAAACAAGACAAAAGTATCGGCATACCCCGCATCACACAAGCTTAATTAATTAATCCGGGATAGCTGTTTCGAGAATACGTCGATTCTCATTTTCAACTGTAGACGAGTCTACGACAAATGGGGTAGATTTTTTTAAAACTGTGAAGCAATTTATAGTCCTTCAGAATATGTAACGATCGATGAACAGTTACTCGGCTTTAGAGGGCGATGTTCCTCTAAAATTTATCTTCTAAGCGAACTAGATAAATTTTTGAAAATTATACTTATGTGTAACTTAAAAACTGCTTTGTGTTCTGAAATTTCTTATCTCTCTTCGAAAATGGAACAATCAATAATAGGCTGCCGTCACCTTCCGAACACGTTACGACTGATTCAATGCATCCACGGTACTAATTGATAAGTTACAGCAGACAAACGAAGAACAAACAAATAAAAGCTAACGTTAGTAGGTATTATGCGTAAAAATAAATCGCAGATATTGTCGGCATTTCTTTAAACAAAAAGCAAAGCTGTATTATCATCACAATTAGTGTTTGACGGAATATCACATTTGTACCAATAGAAGATGAATGTGTAACGTTAATTTTCACTGTGTATAACATAGTAGATGAAGAATGTAAAAAACTACTTTAAAATAGCACTAAAGGGGATGTGGGTACCTTCCACCAGTTATGCCATTCTATTCCAGTAACCTGAGAAACCTGTAGGTGGCTCTTAAGAGTATTTTATGGTATCTTAGCGAGACTTCAGCAGTGGATTCCGCAAGAACTTCGAAATTGTATTTAGCGTAAGCTGCACTGAAAATACAATAACTTGGTAAATACATCATCTGCAAGTTATAGCCGTTGTTTTAGCTGTCCTAGGCAAAAAGATCGGAGAGGATGTAGTGTATGCCTGTTTTGTAAGATAAATCTGAAGCGCGTTCGGCACAGAGTGGGTTATTATTGTTTTATTGTAATTTCTAATTTTGTAGGAGTAGTGTAAGATTATTAACAAAACTTTGACGAACGAAAAAGACCTAAGGAAATTATCCAGAATTTTAATTATTTCCAGTTAATTTTCTCTGATTTCCAAGAGAATAATTTAACTAAAGTTTCAAATCTTCGCCCTAAGTAGAAGTTTGAAAATCGTACAAAAAAAATATATAACTACTCAGTACCAATTGGTAAATTTAAATTCCATCTAGTTTCTCCTAACTAAACAACTGAAACTGCATTAAGTAGCTGGTCTTACTTAATGCAAATTCGCTGTTCATATTCACGGCGAGAAAGCAATTTCGTCGTTTCGTTAGAAGTTTCTACGCTGCAAGTGGACCCGAACCTAAATTACGCTAAGTCGGGAGCCGTCTGTCCGCAGGACGTACTACTACGGCGGGAGAGTGCTTTCTAAAGTAAAGAATGTCGCCTGTTTGGTAATTTAATTAACGCTACGTCATCTTGGTCGTGTGTTTACTGGTATAGTTGGGTATGGTTTAATTTAATGAAACTGGCATTACAATGCATATTTAAGATAATACTAAATAATAAGGTTAAAGGCATGCATTTGTATGTAGTTCTTTTTGAAGTTGAAGTCTTTAGTTGTTGCTTTATTTAACCCATTACCCGCCCTTGTCCCATTTCTTGGGTCGGCCAAAAGGGTAACACAAAGAATAAAATGTGGTTTTCTTTTTGCTTTGTGTCACTCAATAGTACTTAACCTTATTATGAATGATAACATTTTAATTGTTTTTATCTTAAAATTTTAATTGGAATGCTATTGATTTACTTACTCGATTTTCTTTATTTTTAGATTTTTTTAAATAAAAAGACGTATTAGAGCCTTTTTGTTGTAGTATAACAGCTACAGTATACTAATGCATATATACAACACCGCTTTCTGCCCAAAATGAGATGCTATTTTCTAACATTAAAATATATAATTTTTTTTCAGACATTTCATGCTTTGAAACAAAAATGTAAAGCCGAGATTAAATTAAAGAAAGCGATAATTTCAGAAAATTCTAGCATGTAATGTATCAATCAAAGCTATGCAGTTAATATTATTCAAGCAATTCACTACAAACATCACGCTTCTACACAGCTTCTAATGAATTTAAAAAATGATGCATGCAAAGATATATATATTTAAGTATAACGTTTACGTGTTTTTTCTCAATACAGCGTATGCTGTATTCATTCCGCTAACAATGTAGGCAAAACCAGATATAAAAGTTACTGCTGGCAAATGGGATTCGATCCCGCAGGTTTCTTTGTTTTTAATGTGATAAATCTGGAATTATTATCGGTTTACTTTGAATACGAGATCGTGAATGTGAAACCTTGAATATTATATTCAATTTATTCAATATTAAAAAGTACATTCAATGTTAGAGAAAATATTGATTTCGGGAGATAGTCAGAATCTGTTGGATGTTTGAAAAAATTTGAGGTATTGGCGACGCCGAAAATTGGAACATTTATACATGGAGCCTCTGATGAACAACTTGTATGAATAGTGATTATTTTAATAATGGATACTCACGGCGTTTGCAAAAGACTGGCGTTGCCAAACCTGAAGGTACAAGATACAGAAAACAAATGTATTCTTCTGAGGCTGTCGAAGTTAAATCAGTGGGCCAAAATTCTTTTTAGATACCACTGCGAGCTCTACACCTGTCGCAGAACCATAGTCAACTTTTACAATTAAAGTATCCTTTTAAGTCCTGTAACTTATTTAATTAAAGAAATACGCCTTTTTAACTTTGAAGATGGTGGAAAATCTTTGCAGTTAGTTGAAAATGAAGATTGGTCACCAGTAATATAGAATAAATCCACTGATAGCGTTTTTGGCTTTATTTGTCGTACGACGAGAAAACAGATTATTTTTTTTCTGTGCAGGAGCAGCCTTTATACGCCCAGTCAATCATCTCGCTTACCTGATATTTTTTAATTGTATTCAACTAAGATGGGTACGATGAGCGCTTTCACCAAAACATTAGTCTTGGTGTTGAGCAAAGTAGGTTTTTGAAATTCTAGTTAATTACTGCTGGGCAGAGGGAAGGGAAGTTACAGATATCAATATGAAAAATAAAACAATTTATCAATTCGCTTTCGGTGCTATATGTTTAGCAATAAATCTCGATTCATCATTTGTGTAGTTTGGGGAATAATGTATTGGTAAGCCATATAGTTTGTATCCCTCGTTGGGTCGCCACCATACGTAAAAAGATAACTATGAAATTTCGTAGCTTAGCATTCCTCAGGCCAGACTACTACTTGTTACATACATATACTAAAAATATACGTTTTGGTACATATTGGAACCAACTAAAATAAAACTGTAAGCGCCCGCGTACCTGTTTACAGTTGCAAAGTAAATGCGTAATGCTCCTAAAATGAAACTGTTTTTCTTCTGAGGTAATATGTAAAGCTGAGCAATTCTTATACGAAACGTAGTAAGCACAATAGGCCAAGTGGGGCGTAGGTACACCACACTTGGCCGGAGAAAGGTTACCACATATCAAATTTGAACTCTCCAAAGCAGTAGTAAAACAAGTGTTTGTTAGTCATAAGGCATAAGTCAGTACTATTCCTTTCTTTTGTTTGCAACAAACGCTTTTATCCCAATGTTCATTGGAATATTCGCAATTATTCCAAATGAGAACCTCAAAACCTTCAACACGCGATGAGGATTCTAGACCCAACCTTAATCAGAATTTCTTGTCAATTAGCGACGGCCCAACGCAAAAATTCGAACTCCACGCCACGATACAGTTTACATAAAACCCCGGGGTCCTTCGGTCATACGGACAGACGGAGCAAGAGGAGGAACCCTCGTCAAACTACCCGCAGAACCTAAATTCAATTTTGTCCCTTTCGTCCATCCGCTCCTTCTCTTTCGTTGCGTAAAGGTCCCTCGGCGCTCCGGCAGCTTGCCGGACGAACGTCATCCCGGTTGCGCCAGCTTGTTCTCGTCGAACGACAAAGGGACACATTAATTAGTTTCAAAAGAAATTTTTAATTATGCGTACTCAAGGTGCACGCCTTCGCGCTTATTTTTCCGAGTTCCTGATGGCAGCGCGCGTCATCATCAAAAGGTTTCCGCTTTCAAATCTGATTGTTAAGGAAATTTTGCTAGGAGAATTAAAAAGTTCCCCTCTTTATAATGGTTTAACAAGAGAGGGTGATTAAATGGACGTTGAAAGGAAAGTCCGCGTACCATTTCTCTTCAAATGGAAAGAAATGAAAGAAACGAGTATGGGAACAACTAAGTTAGAGCGTTGTTTTGGTGTTCGAGAAGTCTCTGTAATAAGATTCCTTATATAGCATGTGTTATTAATTTAAGTATGATATTCAAAAAGGGCGTTAATAACATAAGTTTTGGTTGACAAGTACTTCGTGGCATTGGAACACTAACCCACTTCACTAAAACCCCTACCATAATACGCGCATTTGAGTAGCCACGCTATCATCACCAGCAGCAACATTGAACTGAAAAAGTTGTTTTACAGCTGCTGATGATAGCTTTGCTATCGAAACGTCCATCAGAGTTTCTGCAAAGTGTCACCATTACTTGATTGGATTTACACCAGGAGATTGGGACGGCCATTCCAGAAGATGGAATCCATTTTCGCGTATTCATTCTTTAGTTTTTTGACCAAGAAGCGTTATTTTGTTAGAAAAAAAAGATGTTTTTTTGGAGTCTTCTTTGCAATGCGATAGCCATAATGTCGCATTTAGAATGTTTGTGTGCGTTTGGTTATTCATGCGGCCGTGACATCCCAATGCCTTGTGAAAACATGCACCAGCACATATCATAATGCTACCACCCCTATGCTTAAGAGAAGGAACTTCGAACGAAATTCCTCGTTAACTAAAAAGCTAAAAAAGGAACTGGATGTATCAACAAGCAATATTTATCCTTTAAAATTACTATTATCCTGATGATAGCATTCAGACTGAAAGCATCTACAATACAGCGGTTATAAAGTTAACCGATAATACCTTTTATACGTGTAGGTTAAGCGACACCACATCGTCATATAAACTATTAATTTCAAACACTGATTGGTCTAAGTTTCACTCTATTGAAGATGCTGATGCTGTTGGTCTATTGGTCTGTGCAATTGCTGACGATAATGTGATTACTTTTTTTCAACGATTTCAGTGACTTCTGGCCTGGGGAAAACATTTCTGTTGAATCTTTAAAATAAGCCATCTGGTATTGAAAATACGTTTTGCATTACTCCATCCTACATATTATGGATATATTATTTCATAAACTTGTGTTTTGGACAGGATAGGTTCCCTCATTGCTTAAGACGAGTAAGTAACACCAATCTTTAAGATGGACGACCGCTCATTGCGCGAGAACGATAGACCGGCATCTATAGTGCCTATTTTATCTAAACATTTAGAATCCGCATTTAAGCATCATCTTATTCTCATTCTTGGACAAAAAAAATATCCATTAACTTAAGTCTTTCTCGGTAAGGTAAATCCACAGTTGGTGCCTTGATTGATATTATCGCATACATTACGGACGACTTCGAAGATAAAAACGTAGTTTTAGGTGATTTCTTAGGTTTAACCAAGTCTTTTGGCTGCGACTCCGATGTTATACCTTTTGCAAAATTATCACATTACGGCGTTAGGAGACATGCTTTGTCTTCCCTACAGAAGTTTTGAACTAATAAACATCAGTACGTGAGACTTGGTCATGATGTTTCATCCAAGGAGTTCTACCAGGCTCAGTTCTAGAGCCAATCCTATTTATCATAGGTGACTATATCAATTGTAAAAGCATCGAAAGTATGGGTGACGCTACAATTTTAATGAGCAACAAAAATCGTGATAGCTTGCTCGGTGATTGTGTTTGAGAATTTATTGATATAATAACTGGATGAGTGACTAGTTTGAGTCATCATGTGTTATTTGATTTTATGTTGGACTCATTCACTGGTATGTAAGCTAACGTTTCTATTGCTCTTAGTCTTTTATTTGCTTCACACAGCTTTCTAAGATGAAATTTTTCTTAAATGATCCAACTCGCATTTCTATATTGTTTCTATACTGACCACTAACATTTACATATATGTATGTGTCCGTACATAAGCACTATTAGTTAATTAAATGGACACGCGCTTTCCTATCGTAGACCCTTTAATTCAAATTCGAGTGAGGTGCACATATTTATTACAAAGAAAGTCTCATAGAGCCAGAATATTTTACCAACCGTATTTGAATCCCTGTCAATAACATGTCAAAACATTTATTTCCCTAACATGGCAAGCAGGTTCAAGGAATGTTGTCACGAAGATAATAAATTATACCAGCCGCAGCCACCTAGTACTAATGCAAACAGGCTTTGATACAACCATAAATCGTGGAGGACGAATTTATTCATAAAGTCGGAAAAGGGCGCTGCGTCTATCTCTCGCAAGAGACCGGGAAATGGAAGAGAAGAAGGGATCGGGTGCTAGAAGAACAAAAACCATCGTTCTAACGGCGGACTTGTCAAAACCTCTCGTTTATTGTGCAGTCTGAAGTTTCACTTAAAAAGTTCGTCAATTAACGAAGAGCAAGGCGAAAAAGTTGAATTGTTTTTTCGTGTTTCGGTAACGATAAAAGTCGCTCGTTTAACTAAGAGAGCTCGTGTTCCGGGATATCCGGTTTCGTTTAACGAAAGTTTTGTTTCGTCCTCCTATCGATAAAGTGGTAATTTAATTAGTACATGCTTTAATACAACGTGCCTGCTACAACGAGATTACTTTATCAACAAATTATTTCCGGGTCAATCATTCTAGAGTTTTTATTTAGTACACTTTTATTTCCTCTTTTAAAGCTTGGGATGATGATAAAGTCCAATTGTTGTAGCTATCTAATCGTTACATTAACAGTTGGCAGTTCTTCTAACTTTGCTTCGTTTTAAATCATTTATAATTGAAATCCATCTTCGTGAACTATGTAGCTATGTATGGGTGAATTGCGGCTTCCGTGAGGAGGTGTATAGGTTATTCATATAAAAAGTCGTTTAAAAAGCTTTCACAGGAATCGTGATACTTGCGAGCATATTTTTAAGAGAGATCTCGAAGAATCTTCGTGTTGTACAAGTCACGTGGTAAGACCGCCGCAATTGGTTTGAAAATCACATGAGCAATGACAATACTTTTAATAAATCCTTCTTCTCAGTAAATGCTTGGTTCCATCTTAATGGTTTTATTAATAAACAAACCACGTATATATGGTCCAGTGGAAACACTTACCATATGTTATAATACAGAAACGTTCTGAAAAGATTGGTAGCTTCACGAAGAAGGATCGTTAGCTCATTACTTCTTCATTCAAGGCTAAATACAGCTGCAATAAGGATACTTATTGTAGCCTTTCCTAAACCAGCTGCATGATGAATTAACCTCCAACAGGACAACGTTAAAAATTTAATTAATTTAAAATTTCAATGTTGAAATGATTTTCAGCAACATTTAACTGTCAGATGTGGTTGTGGACAACATGAAAGGTGACTTAAAAAACATACGGTTAATAACCGTAAGAATTTGACAGATGACAAGCACAACCCGTTGACGTAGACAGTATTGCAAGATAAATTAAGCTAGAGCATAAAATTATGATAACCACGTTTCAACGATGGACAAACCGCCATCGAGGGAATCCTAATTTACTGATTGCGGCCATTGTCGGATTTACGGGCAGTTTGTATTTAACCTACAGATATATGTACGCACCTTGGGCTTTTCGCCGAAGATTAGCGGAGGCTGAAGCATTTGCCGAGGTTCTATATGAATATGAAGTGGAAGATGAGAACTTGGAATAATCTTCTGTAGATTATAGTTTATCGATATTTGTAGCTGTTTAAATATTTGTGATGTTTATGTACCTTGAGAGAATACAAATAAAAGCTGTTCATTAAGCGCTGTTTTAATATTATAACGCTGCGCGTAATGAATTGAAAGAACCCCCATCTTGATGATCATTTAAATATCACTATTTAAACTCTAAGATTGTTAAAGGTTGTTGGGATCCAAAAACCAAATTAGTTCGGGAGGGATCGCAAGCCCCTAAGGAATTAGTGAAACGAAAAAACTGGTTTGAGAGAGAGTGAAAATACCTTTCGTATTTTTACAGTATCTAAAGCAATCAAGGTAGGTCGCACTTTAAAGTTATTTTTCCCGTATCATCTATTCTAATAATGAAGACTATCCAGAATTGTTGATATCTTTCACGAAATACATTTTTCTATGTCGTCGGAGGATGTATTGTTCGTGTTGACCTAAATTCGATTACTCAAAGGCATTATTCAACCGGAGGTTATTTTTTTCTTTCGCTCTTTCTACAATTCATGTTTTTACATGCCATGCCGAAGAAATTGCGCAGAACATCCGCCTAAAGTGCCAGGCTATCGAAGCCACACTGGTAAAATTACGAAGGCCTTATGAATTTTGACGACAACCCCATCTGCATAATAAAAAATCACTGGACCATACTAGTAGAGGGCTCTTTTGTGTTCTTTCTGTGTGCGTTGAAGTTATACCGTTTACTTTAAATTGAAGGCAATGAATTCATTGATCTGTCTTACTGCATTCAGATAGCTTACTTTGATTAAGATCTGTTTAACACAATACTATATATACAATAGATTTCATTGACTTTTGTATCCATATTTTTGTACTGTATGCTGTCGGCAGTGTAAAGGCGGTTAGAAATGAATTTTAAACAATTCGATACACTATGCCCAGATTGCTCATTATTTGTATCTTGGTATATCTCCTATTCAAAATCAAATTAAAGATAACACACACCCTCATCTATAGTCAAAAGCTTCCAACGATTCTTCTAATTAGTATGTTCTCTTTCACCGATTAAATCAGCTGTGCTTATAACATCTGCGGGTAATCTTTTGATCGACGCCGTCTCGCTTGATAAGTGTGATGTTTTCGAAGGTCTCAAGAAATAAAAAAATAAACATACCATGGGTGACGGCAATATACTTTATTTCCTTATATAACCTCTGTGTTGTCCCTCTTCTCAACATCTACTTTCCCCAATTGTTGGGAAACAGCAAAATTGTGTCCCTTTCACAAGAAAAGAACGATGCCACTTTAATCAGCAACCATGGACTTATTGTGTTGATTAATAAAAATTATTAGCCAAAGTATACGAAATGCTTTCATATAGTTTCGTCCATTTTTATCCGAGGATCAACACACATTTGAGAGTAAACGAGCTATCTTCAGCAACCTAACTACGATTGCACAATTCATAAGCGAACCTCTGGATGACAACGCACAAATTGCTATATTCTATATAGACTTCACAAAAGCCTTCGACCAAGTTGCTCATGAGTTGCTTCCATGAAACATCTAGATTTGTCTCTGCTTCAAACATATCTGTAGTGAAAAATACACTACGCCACACCAGCAGATTTGATAAATTTTCTCCTTTCTCTGGAGTTCCTTCTTCTTCTGGTATTTGCTAAATTTATGCTGTCAGCTAGATTGCAAATTTCTATGCCAAGATGAATACCACCATAACTTTCAATTACCAATTATTAATAGTGTATCATCCTCTGCGTTAAAAGCTCTAGGATTTATATTAGGAGCAATGAAGCATTTTAATTGTCTTGCTGCAATAGTGGCAGTAAATTCTGCATTTGTGCACCTTAAGCTCGAGTATGCTTCCATAGCTTCGTCACCTCCGTATACACAATCTGCTTCTCCGTTTGAAAATGTACAGAGAAGGTTCCCTAAATAAGAATATTTCAAACAAAGCGGAGTATACTCAATATAAGGCTTTGATCACAATGTTCTACTGAACAGCTTTCAGTTCTTCGGAATGAAGCCGATGTGCAATTTCTTTACAATCTGATCAATAATAAGATTGATCTTTCCTCACTACTTGGACGTGTTCGCTACTCCCTTATCTTTAATATTTTGATTAAATCGCCAATATATAGGATGTGTACCACTTTCAACAAAATTAATGCGGATGTTAATATTAGTTTAAGTTATATTGTTGTATTTTTAGCTTATAATTTCAGTTTAATGCTGCATTCACTTTTATTTTAATTATTATTAATGTATGCTAGTTGTGCTAATTGTATTTATCATCCTGTAATTAGATTATTATTGTAACATATAGAATAACGGTTAAATTGGGAATGCTTTACAGAATTCAATACTCGAAATAATTGTCCGTTTAATGCTCTTAGCAACGCCTTTTGTTCTAAAATTTTTCCGAATTTCTGGCGGTTTCAAATTAAATACTTAATTTTTGCTGAAAGCCCATGAGGAATTAAATCGGGTGATCGTGCAAACTGTTGCACAGGTACATTATTTGAACACGCTCCTTCCTTGTGTTGCATGTTGGCAGGATTAATAATTTCTTTCAAAGCAGGCATTGTCTTGTTGGTTACTACCTTCAAATATCTATCACAAGTTAAATTATAATCAAAAGTGAAAGAAGGACCTATTAGGTGATTATCTAAGATGAAAAGAAACCCAAACAGTAGCCAGAAACAAAAAGAAAATTTCACGCAAATTAAACCGCGCCAGAGATTAAAGTCAAATCGAACTTTGATTCGCTAAATGTGGACTTTCCATAGACCAATCATGATCGCTACTGAATAGCCCACAATTGGTAAATCGTGGTTCATCCATCCACAGTATTCTCTTGAAAACATCAGGGTCATATTCACATTTTTATCATTTAATCTTCGAGGTTAGCCATAACCGCTTAAACCTTATACAATCGTTGGTTTGTAAGAGTGTGCTTTGGTTTTCTTCAAAGTCTCGTAAACAGTGGATTTTGGAATTCCAATTTTTCGAGCCATTCGGAGAACTAGTGTGCTTGGATTGTTCGTAACAATTTGCAAAATAATATTTCGACTTATGTACATCAGCATCGTCGACTCCGTAGTTATGTCAGTCTCTTTTGTTCGAAGTTCCCAAAGTTTAGTAAATTGCGAATTATCCTGCTAAAAATTGTCCTGTGTGGTTGCGTCAGTAGCGCAAGCATATTCAAGGTTTTAATTTGCTTTGAAATTCATTTTCAAGATATCAACTTTTTCTTCATTTAAATATTTATGTGACATTGTCAATACCAATTAACCTTAATACGTAAACAATAATTACTTATCGATAACTACGAGTGGACAAGGTTTTAGTTAACTAATCTCTACAGTACTAGTTTGAGTGAGGTTTAATCCATTGGCTTATTTTACAGTTTCAGTTATTGTTAGGGACGACTGTATACATACATAGTTACATACTCCAAGGTATCAAAGCAATTACAGCGTATTGAGTACAAGCATTAAATTTATCGCTAATTTCTAAATTAGCAATTCGTGTATTACATATTGCATATTCTATTCAGACAGTACTTACACATGCCCGCCACATATCGATTATATGCATATGTGTACGTGCAAGTCAATTGCAGGCAAAATCAAACGAACCGCAATCCCAGCGATCTACCGGGAGAAGAACAACCCTTCATTAGATTCCATTCGCCGCCGAATCCCAACTACGATTTGCGATGAAATTGCATCGTCATCACCATCGCCATCGACGATTCGCGAGAAAACCGCATGACTTTTATTAGCGCCACCAGCACCGAATCCCAAACAAGCTTAATTAATGCGCCATTGTTTGGACACGCGTCCATTAATTATCTCGACACAGGAAATTGAGTAATTAGCTCGCGTTGCAAGGCTAGGGCGATTGGCCGGCGGCAAGCAGTCAGCAGGCGCATCAATATCGCCCTGGTATTAGGCTGGATAAGCTGGATGGAGCAGTACGTATGCAATTCGGTAGAGGCGTACGTGTTTATTCGACTACATTACCAAAAAAAGGTTAATAAATTTGTTCGAAAAGTAGCGTTGTTTCCATTGATTCTGTTAATATAAAGAAAAATCCGCTGCCGCCAAGAAAATTAGATTAATTAATTAATGAGTTATATATAAAAATAAATGCAATGTAAGCACCTTATCGAGCTAGGCAAATATGCAGGGTGCGAAAAAAGATTTTTAAAAAGCTTCAAGAACGGTGGAGGGAACCAAGGAGGAGGACATTTTTAGCTTAGGAACGATAAGTCAAAAATGTATAATTCCTTTCCTGGAGATCAAAATTGCGTAACGCTAATCTCCTTAGACATAGGCAAATTTCTGAACGCTTCTGCAAATTATAATCTAAGATCACCTTGTGATTTTAATTAATACTGTAGTACTACGAACTACATGATTACCCAAGAATTACATTCTTGTAAAACTAATAATGCTCTTTAAAACGGTTCAAAATTTCCACCTTGGAACTGTATATAACGAGAGCAACTGTGGAGAAGGAATTGTTGTGAAGACTTGGGGTGTCTGTTCGTTACTTTCTGCCTCTTCTCCTTCTGACTGAACTAGTATTAAATAAACTAATAATAAGTTTTTCATATGCTTTCAGAGAAACAAATGGGCCTGGGATCAGGAAACGGGTGTTGCTCCTTCAATTCGTCGCTCGCCAAACGTTGGCGCCAAACCTTTAACAGAACGCAAACTTAAAAAAAAAATTCTTTACGTATAGCGTGACCTTAATTACTTTCTAAAGTAATATATTTTTTTTTTAATCCGAGAATTAGAAATAAAATTGTAGAAGTTTAATGTAAAACGTAATTGGTGATAAAGGTTTGATGAAAATGCACATCCAAAGAATTCTTCAAAGATTTTATTTACAAAAAAACAAACTTATGACAAAAATTTGCATATATAAAAACAACTAGAAACTTAAAAAATTATACAAATATCGTGTGTAAATCTTACACGTAATTATCAATAGAATATTCGCAAGAGAGACCATAATATTGAAATGAAGAGATCTTTAAAATTCATTGCTGCAGTATAGCTAGAACCAACAAAAACTTCCCCACCTAATTATCATGCAAATAAACGAACAGCCAGACATCTACAGCAGTAACATTACGCTAAATCAATGTCGGATAGGCTTGGTAAATATTTTTTGATCGCTGTTATATTTCAACGGACTACCAAAAATAAGCGTAACGCCATAAAAGAATCTGTCGAAGTCTTTCAATTAGATAATAAGTAATAGCAAAATTATCACGTATCCAAATTGTTGCTTACTTTAAAACTTCATGGGATTTGGACTCGTATCCCCATCAAGGCACAGATAAATATCTGTCGAGTTGGTAACCTGCATTAGGTCGCGGCTTGTTGTTGATGCTCTTGTTTCAGCCATGTCTGTATTCTTCCCCTGGCAGAATGAGAAAAAGGAATGCGAACGCCAAGATCTGAGTTTGGAAAAAGAATCACCTAATTTTTTTTCGGTCTCAAACTTATGTCAATATATTTGATCAAATCAAAATTTTATGCGAATATATTGCATGACATTTCTAGGTACATTTCGTTCATCGCCTTCCATGAATTTTAAGAATACAAAAAAATGTAAAGCCGGCAAAAATACACAAGTAACAACTAAACAACAATTTTTACATTATCAGGACAAAATTTGGACAGTATACAAAACATCAATTGTATGAAGGCACAATAGTATAAAAAAGACAGGTATCAAACTGTTAATAAATAGCTTATTTATATTGGCTTCATAAATTGCGGTTTACTGATAACCTTACCTGAAACCTTTAGCAAAGTGCGTAAAAATGTGATCGTGCTGAAACCGCATGTGTAACGAAACTCTTCTTCTGGTAGCTCTGGCAGAACTTCTTGTAAGAATTCTTAATAATTCTGGGCATTTAATTGAGGATGTAATAATTACGGACCAATTAGAAAATCGTTCATATTGCCTGCGTGAATATTTATTGAAAATCGTTGCTGATGCCTGTGAGCAAACATCTCACGACGATTGTTTTCGGCTCAATTATGGCTATTAGCGGTTATTGAATATGAATCCTCATCGTTAAGGCTTACAGAAGCTGGAAACTCATCTTTTTCCATTGCTTGTTCTAAAAATTAACGAGTCCTAATAAAAAAATTACCAGAATGTAGAACATGAATTTTCTGCAGGCGAAAGGGATGTAATTGCTGCTCGTGCAAAACGTGGAAATAATTCCATGATCGATATCCACAGAATTAGGAATAGCACGTGTGCAGCTTCGAACAGCAACTACATGGCCGCCACTTCGTTCTAAGTGAAACGCTGCACATTCAAAATTGTCGGTAATATGGCTATGGTTATGGACAATGAAAGGGTGAAATGCTATTCGTCTCAGCATTTCACCATGTCTTACAACGTTGACTTGCTGTATGTCATTCCTCAGCAGCTACTTTTTGCTCACTTTCCTGCGAGGTTCTTTTGGCCTTGTTTTCGTACCTTGGTACGAAACGCGCACCTGTGTACATTGCGGCACAGATACGCGCTGTACAAATAGGTCGCAGATACCGGATTTATTGTAAAAGGGTGCATAAGTACCACGATTTTTGATAAAGAAACGTTTACAACATTTACTAGAATCTTGTCTAATTAGAAATACAAATTTATAAACGCAATACGCCCACATAAATTGTTGTAATCTGATTCGTTAATAGGAAGATGAAAAATATTAGAATATGTTGTAGAAAATGGTCTGATGTAGGGAAAGCACTCAGCCGGTATCGTTATTTTTCAGCTTCTCTTTAAGTGGTAATCCGCTTCCATCCAAACTATATAATTATGTATGAGAATGTCATAAATTTCTGAGTCCATTTCAATTGGAGTACAGTAAAATGTACAACTTTACTTCAATAGAACTATTCAATTTTAAAAACCTGCATTTCAAGTGCTGCAAACACAATATTCATTGGAGGAAGGACAAAATAGCGATGTTTCAAGTATCTTCTGTGCAATATCCGATACCCTTATTCTCAATTGTGTTGGACATGGTTTTTAGAGTACCTAACTACACAGGTCCATCAGGTATAACGTTTAGTAGACTTGTCATCCGTTCCCTTCTATAGAGTAATCTTCAGGAATCTTTAACTGTTATCCCTCGAGCAATAAGATTTCATTGATATTCCATCTTTCAAGGAGGAGTTGTGTGTTATACAGTATTGTAAATGTTTAAAAGAAACGCATGTTCAGAAGCTTTCCCAGACATTTTCTCGCAAACTTGCTCAACAGATTTGATATTTGACATTCACATATATCCTTTTCTGCATATACAATACGATTCAAAACATTTGAAGGACAATCCTCAAGACTACGGTAAGTGATTAGCAAATTTTACCTTTTTTTTTAATATTGCAGCTGATTAATGTTTTGGTATCTAGAAATTCATTTAATCGATAGCTTCCTCTAACCCAAATTATTATACAAAATAAATGCCCAAAGGAAATGTTAGAAATCTTCGTCCACGTGTTTCAGTTCAATTATTTGATCCAAGTCTACTGCAGTAGCTGCTGTTGACGCGGATCTAAATGCGCTCGTGATAATTAGACAGGTTATCCTTTGTATCCGCATTAGTTTTTTGGCTGCGACCGCGTTTCGTACACTAGGCCATCAAGCGATCCAGCCAATGACTGCAGTGTAAATCCACATAATTGCTCTGAGAGAGAGACCCCAAGTCCTTCCCAGCATTCTGCGGCACTGTCGCAACACAATATTAGTTTTATTGATCTTGTGGTCAATGTGCGAGATTTACGATAGTTTCTTGTCGAAGATGATATCGAGGTATTTGACCTCCGAACTAAAATTAAGTTGTGTATTCATAAAGGTGTTTCCGCCTTGCTTATGTATAAATAAAATCATTTCCGCCATATTTGGATTAACGGATAATTCGTGGTCCTTGGTTCCACACTTTTTAGTGACATTCTCATACGCTCACAAAGTATGCTTTCATATTTACCGCTTACTCGCCAAGTCGTCAGCATAGGCAGCCGCGTGGAAGATTTCCGCGTCTAGACGACGGATCATGGTACTTATGGCTAGATTCCACAATAATAGACGGCGACGGGTCATTTAACAAGCATGTTATAAATCCAACCTATCAATGTATGTAAAACTCCGCGCTTCTCTAGAGTTGCAGTGATTTTCAGGCAAGTAGTCTTATCAAACGCCCTTTCCACATCGATAAATAGACACAAGGTAGATTGCTGTATATCCAGCGACCGTTGAATCCCGCCGGAGATTAGAATTCAAGGAATCTGTAGATCTCCAAGGAGTACGAGCATATTTGTTCTTGTGGAGCGGATGGGTGCTCAGAATTCGCTCATTAATACAGTTTCTCGAGCACTTTCAACAAGAAGGAGGTGAGATAGAGTGAGCGATGAGCTGTAATCGTTTCTGAATAAAAAGAACTTTCATCTCTCTCCGTGCCATAGAAATGTATCGCAGAGCTAGCTGTATGTAGACCCTCCAAATGAGGTGTCAATATTTCCGTACCCCGTTCTGATAAACCGGGTAGGACGCCATCTTGCCCTGGTAATTTGATTGCTTGTTAAATACCAGTCATCTGTCGTAGGTGCATAGGGATCTTCATTTGCCTATTGTTCGGCTGATAGAGCGCGGCTTGGGAAATGCGTGTTTATCAGATGTTGCGGTTTCTTTGACGCCATTTATGTAGCTGCCATCATACCTTCTCTGTAAGCCGAAGATTGTTAATATGTCTTTTGAGAGGGTCTTTTTTAAGTCTTACTAGTAACATACAGAATACAGAGAATCTTAGGCGAATGTTGCAAAAGGACGAGAATTCGAAATAATGATGTAAGAAAGTACAAAACTCCTCTTCCTAAATAATGCAGCTTTTGCAGGATTTATTCAGGTTTTCAGCGATTGTTGAAATTGATATTCCCAGATTTAATTTTTATTAAACTATTTCCAAGAATATCCAACATCCCGAAAAGTAGGCCAACTACTTGTACTAAGAGTTCGCTCTAAAGTGTGCAGGTGTTATGTAGCACCCCTCGCTACTTCATCTTAACAACATTCCACAGCGAAGGCACGTTGCAAACAGGATTATCGAATAACAAGATAATTTAATTGCAATTCGCTAAGTATTCCAAGCATCTTCAATATTAGTCGTACCGAATGTTTCGACTTAATGCCGCCGCTAACGCTACCACCGCATCGACAATACCAGCACCGCCACCATGAGCGAGTAACGGAGGCGGCAGCATTGGGCTCCTTATGTCGCGATATCCAATTACTATATTCAGAGCGCTCGGCTAATCGCATATGATACACTCGGCGGAATTTCACTGTTAGCTTTCTTGTAATGAAATTTCCGCAATTACCGATCTGTACTTACATCGAACAACGGTAGTGGTAGGGGTTCCGTCTTCTCGGTTAATCGTATTTGTACCGGATTATATTTTAGCTAGTGCGCTATGGACGAGTTACGCGAAGGAGTAGAGTTTATTGCTGGTTCTATGGTGTCTCCTAGAAGCATGTTTCTGAAGGAATTAAGATGCTATTAACGGAACTTAATTTTAATCTTCTTCTGAATTTTTTTTCTTTTCCAGCAATTCTTTATAGAAACAGTGACTAGGGACGGCCTTAAAATTTATTAGTCGCGTTTACGGAGATACAAACAATTACTAGTGTCAAAAAGTCAGCCGATTATCATGGTTTTCCTATTAGGGTCATTAAATCACGCGGAGAAGACATCATTTCTTTTTTGTCCAATTATTAATGTCTTGATTAGAGAAGTAATTCATTAGACTGAAGTTATAAACGGTTATAAGGTGAAAACCACACAGAGAATTACTGATCAACTGCACCGTGAGATCTGCTGAGATCTACAGCAGAATACTTTCATTTTTAAACAACAATAACATACTGGAGGATCAGTATGGATTTAGAGAAGGTTTATCCTCGGAGTGTAGTGGTAATTATTACTTTTGAATAAAAGGGCAACGGTGTGATTTGATGAAAGATTTTGATTGCCTTAATCCTGAAATTCTATTGCAGAAGTTGAAGAATATTGGAATAAAGGCAAATATTGATGAGCGGCTTAGATTATACTAAGATAAAGGAAATATGAGAGAAGGTCGGCGACATGTTTTTAGGCTAGTTCAATGTGTCTTGCGGGGTACCACAAGATGGTGTTTTGGAGCCGTTGCTTTTTTCTCTGCTTTTCATTCAGGATTTATCCGATTATATAACCACTGACGAGGTTTTTATGGACGCCGACGACACTTGTAACTGCCCAAAATGCTGAGTGCTTGTCCGATAAGTTATTGGTGGTATACGATGATTGGTGTACGGGAGACTTGTCATAATCAACTATTAGTTAATTATGACAAGGCCCAATTTATTGCATTTTCTTCATAAAAAATACTATTTCTCTGTTTAAATGTATAAAAGTGGATAAAACTGACGTACAACAGAAAACCAGAGCTAAGTTTCTGGGTATGGTCGTTGCTGTTCAGCTCGCATGATTAGATCATTTGATTTTTGTAGCTTTGAAGCGAAATAAGAGTTATTATATGATCTAAAATCATAAAAGATTTCTGGATCTTTGATCGTCGTTTAATGTAGCTTGGTGTGCCCGGCGTTGTCCTACATGATAGTAGTTTGGGGAAAGACTTGTAGTACAAACAGTTTGCAGCGAGCCTTTGCTGTTCAAAGGAGAATTATACGGAAAATGTATGACTTGCATTCTCGCGTTGTCATTGCCGTTCAGAGAAGTTCGGTCGGTTGGTAAAAAACATGAAAAGATTACAGAAACAAACGAAACTAAAAACAAAATGCAATTTTATTGTATGTACAGGTAAACAAGACAAAAATAAATAAATAAAAAGTTATTCTGGCCTAATATAAGATACTGAACATTATATTTTTTTTTTCATCGAAAAAACCTCCTTTGCTGTTAATCACCGCTCGAACTATTCTAGGCATTCTTTCGATAAGTTTTGTTAAAATGGATTGTGGAATATTAATCCATTCATGTTGCAGAATATTCCGTAAATGTTCTTGTGAAGTTGGGCATATTTTTCGGATCTTCCTGTCCAGTTCATCTCACAACAACTCTGTAGGGTTCAAATCTGGGCTTTGTGGGGGCCATGCCATTACTTTCAGGGTGTGCTGTTCTTCTTGCTCCTTTAGATAGTTCTTACACACTAATGCAGTGTGTTTTGGGTCGTTGTTATGCATGTATGTAAAGCTACGGCCTATTATACGCAATCCTGATGGCACTGCATGATTCTGGAGTATTGCAAAATAATTTTCCTTCCTCATTACACCCTGCAGTCTGCATAAGTCTCCCGTCCCAGCAAAGGAGAAACATTCCCACACTAACACAGAACTACATCCTTGCTTCACTGTTAGCACAATGCAGTTCGGGATCACTTTTCGGTTTTAGATCTTCGGACATAAACTCGTCGATTTTTCCCAAAAGCTCAAACTTTGACTCGTCACTCCAAAGCACGTGTTTCCAATCACCTAACGATAAATCTGGATGAGAACGGGCCTACTGTAGCCGTTTTGCTCTGTTGCCCCGACGTAATAAGGGTTTTCGAATAGCAATGCGTCCATGAAGGTCCGCTTGTCGAAGTTGACGTTTTACCGTACTCGCCGAAACTTGTTCTTCACGGCCGCGATTGACTTCGGCTGCTATTTGTGGCGCTGTTAATTTTCTATTGCGTTTGCTTAACAATACAATTCTCAAATCTTCAGCTTTTGTTGTTTTCCTAGATGCTCCAGTACGAACACGATTTTCTATAGTTCCAGTTGTCCGATATCGCTTTATGATGTCATTTACTGTTGAACTTCTCATATTTATTTTTTCAGCAATTTGTCGCCCCGAATATCCTTCTTCAAACAGCGTAATAATGCATGAACGTTTTTCTATACTGGTAGGCTTGCCACGTGCCATTTTGAAATAAATTTTCTTAAAACTTTCGCGCAGCAACGACAGATGCACACCGACACACGTTTGACAGTAAAACGAAGCAAATTTATATCTTTACGCCTGTGATAAATAAACAAGAATGATACTGCGGTATATTTCCTAAATGTATTGTTCGTTAATAATCCCCAAACGACCTGTTTCAAAAGATCGGTACTTCCGAGAAATTCTTGGAATGATAATAAAAGGGACTTTATTGTGGTTGTCGCAATATTTCTACTTTACATAATAATTTATGGCTTTAATCCTTTAGAAAAGAGTGTATGCTTAATATTTTTCTAATTTTATGTATTAATAATTGTATACAGTGTGATATAATAGATATTTATTGTATCACCGAACTTCAGTGAACGGCAGTGTATGTTGCAGTGCTTTTACGGAAGCTAAAATATTAACGGTAACATCCCTCTATTTATATAAATTTTATTTATAGAAACACTAAAACTATGCAAACGTCGGAAGTTATACATTTACACACTACCAACGGATATGTTTTTGTCTACCTCATCATCAGCGTAGTTCTTACTACATGCATGTAAGATAAGTTATGCTTTTATCATGCAAGTACCGAGTATAGTGAAATCAGAAAGCTTTCTACGGTAGGTAAAAGCAGATAACAATTTTAAGCAAAGACCATTTAAAAATACCCCGTTTTCGCTCGAACAGAGTTTGCGAAGTGATAACCCTCTACGTCACAATATGAGCGTCTTACCAAACAACTTAATTCCCTCGACGATTTCTGACGTTATCGATAAGTGCTTCTTTCAAACAGCGTACTCTGCAACAACGCTTTAGTGTAAATTGTAAGTCGGTATATATTTTGCTACGACGAGAGATTGTATAGTTTCTCGGAAATTAATATACGTAAGCATAGTTCTACCAACTAAACTTTATAGTTAGTAAAATGTGAAATGGAAAATTTCTCTCCGTAGAGAACTCACGTGGAATTACGGTAAATGTAAAATCGCAATAATGCGTTATCTGCTTGAAGTCACATGCCGCACTAGGGCTAAATAAACGTTCCATTTGTATCTACAAATAACACTCGCGAAATATATCCCGCATGCTTTACTTAAGTAATTCTCACGTGCAAACAGCAGGCAACATTATTGCATTTGAGTTCCATAATGAATCTCTTCCTAATTCCGTTTCAGTTTGCTTATGTTAAAGGATAATACGACCACATTTAGGTACACGCTTTAAAAAAGCTCTTGTTTTTGGTGACGCCATTGTGAGTTAGTTTTCCTGCCTCGTCTTTAGCTGCCAGTTCAAATGATGAAAATGTCCGGAGTAAATTTTCATGTATTTGCGAATAGGGTTACGATGTATAATATAAGGTTCCTCGGAATGATCCATAAATAAGTCTGCAAGGATTGGGGAAATCGATGAACCCGTAGCTAGGCCATGTTTAAGGCATAAAGTTGGTTGATAAATTGAAAAAAGGTTTGTTCAAGATAAAATTAATTAATGCATTGTGGTGGATTATTAAAAAAAAAGAGTTTCGTTTGGTTGCCATAGCAAAAGTTCACGAATTGCGGTTCGAGTTGCTAGATCAACCATCTTATTTACCAGATCTAGACTTCAGCAATTTATTTCTGCTTTATAGTCTCAAAATTTCGACCGGAGGACAAAGATTTTCATCGAATGAGGTCATCGTATTTACAAAATGCTTATTTTGTAGAACATGATCCAACTACTATTCAAACGGACTAAAGACAAGGAAACATCACTGGGAAACGTGTCCACGTGACTTATGAGAAGACTATGTTGTTGAATTTGATAAACAAAATATCTGTTTCTGTGTTAGGCTGTAAACTTTTAGATTCTATCTCCAAAATTTTACCGTATTCTTCTGTTTACGACAAAACAAAAAAATCCATTAAGCTCTCACCTACAACATAATAAAACGCGAAACCTCGTGGCTCGAATAAAATATCCTATTTCAGTTTAAACAAAAGAAGCGAAAATGCAAAATATTCACCACACCGGTTTACGACATATACCGGAGACCGAATGAATAATTTATTATTTACTAATACGTACATTTGCGATTCTGATGCCCTGAACACGAGACGGGTCCCCCGAAAATGGTATTTCGCATTCTTCGGTTGATATTGTATATAAGCTTCGGCCGCAAAAACACCGCTGGGCTCGTTTATTGTTCCAGGCCGGCGAACATGTTCGGCCCGTTTTTGTTATACAGCTTTTCACAGGATTTATTACATTTACAAAGGATAAAGGTAAGAGCCCTTGAGTAGGTGGAAGCATCCTCGACGTTACGAATGAAAAGGGGCAAATGAACGGGAATATTTTCACGTCAATTAATTTGAATTCTTGTTATGGGGAAGTCTTTTGTATCGTCTCTTATGTATTTCAAAATGAGGCCATTTTTTTTAACCTTTAAATAACAGTGATTTTTTTCTCTAAAGTTGAGCGTGAACCAATAAAGTTGGCAATTTTATGGCAGTTCCAAGTATTAAATACATAATTTTTTCTTCCAGTAGTAAAATTATTGAAATATCGTTAGGGATAGTTTCCCTTTAATGGAGAGTTCTAGCTCAAATGGAAGAGATTTTAATATTTCGACGAAAAAAAAACGAAATTATTCGGCCTGT
This sequence comes from Marronus borbonicus, assembly GCA_902655005.2. Classification (NCBI taxonomy): domain Eukaryota; kingdom Metazoa; phylum Arthropoda; class Insecta; order Coleoptera; family Scarabaeidae; genus Marronus; species Marronus borbonicus. The sequence continues at coordinate 3,861,902 of LR737397.1, forward strand.
TTAACCTTTCTCATGCCAAGTGGGATGCACCTGCACCCGAAAAGTGGAGTGCTTTAGCGCTCTAGTTGGCCTGTTGTGTTTACTATGTTTCGTACAAGAATTGATTAGATTTTTAGATTACCTTATGAGAATTACAATTTAATTTAACTGCAACTGTAAGTGTGACTTTGGACTATCTTTCGATAGTTTCCATAAAAGCCCTCGAATATTGATTGCATAGTGTGAAGGTATAGCAGCTTGCTGGAACCAAATTAGATTATTTGATTGGTCAGGATCCTCTTGATTGGCAAAGGCGACAGCTAAAATGGGAATCGATTCGAAGTGAAGCAACTTAAAAAATAAGGTCTCACAATTCGGGTACCAGCAATTCCCGCACACACATTAATGGATAATAAGTACGCTTCACCTGCATCAAATGCGTATTTCGTCTCGCCCAGTACCTACAATTTCACCCATTAAAGAAATACGTGGTCTTGTCAGAAAAACGATATGTTCAATGAAATTTGCATTGTTGTCTTGTATTCTAATTATTTCCTTGCAGAATCGGATTCTCCGGTTAAAGTCGTCTTTTGACAACTCTTGTATTTTGTAAGGGCAATACTTTGCTGCTCGAGACGTATTTGAAACAGCTGTTAATCGAATACGATAGTCGCTAGCTACTTGTCCCAGTGTGATGTGAGGATTTTCTTTAGCTGCCAAGAGGACGACGTGCATCTTGATTGGTTGACCTTTAGGTGTATCCCTAATGCGAACAAACTTTCCGAATTTGATTTCAATCTTTCACCGCGATATAAATGACTCGAATGCGTTCGTCGAGATCCTAGCACGCACTACATTATCATCGTTGATTGATCTAGATCATTTAACTTTATAAAAACTGTAAATTAAACGATTACGTTGAAGTGATGAAGTATTTGTATTTTAGAATGAAATTCGGCCATTTCTGCAGGAGCTGTTTTTTGGGAATATCCCGGTAAACCTATTCTCTAAGAGATTCGACAAAGATTGCGTGGAAACTTTCTCCTTTTGGAAGAGCAAGACAACAAAGTGAATATAATCATTATTAATAATAATAATAATGTTACTTTTTCGATTTTTTTCTTATTAAGATTGTCCAACGGTTATCAGTTACAGGACAACAATATGCGAATCAAAAATACGAGCAACAATAACAAACAACACAAAAGTATTGGCAACCTCCGCACCACATAAGTTTAATTAACCAATCTGGGACGGGCGTTTCGAGGTTACGAATGATCCACATTGCTAACCGGTGCTCGAATGAGGATTGGAGGACCGGTTGAGAGTGTGGTGCGGAGATTGCCGATACTTTTGTGTTGTTTACCATACTACGACACAGTCTTTGCTATCATTATTGTACAACAATAAAATTAATTGAGCAGAATAGTAAATAAAAATAAATTCAGAAATTAATAGTTCTGCTGAAAAACACATTGCCACGAAGAGGAACGTGGTAGTAAACGGAAGAAAAATATAATAGATTTGTTTGAGGTATGAGTAAGGATAAATACGGGGAGAATATGAAGAGATGCCAGGAACTAAGAAATTTTAGGAAGCAAGTAAATCAGAACAAGCAACAATGTCGGTTGCTTCCGACGAGCAGTCACAGTCCCATGCCGTTTCAGAAGCGCATCATAATCAATGTTTTGGGCCAGGTTGATTCCTTCATGTTAGAAGGAGGGGAATTTGAGAAATCTTCGCTGGAACATCTCGATCTGCAGCTGTCGGCAAATGTAGTGCGGTGACCAAACAAACGAAGTATATTAAGTTAACTTATGACAAGTATATAAAATAAAGTTTTAAAAAGCGATATATTCACGTATTTGCAGGTTCGGACTACGTAGCCCAAAACTTTCAATGCAGAAAAGCAAAGGTGGTTAATATTTAATATGTGGCACAAAACTATCGAAAAATCGAAAATAAATCCAAGATCACAAGATTGATTGACTATTAGAACTACTTGACTATATTGAGGAAATGGAAGCTTCCTCGTGAATGACATAACATACTTATCCTTATTCATCGGCAATTTGGAAAAAGTAAACCAATCAGTGACTGTATTAAGATTACCCTGTAATTGAATGATGTCACTCCAATTGTTAATGGACACAAGAATCATCTCTATAGGTTAAGATAGGGCAAAATAGAGAAGCAAGTAAATCATATCATGCGTTAAAAAACAATGGACCCAAATTGGAATCCTGCGGAGGGTCCGAAGAATTATTTGTGGAAAAGAAAAAGCAATTATTTTTATTGGAGAACTAGGCCAGTGATAGACTGAAGCCAAACATTTTTCAAGTAAGACTTTGTTAAGGTGTGACCACCTGTTCCAGTGCGTCAAGTTGTTGGTTGATAAATGGAATAATCGCCACAACATAGTAAATGTTAATCTTCTACAGACAAAGCCATATTGCCATATTCAATTTTATCTTATCCTGAATCCACTGTTGACCAATGACATAGGGCACTGCTCGTGAATTTGCCAAATTCGTTTGGAAGACTTGACAAATGCTGCTTTAGTCTGAGCTATGTTCATTTACATGTGGAGAACAGAATTGTTTCAGTTACGAGATGTAATTAATGCAGCATATACGTTGCATGTAACAAATTAGGGAAAGTAGGTTTAAGCAAACGACTAGCACGTACTGGCTATTAGTATGCAAGTGGTTTTAATATTCGAAATATGATAATTTGTGCCACTGAGTTCTATTCTTTGAATCGGTAAATTCATCTACAATCCATAAGTTTTTATTGTGCTCTTCACGTCGAATTAAGTTCTTATTATTCAGGGTTTTTTACCGGGTTTTTTTAATTTGTGGTTTGCAGAATTCATATATCTTTCGCATTCAAATTAGTCCCTATTGCTTATATTTAGTCCTACAGAACGCAGTAACATCGAACGAACCGAAATCATATCCGCAGAGTGGTGATCATTAAGTTCCAACCTTCTTGTATTTGCGTACGTATCATATATTACAAAGGTCAAAGCGGCCTACAGAGAGTTTTCGCTGTTGTCGGTAGGTACATAAGTATGCACATACATAGTACGACCCTGGCGCGCCGTCAGAAAATTACAACCCTAGCCATCAGGATAAGTTTCTTGAAAATAAATTAACAAGTCCTCAGTAAGTAGTTAAACCCATTTTTTTATTTAATTAGACGTGCGAACTAATTAATAAACATAATGATTTTTTAGAATGTTATCTATTTGCCGCCTTAGCTAAGTTATTGTTTGTTTACAAACTATTTGTATATGGGAGATTTAGTAGAAAGGTTATTTAATCGTCTAATCTAAATCTATAAAAATATTCTCGGCGTTGTTGCTATTACTCCCGCTCAAAGCGGAAGACACATTAAATTGAGATATAAGTAAAATAAAAGCAGATCAAAGTATAAAGCGCCATGTTCGAGAATTTTTGTCAAAGAGACATATTTTAAAGAACTGAAGCGCGTAGATATTGAGAAAATAGGAACCCAAAAACACACATTTGTCTAAGGTCGAAACGAGCAAGATCGTGCTTTGGCCTCTAGGAAGTCCTTCAAAAATATGAGGAAGCCAATTGGTTAATTAAAAGCTTTAATTCAATCCTAATCACTGTTGCAACTACTTTCATCACTAGTTTATTATAAGGACAAATAGGATTTTTTACGTTTCAAGTAATATTCCTGACTAACGCCAATATTAGCTAATAGAAAATGATCCTTCGTCTTTTCATTTCCCGAGAACTTTTAATCCGGCACACAAAAGATCATTTACAACATAACTTTCAATACATGTATACAACTTTATCAAAGTCACTCTTATTAATACACATTTATTTGATTTTACACACAACTTACCTTCTCAACTACTTGATAGAGCTGATGCCTTCACTGAGATGCGGTAATTATGGAAATGTCGATATTAGTTAAATGTTATACGGCCTTAATCTAACAAGATCTTGCTTCGAAGATAACTCCGACGAATCCGATGAATTACAGTTGAGATACGTGCGAATTGATAACGTGATATGTTAACGAGAGATACGAACTATTTTCTAAATGGTAGAGTATTATAGTCGATAGAATGGGGAGGTGTGTTTTGCTAGAATCGCGTGTACTTCAAATGTACCGAGTCGACCCGCGCTGTGACCCTTCCTAGAGTTTCGATCGAGTCCCAGATGAAACTGAGCTTGAATCTTGTACGTGTCGGCTTTTTACTCTCGTAGAAGCTTTCGTGCGGTCTCGGCAACGTTCGTTACGTGAACTTACTGCGCGACTGGATTCTGACGAGCTTTTTTCTTTTGCTTCGCTAATGGGCGTAAAGAATTATTGCTCGGGAATTGAATATTAAGGTGAACGTAATTAGTTTGGAATATGTCAAATAGAAAAATTAACGCACCATTTATAGAACATACGAAGTTTTTTTTGTTTAATTAAGGTATACATAATTTTTGTGGATCAGGTACTGATAAGGGAACATGGAAAGACTATATAACGAGAGACCTCTTATCTTCCATTCTTGTTATGATTTCTTTTTATTTATTAAAAGTAAAGTCACTTTTAAGAAGAAAACGCTGTTGTATAACAAATTTAGGCAGTCAAACGTTAAAATTGAAAATACAAACATTTTTGTGATAGGTTGATCGTTATAGTAAGGTGGTAGCCTCACATGATGGCACACAGCACAGCATCGCAATAATTCCTTTGGCGACTTAAGAAATGGAGTTGCACGAACCTTTGAAAAATACGATTGTAAGTGCTCAAGTATCTTTTGAATACGTAAGAAGGTTGGAGTTTGAACGATTAGAAGAACCACATGAAGGGCAATTAGTGGTTGTAGTAGAAAATGAGCAAGACAATTTTGAAAATATTGCATGTGGTGATGAAGAAAGAGAGAGTGCTATTGGCTTAGATTACAACATTAAAGCTGTAGAATATTGGGAAAGTAGTGAAACTAGGCGACGTTCTGTAGGAAGTGTGAAAAATAATTTCAAGGAGATGAAATCGCTATTAACAGGTCTGACTTCCAAACGGTTCATTACAAAATTTCAAAAAAGCATTTACGACTGAAGAATAATAATAATAAGGAAGTACACAATATTGTGTCACATGAAATAAGAAAATATATCACTCGTTTTAAATGTAAACCTACGATTCTTCGAGCAATTTTATTAAGACTAGTATCGGTAGGAGATCTAGAAATTCACTTCGGCCGCATTTCAACAGCAAAGGCTCTAAGGTGTACAACTTTTGGACTCTACAACACGTAGTTACACAATTTTTCCTGCATTTCCTGCATTCCTGCGGACAGACACTTACTTTCGCTATTATTGTTGGGGTTAAAGAAATGTATAAATACCTTTGAACCTCGAGTTTCGTAATTATTGTTTAGACCCGTAAATGCATGCTTCTTTTTCAGTGTCTGGAAAGCTCGCAGCAGATCAATTCAAAACTTGGTTAGCAATTTTGTTTCCTTATACGACGCCAAACGGTGTTATCTTGTTTGATTCTTAGCGTTAGAGAACTTCAGAAGCTGGTACCAAAAGATAAAACGTTATAAATGTACCAGAAAGAACAACAGCAATGGTATAATATTTATATAGTTTTAGATTCTGGAAAAACGTTATTAGAACTTCTTCTGATACAGTGGTTCTTATGGATGCTGACCCATTATTATTATTTTTTAACTTTTTTTCCTCCAACTCTGCAACAAACGGTCCAGCAAACGGTTGCAAACACAAGGTCTGCTCCTCGGGAACCTTGCGCAGAAGGCGCGCAAGCGACATCCATACGGAAACCCGCAGGAACACCGGTCCCCCCAATTTATTGTTGTTATCTGTTGTTTTTTTTTACCTTTCTTTTCCTCTTCGGGGGAAGAGTACCGCCGGATCTGTGCAGGTGTCCGTGGTGTCTCGGCGGAGCTCGCGAATACGCCTCGCCACCGAAGGTTCACTACCCGCATCGCCAATAGGCGAGAAGCGAGAGGTTGGTTTAGCCCTGAGTGCTGTGTGGCTAGCTTCGTGGGACCGTAGGATCTGGAGAGAGAGACCTGAGGATGACCAGCTTTTGGATCTGGGAGGTAAGTGTTTGCGCGTTAGTTTTTTGCAATATCTTAATTTTTTGAGATGTTCCAATATCGCTATGTGGACTTCACCGAGGGAGCCGACAATAACAGGAATGAAGAGGATTTGGAAGCCTGCGTAAGTTCTCTCTTTTTTCTGCCTCCTTTAAAGACACTCTAGCAGGCAGGACATTTCGACCACGTACGTATTTTGTTCCTGTAATCCAGGATCACCATATCCGGCTTATTGGCAGGCACTCGCGCTGTGGTGTGGAGGGGAAAATTCCATAATATCTTGCGGTTCTTGTTGGTAACTATTTCTGACAAGTCCAAGAGCAGAAACGGCGGCTGCAGCTGATTGTCAATATCGTAAACATAGCGTAGACGGAAGTACTACATTTTTAGGGCCATGTCGAGGCGAGAAATATACAAGTTTGGAGCATACTTTAGGAATGCTGATAGTGGTTTCCTTTTGTTTTGCATGCTCTACAGCGGATATCATCTAGATATAAATCGAGGACGTTGCGTTGATAGCATAATGTATGGTACACTCCGTCCTGGACCGCCACTATGTAACCCTCACATTCCGAATATAGTGATGAGGACTGGAGGAAAGAGAACGTCAATGCCTCCGATAAATCATGATCTTTTAGATGTCTAAAGTATAGCTCGTGCAAAGCTTTTTGTATGTGGTCCCTGAAGACAGCATCAGCGAAAAGATGTCGGAGCTTGCTCCGCACCTCTTTTGGAGTGCCAAGTTATCAGATCCACGTTTTACCGCGGCAAATTCAATCGTCAAACGAAGATCATCACACACCCTCCTAGCAGTTTTGAACAGGGATGCTCCCTGTCTCACATTCTCGCGGTGCCGCGCAAGATCCAGCAATGGATCCTAAGTTTGAAAAATCTGCACCGCGGTCGATGTTGTAACTCTGGCATAAAGGTGTTCGAAGGAAATTAATCCTCTTCCGCCCCGCCCCCTACACAGGTATATTCGCTTAACGGAAGCATCTGGATGATGGCTTCGAGTGGAATGTGTTTGTAAACTAAGTTTTCATCAAGATTTACTGATATGTGTAGCATAATCGGGCGTAAAATTAATTTCATTTAAAGCGGAGTGGCTCTAAAGAGCCGCGTTTAAACTCAGCTGTCCAATATTTTATGGTCGATAACGAAGGTCCGGAGTCCCCATAAACTTCCCCGAGTTCCAGTTTTATGTCATCATTCCTTTTTCCCATCATTGTTAAATTACAAAAGTTGTTCACCTTAAATGGCTGTCATTCACAAATTAACAGACGCATCTGTTTGAAAACTTGACAAGACCCATGTTAAAGGTTACTTTTACGAAAAATGTTATTTCAGTTCTGGTAGCACTATGTCTTGCCGGAATCAGGTAATTATCGAACTCCCCTCGTATGTTGTGGCACATGTTGGCAGATTTTATCGGAAGAATCGAATATAAGAAGAGCAAAGTTCGTATCATATTGGTTGGCTTCTTCGGAAAGAATTTTGCTCCTATAGTTTGAGCTTTTTTCAATATTAAATGAGGTCATACAGCTTCCATTTATTTAGATACTGAAATATCATTCACAAAAACTGTACACTTTAAATGGCTGTCATTAAACTAACAGGCGTATCTGTTCGGAAATTTCAAAGGACCATTATCAGGCAGTTTAAATGAGTAAATTGAAATAAATATCTTTATAGATATTTAATAAATCTATAAAGATAATAAATAAAGAGTTAATGGCAGAAAAATATCAACTTTAAAATTATGACGCCAACAGTCTGGCTCTTATTCGCTCATCTACTACCGATAACTTTTGTTAAATATTAACTCCAACCAATTACGACATTTTTACAATTAAATTATATTCTGCTTAATTTCTTTTCTTTAAATGCATTTGTCTTACAGCGTGTGATATTCTATTGGAGCTCGCGATCTCGTACTTAGAGAACTGCCCTTGTTGTGGGAGTCGCTTCGTGTTCAGTGCTGTTCGTCGAGAGTTGTAGAACCCGTAAAGTGCGTGTGAAGCAGTATCTCCAACGTCTCCTCTCGGCTTCTGTTTGACTTCCCGCCAATGTTTTGAAGAAGTCTATTTTTTCTTTCATTTCCTTCATCTGAGCCTTCTGGAGTCGTGCCCCGTCGCGTTTTTTTTTCTTTCCATGTTTTTCAATGCCCTCACAGTATTTCCTTCAAGAGGTTTTTTTCGCATTTTTAATGGCATTGCCAGCGCGGTGCGTTCTCCTTCATTTCCAGTTCAGCTGCGTGACATTAATGGAAGGATGTTGCTGATTGTGGGTGTAATAATTAGAATAATTAAAGCTTGAATCGGGCCTACTGGTCTACAAATAGTTTGTTTCTATTATCACAGCTAAATCTAGCAACACTTCTAAATTTAAAAAAAAATCAATAGAATTATTAATTCAGATACCTAGAAAGAGTAGCAGTTTCTTATAGAAAACCACAAGCTGCCAAAAATGATTTTCCGCAAATACATATTTAATGCGGTCGAGCTTAATCCCGCTCGGAGTTCGATCTTAAAAATTTGATGTCAGGAGAATATCCAGCGACCGCTACGTGCTAGCCAGATAGAAAACCCCATAGGGATATATGCTAGCGCTCCTTCATAAATTTTTAACTACGGGTCAAAGTGAAAGCTTTACTCTGTCTGTAAATTTTCGTAACTTAAAATTCGTAAAGCATCTTTTACCACTTGTCAAAGCATATAGGAGCTATGATGTGGTTGTAGACAATCATTTATTTTTTTGAAGATTACGTACGCTGAAAGTGTTTATTTTGGTTGTAAATCCTTTTATTTCTGCAACTGTGAAAGAGGATTAGCTACGTTCACACATTGTTATTAATAGGTGAGGTTTTATTTTTGATGTTGCTATGTGCGCCTGCAATTCTCGGCAGTATATTGAAATTTCTTTTGTACCAATTAGGTACCATTACAAAATTGTTGCCAAGTTTAATTAATTTTTTTGATTTTCATCTTTGGAAAGAGGAAAAGTTGCGGTGAGCGAAGTTAGGCGAGTGTGTTGGATAAGAAACAATGGTCATGTTATTTTTCGCTAAAAACTGCTGTATACGTATGTGTGGCTTCGCATCACCACGGTGGAGAATCTTTTGATGCTTCTCTCTCAAATTTTCCTTTAGTCACCTTAGAACGTAGAACCGCTTGGTGTTGGAATCATACGCATAAAAGCGACTTTAACACTTTCTATATAATGTAATTCTAACAGTGAAGATTTTTTCTTCGGACTAGACATAACAAAACATTAGAACATCAATAAAAATTGTTTTTCAATATAGGCTCTTTAATTTGAGATATTGTCTGAAGAATGTCATAAAAAATTCCCTTGGTTTGTTTGCAAAATATCTTTCAACAGCCGCTATAAGTTCGTCATTGGTTTTTCTTTTTTATTTGGAAATGAAAATAGTCACAGGGAGCTAGAGTTGGACTGCAAGATGGATAATCAACTTTTATAAAGCCACGTCCAGCAACGGCAGCATTTGAAAGTCTTGAAACTTATGGAATGGTCCACTCTAATGGGATTCCTGAAGCGATACATTAAGTTTACATAATGCTTCCCTGTTACCGTATTACTTTTATTTAGATAACTAATCATTTAAATTCAAAAAAATAGTTACCATTATTTTTTCTGTAGAAGGGGTAATTTTAAACTTCTTGGGAGGCCTGGGATGCGTTCTTGTTTTGACTCAGAGTCAAAATGATGGACTCAGTTTTCATTTCCGGTGACAAGTCGATTAATAATTAAATCTGGTTTGTCTCCACAAAGCACCAAAAAATGTTCACACGTCTCCATTTCGGCGCGTGATTGGAATGGCGAAACCATTCGTGAAACCCATCTTGCACAAACTTTTGCCATGGTGTAAAATTCTGAGAATCGTGGTTTCTGAAGCTCCTAATAAAGCTACTGATTGTCGCTTCTTTAATCTTGTATTTCCCAGTACCAAACACTTGTTTTTTTGAATGATATCGAAAGTGATCACGTCAACAGGTCGACCTGGACGGGAATCATCATCCAGTGATTCTCAATCATATTTAAATAATTTTGACCATTTGCAAGTAGTCGACATTGAAGGACAGTCATTTCCATATACAATTAACATTTCTGTACCAATAATTTTTGAGGTTCTCCTTGTTTTGTTGAGAACTTTATAATTGCTAGATATTCGAATTTGTTCATTTTGATACGTCACAACACAAACGGGCGGATATTAGAGCTAGTATTGCTGCAATTGCTTTGTAAATTGTTAAACACGTTATCAAGGCAAATGTGGTAAAAACAATATAATGAAGAATTACATTAGAAGAGTATATGTAAGCGACCCCTCGTATCTTAAGATGAGAAGATCTTCATAAAACGCAGCCTGGGGGGTAGTACGAAAGGTTATGGGCCATGAACCGTCCGCTGAAGCCAATCCGTCCGCTCCTTCATTGCCAGAATCTTCACTGATTCTTACTAGGTCGTTGTTGTGTCAGAAACTGGCAGCTCTAGCGGTCAAGCAGCAGATTAGACGGATGCTTACAAGACAAAGAACAAAAGAGTTGTAATGAATTTAATTGAGGATTCCAATAGTGAGGTATGGAATAGATTTTCGCATTCGTCGCTCTTTATGACTTCACATTCTCAATTAAATCAACATTTGGAAACTTGCATTCGCAACATTTTTCAGCCAAATAAATGGTATCCTCTACGTAGACGTATAAAATTCAATTTTTCCAATTTTCCAATTGTTCGGTCTATGTTTGACTTTACTACCACTTTTGTTTAAACGGCTCTCCATGTATATATGTATAGGTACGATATGGCAGTGCATTCGTCGACGATTACTTTCACAACGTACATTTATTTTCTTTGAAGCTGGCGGAAAAAGTTCGAATAAGCACGCCATAAAATTGTAGGGAGAAGGTTCTGTGAGAGGTGTATGAGAACAGTAAACAAGTTTTATTTCGACATTCTGCATCGATTGTTTGCTTTTGGTATCGCAATTTTAAAATAACACGGGAATTGGAGTTTGTTTTGTAATATTTATTATATGAAATTGCTTCTCTTAAACTCTCGAGGTTCAGCTTCTATCAAAAGTTTAGATCAAAATTTGTTGTTCATTTACTACGAACTATTTTTACAAAAGCTTGAACACGCCGATTTTTATTTTTAGTCAATCAACTGCAAAACATATTTTGCACCGCATCCAACATCTAACAGCACGAACAATAACACATTAAATTGCAAGCTATCTCCTTAATTTTAAAATTTCGTCTACGTTAAATTTAGCAAAATGGAAATTGAAAGATGCTTGAGAAATAGTATTAATCTGAACATGGCAAGCCCCTTCTGCAGATTTTTTGTTTCAAATTTAATGATTTTATAGTTACTTATGTTCGTTATGTTCGTTGTGTACACATGTTACTTTGTTGAGGCATACTACTGTCTTTATTGTCACAAAATATTTTTTTCACTATCGATCAAGTAAACAACATTTATTATAGGTCATTTCAGACAAGTAGGTCCAATTTACACAATGTTGTTAGGTAATCACAACAACAGGGCTCAAGGGAAGTAAATAACTATGTTGATATTACATAATATTTGGACGATTCTGAGTTTGCGACAAAATAAAAACGAATCTATTGTTAAAAACTAGATCTCATCTCAAAAATATAATTTATTAATTTAATTTATTAACATTAATATGAAAAGTACAGTTTGTGCAATTATTGATAATTACTATCAATGTCACTAGTGGTTTTTTGCATTCCCTGGTGTGCCAATCACTCCAAACATTCTTGTAACATTTCTGCTGATTGATGATGGCACATCTACTTTCCTTTCTTCGCGTGAAATGGTGGGAGCGGCTGAATTCGATTGGATATCGTGGCAATCATTGTTCAGAATTCTGTTAACAATATTGAGTTTCTGGTATACAGAGTCTCCTACGTAACTTTCAGCTATTGCTGACGACTTCGAGCCCCCATGTTTCTTTAGATTCAGAATATCTACTTCAGTATTTGCCAATAACGTTGCAGATGTGCGTAGAAAAGCATGGCTGGTGTACGAATCCAGATTAGGAAAGTTCAAAAACTTAGCAACGATGGATGGTATTTTATAGAATGTATTCTTACCTACCGGTTAATTTTGAACATTGACTTCTCCAAATATCATAAAAAACTTTGACTGCTTTGCAATATTTGCATTCTTCTTTTTAGCTGGAACATATTTCTTAAGTGTTCCTAAAAAATCAACTTTCTCAGTGCTATTAATAATAAACTTTGTTTTTTCGACAAAATTGTGCTCCTCTTTTATATCCTCGTTCAACAAATTCGTCTGCTCGACATGCTCCCGTAACACCTAGTACCACAACTACCTAAAAATGTTGTAGGAACATTCATTAATAATTTTCATTGGTTCAATAGCTGTTGATTTACATTAGTTAGTAAAAAAATTTCGTCTGGAGCAACGGTTATTTTCTTCTCGTGTAAATCCACGTAATTTTTCTGGTTGATAACCATTGTTTCTCTGCCTCAAGAAGGCGTGCAGTCTCAAATATTTCGAAATGACTACGTTATTATTTATTGAAATTATAGTTCGAAACATTGAATACTAACTCCGCAAACTTGAAGATTTAAGTTTTTGAGAACGTTCCAAAAAATACGGTAGAAGTACATTTTCGTCAATAGATCGACTTTCTTTTTTGACACAGCATTGCTTAAGTGCTTTATACATTGTTTCATAATGAGTTTAAGATTGTTGTGGGTATAACTCTAAGGATTCATTCAACTTGCGCTGTCGAATTGACATCAAAATCATCTACATCGTCAAATTGACTGTGAACTGTTACCTCTTCTATAATTTTTTAATTAAAATTATTGTAAGCTTGAAAAACTGTTTAATAACAAGATGTCACTAATTAGTTTGACAATCAACAAACGGTTAATATGGTAATAGTATCCAAACCGCAACTCGATTTATTTACAATAATAATAAGCTTTTCGAAATTCAATAAATTTTTCCGATAATATCCTAAGAGCATATGTAGATATGCGTTGATAGTGAAAAAAATAGTATATTTTACACGTGAAGTAAGGATTTTGCTTTATCTTGACATTTTGAACTAGACTCGATAGAGTAAATCCTTTTTACTTACTAACTAGGAAAATAAAAAATCTACTCATTGCAATGAAATATCAGTTGTTTGAATTGTTCAAAGATTTATGGTTTTGAGAATATTTTGTTTAGAGAATATTTTTGTTGTATGTTAAGGGAATTCCAGAAAAAAATTCAGCACTAATATGCTTTAACAATGAAGTATTACAAGAGGCACCTTGCAACTTTAAACTTAAAACTCTATTGGAGGGCGTGAGTGATGGGTACCTTCTACCACCGAGCTCTTTCAAAAATAATCAGTGACATTGCTGAATTTTATTCCAAACTTTTGGCACATACTGAAAGAAACGTATATACAAACATGGTCTGGAAGCTGGAAACAAGGATAGAGAAAGGTGCTTTCTTTTGTCAAATTCAATTTTATTTCTCAACATAGTATCTTTGTACGTCTATATACCTTTATCAGCGATTTTTCGTTCTCCCGTTCAAATAGGTAAATACCATCTTGTTCTGTGAAATAGGCATTCACTAATGTGATTTCTTTACTCGACGAAAATCTCAGTCCTTCGAACAAAACTTTGAGCCTGGGAGACCGGCCAAGATCTGATGAATTCGAATCCAAATTTGTGAATTTTTGTCATTGCAACCACGGAAACGTTTGGAATTTTTTTGTATTTAATTTACCCCTGAGACATAAGAGATATGTAGGGTTCGTCACATGTATAGATATATCAAAATAGTACAACATATCAGAAAAAATACCAGGTACAATTACAATAGATTGAAGTACGGACACCTACGCCTCAATTTCTTAAAATTTTATCACCTAATTTTAATATGCACAAAATACCAAATTTTTATTGAACATTCGTATTCTGCATTTTTAAGTTGGAAACAAGGGACAGTGCTAATACGCGGAAAAAATAGCATAATAAAACATTAAAACATGGTAGTAAAAACTAGATCGTCCTAAACACAAAAGCGTACAAACCGTTTTTAGTAATCTAAATTTGTAACAAATTTAACATTTTTCACGGTTTCACTCATATAAGTACCACCGTAAAACAAATTGTTTACATCGTTTTCAATCAGGTAGCAATTGAAGTCGAATATAATACCTTGCTGAAAATGTACATGTTACAATGTTAGGTGTCATAAACAGGTACTTCCGGTGTACTTCCTGGACCACATGCTATTTATCGATAGCGCGCCCCCGAGTTCGCCCTCTCTACCTAAATTGTGGGTATGATCTCATTCTTAATTACCCCAGGCGTTCTATAATCATCACATCACACTATGAGAAAGTATTATTCGATTTTTCTCTGGGTGAGGGTGGATTTCTATTAAATTACTTTAGATACCATCCTCTATTGAACGTTCTGAAAACAGAGATTTATAGAAAGTATTGTAAAACGAATAATATGTATTTAGGCTAGGTAGTAGACATAAATTTAACGTTATTATCGGATTAGAATTCCCATCTTCAGAAATGATGTGATCGTATCAAGTTGGATACTCCATTTTATATTTTACCATAAAACGTATAATGTGGTGTGATGATTACTATGAATATTTGAAGGTATTTAAAATTGTACAAAATATTTAAGATATTTATTTCTATATATGAAATAAGGTTTACACAAAAATCCGCTCCAGAAAAGAAGCCGATTTACGAATTTCAATATTTGTAAATATTTATTATTTTAAGAAATATATGTTACAAAATAACATCAACGAGGTTATCTGTCACCAGCGCTATATTCACATCTCTTCTTGGCATTTCACATTGTCCACCCAAAATAATATAAGTCCAGCCAACGACAAGCGTGGGGAAGACTTTAGCTACTTTTACCTGTCATTCTCTTTAGAATTCCTCCAAGTTTAATAGCGTTGTTCAGATATTTAAATTTTAAAAAATTCAAACGTGTGTTCAATAGTATTATATAGAAGAAGTGGTGTTCGAAGAAGGACATAAACCTTGTGTTTATGTAGTGGAAAGGAACAAGATTTAAGGTTTGTAGTTAATTTAATTTCTACGAAGAAAGAATTCCCAGATTCACGACCCACAATTTCCATAAATTTAAGACTCTCGTAAAATTTCAAAAATTTCTCAAATTTCATACCGTTAAAACATAACAATATATAGCGGATGTTTTCGCGGGTAAAAGATGTTCTTCGGGACGCGGGATGAAACCCGCGTTCGGAGTTGGTTCTTGGAAGAACCGGATACGTCCTGACGTTCCGATGTAATCCCATACATCTTCTTGTTCAGGTCGTCGTGGTTTTGACTGCGACAGCCACTCTGAACTAGTTGGGTAGCGGAGTACCAGGAGCTGTCCCACGGGAGCTCGGCATCGTAGTTTATGGCTTTGCGGAGGAGCGGGTTGGGTGTTCCTGGGCCCTCTCGTACAGCTTGGCCGATGTATTGATGGTTTCCATCTGGGCGTCCCGATGGATGGTCTCTCTCCTGACGAACTAGGGAGCTCCGCAGTCCTGTTCTGGAAGGACTGGACGGAAGGTTGTGGCAGCCGTGATCAACGCGAGGTGGCGTAGAGCAGCGCTGGTCTGAAGATAGACTTGTAAATCTTAACCTTGCCCAGAAGGCTAAGTTTACTCCTCCAGTTGATCAGCGGAATTCGAATTGATTTTGGCTATTACTCGAATTCTGGCATTTTGATAATTTATGTTATTAAATTTGTATAAAGACTCTATTAACATCTCAATTTCTGGTGGTTTGGCTTGTTGACACTTACGAGTTTGCTTGTGCTTGAGGTGTGTGTCTACGTTTTCTTGAATCGTGATAAGTTTGTTAAAAGCGGTAACGTTCATCAATACCATAGGAAGATTTAGTAAAGATTGTCGTATTCCTTCCAAATTTCCAAAATTCCAAATTTAATATCTCCGAAGTATTGCCCGGTCGTATGGGCCTAAACTTACAATAGTTTACCAAATTTAATAAAGGGTTGCACAGTTGAAAGTTTCTTTAAGAGAATATTTATTGCAATAGATACGAAAGGTTTTATATACCCTGGAGGAATTGCCCTGATTATATTTTCATGGATCATTGAGTTGAAGTATGCGCACTTAAAAACACACAAAACCCACACAACCACACTATTTGGAATTCAACAGTCTAAATGCACAATGTCAATCCACAATGTTAGAAACGATCGTCGTTAGGTCAACCAAGTACCAAGTCGTTGAATTGGCATTCCTGGCACAACGAATAAGCAAGAGGGTATAAATAAAAGGAGTAAATGTATTTTTCGAAGAAACTATCTAAAACAATTAATTTTAACCAATGGAAAGGTATCGCATTCATTTAAAACTATTAAAAGAACAATTAAAGAAATATTCTGAAGAGAATAAAGAAGAGTTAAACGAAACTGAACATGTCCAGCATGGCCGAAATTTTTAAAACTATCTTTTGACAATTTTCAACTTCTTTTAGAGTGCTCTAAATCAGAGTACCCTAAAAAAAGGAGTTTTGTTCCCTTCCTATCTTCCTGTTTAGCTTAACAGGTAATTTCAAAAATTACATTCGTTTAATTTAATTGATTCTGTTTGCCGTGATTTGAATTAATATCTGATATTCTTTCTGAAATCGCCATTCATTCGAATCGTGACTGTTATCGTGATTTTCTTTATTTGCAGAAGATGGGAACTCCGTCTTGATTTACGTCGCGAAATATTTCGATAAACGTAGTTTTTTGGTCGTTAACCTCCGCGGAAGTAATGCATTTGTCTGCAGAACGCCGCAGGTTATCGTCTGGGATATGGATTGTCGTTGCTGGCGCAATGGTTTCCACCCCGTCGGTAAATGACATGCGTTGTTTTGGTTTCGCCGCATACCAGTTGGCGAAATGGTAAGAGTAAAAAGAGTGCGATAGTAATAATGGCCGAGTAAGACGCGTAAGAATTTGGCGGAGACGTTATGGATATTAGATGCGGCTGGCCAACTTCCCACGCCATGTTTTCCACAACACCAGATGCTTTATTTTTTTTCTTTAGGAAAGATAAGGAATGCCTGAAACGGATTCTAGTTAAAGACATTTTAACCCTTAACTACTGACATGCAGTCTGCTAGGTTCCCCACTACATGCAATATTAGTCCCGTAAAAGTAGTTATGGGTTAACCCTCTATTTGAAAATTTGTTAAGAAGAAAGTGGCACGACTGGTGTATTGTCTGTGTAATGTCTTTCTAATTCTGAAAATTTGGAAATTCTTGAAGCCTTAAGGCATAGTTAAGACAAAGTTAATCAACCAATTTTAATAGGAACTGATTACGATCTGGCCGCCAGAAAACTTAACCATATCAACTTGTCATCTAAAATAAATTCATTAATGTTGATATTTATATAGAAGCCACTAAAATCAAATCTCCGGATCAAAGGGTATTCAGGTATAATGGGAAATCTGCCAAAAGAAGCTGTATTTACACTCCAATGATGTGAGTAGATTGATTAAGGATCATTCGCTAGCAAAAACTAAACAAACCCTTAGCTGTCATCAGAGCCACGCTTTTATGAATTCAAATCAACAATTCTTGTCAAAAGGCTTCGTATAGGCTTCGTACTAATCAGGGTCTTTGCAGCACTTATTTATGTAGATTAACATTAAGAAAGAGGAAGTTACGTGGATCTTGAGATAATGGTAAAATACGTTTTCTCATTATATAAAATAATTGACCAACTTGGCAAAATCCTTTTAATCATTTAGATTTACATTGATGTAAGATCTTGGTTGAAGAATGTTTGAATAATTCTTTGCTTTCTCCTTTGTGGGTCTTCTCTAATCCTGAGGTTCATTTCCTTTGTGTGACTTCGATGCCTTGATGAACAGCTGGGCGGGAAGAGCATTTATCTTATTTCATTCCTTGACAAAGTACGTATGCTATAGAGTTCTTTTTTTTACTTTTCGTAAACGATTTCATCATCATTAAAACTGTAAAGGCGAATCTATTAGACACTTCGAATAACCGCGCATCATCAGATTTACCAGGATTGTTGCCCGATGGGCTAGCGATTAATAGCATGAGAATCACATGGAGGCCGATGGCAAAATTTCTGGTACTTCTTTTCGATAAGCTCATGATGTGAAGGCCACACATTTAACAGACGGAGAGTAAGTATTAGAAGCCAATGAAGCCCCTGATGTTCTTAATTGCCAGGGATAGTGTCCTGGCCCTGTAGGCTGAGCTGCAAATTACATTTAAATTAAAACCTGCTTGGTCGTACCTTCCACGGAGGTGATCGTACAATGTCAGTATGGTACGTCTTTATATGTAGCATATGTAGCGTTGTCTTTCCGGTTTTCAATGAAAGCACGTGAACGGGTTGAAAATTACAAACTTTTCAGATACGCCCAGATATCAATTTATATTAAATTACCAAAATTATTTAAACAAACTTGTAATACTTCAGACTCAAAAAGTCAAGAAGCTCCTGAGAATAAAGTTTCCGTTTCATGTATGATCTCTTTCGCTTCAATATCCTGTGTAGCACTTAACTAAAAGAGAAAAAAGCGAAAGCCATCTACCTTATCGAATAAATTACGGCAATTACTTCACGGACCTGTCCATATTTCAGCCGCTATCGTCCCGTCCAGATCTTCAATTCGGGACTGAACGTCGATACTTTATGAGCGCTACCGTTCCGCATTGTCCCGAATTGTTCTTTTTCTCGCGTCACTGACTGCAACGACGGAAACAAAACACGAAAAAAATGGTTCTAGGGGCAAGGGCGAATTATGGTCGCAGTCAGCGGACAGAACGGGTACAATGCCTAGCCATAATACGAACACGTGAAACGTTTTAACCGTTCCAGAACGGCGCTTAGTTTTCGCAATTCAGTTGCGGCGATAAGCAACGTTCTCCTCTACCAACACTGGGAAACTTTTAAATTCCGATAGATAATGATTCCAATGCTTTGACGCGACGAAACTCGCGAAACGCTTGGGTTTTTCTGTCGCGGTTATAGAATTTGATGGAACTAATTGGAAGAGGGAGTGTTCGTTGGTTGGGAAATAAATTGAACAAATTAAAAATGAAAGAACTGCTGGATAAAATTAAAAGTCATTTCATATAGATAAGACAAAGTCATGGAACTCTTTATCCACACCATTTCAAATTAAAAGGTTTCCTAGCGGTTAAGGGCTCGCTTGGAAAAATCATAAATTTCTAAATTAGGTAAAACATTGCAATATATGGTAGTATTACCTAGATATTCTTCCAGCAGCTTAAATGAGTAACATTTACAAAAGGTGGAAAAAAGCCATCCTCAAAATCTTAATGTTTACTCGTCCTCTCTATGCTGGCGCATCACCTGTTCTCTCGAATTATCGAGAAGCCGGAACAAGTTTAATCAATTAAACTTGTGTGGTGCGGAGTGTGCCGATACTTTTGTGTTGTTTGAAAAAATATGTTGGTGAGACTATTCGGAGTGTTCCAATATCAGCGTCTAGTAATGCAAGAAACACGCACATTTTGGCAGAAGGAAACCACTGTGATGTCAGTGACGCCAGTTTTTGCAGAATATTATGCCTTGGCTATGCGACGTTAAAGATTTCGCATAGTTGATTACTTTTTTTACGTTACTTGTACATAACCAAAGAGGGAATTGCAGGGGGTAATGTAATATTTTGAAAAAAAATGGATTGGGAATGGATAAGTTCAGAGGTCAGCACCGAAGTTAAATGTGATATACACCAAACTGTGCTGCGGTGCAAACTCAACCCCAATTTCGAGAATGCTATGCAAAAAATCATTAAAACAGTGAATTACATACGTTCTAAATAACAGAAAATTGAGGAAGTTAATGCTCAATACGGTGATTTAATGGTACATAACAACGTAAGGTGACTAAGTTGCTACGTGATGCGTTTTACACAGGTTCTTCGCAATAGTGTATACTCCTTTCTAAT
The DNA here is from genome assembly GCA_902655005.2 of Marronus borbonicus. Classification (NCBI taxonomy): domain Eukaryota; kingdom Metazoa; phylum Arthropoda; class Insecta; order Coleoptera; family Scarabaeidae; genus Marronus; species Marronus borbonicus. The sequence continues at coordinate 3,882,028 of LR737397.1, forward strand.
TGTAATTAGTCTTCAAAAATCCTTTTCAATTTCTTAAGTTTTTTCTTCAACAGACATTTTTAAACATGTTAATGGCCTGAACTTCAAACTTCAAGCGACAGGAAAACTTGTGTGGGAGCCTCTGTCAGAAATAATAAGTTCTTCACAAAAAATCGACCTCTTAATCTAATGATATTGACAATGAACGCTTGTACTTTCCACACTCGAAAATATTGAGTACTAATAACGAGGTTGACGTCAACCACTACAAAAGACTCTAACTCGAAATTTGAGAACAGATTTATCGATAATGTTACAAAAATTTTAAGCAATATATGGTATACTCTCTACAGCTTAATGCTGAATGGATCAGTGAAACTGCAAATGTTTTCGAAAATAGTAAAGCTGCTTTATAGGTGGAAGTGATACACGGAGGTATCTTGTCGCGAATTCTGAATAACATTTATTTCTCTCGATAAATACTCAGAACTCAGAGATTTAACTTTGAAACTTTATACAATGTTCGGCCGAACAAACATGTGTGAGGCAGCGCACTATGGGGCTGGTCTATAACTTTCTTATTTATTTATGTAAGTTATTGTCATTTGATGTACATATATAAGAAGCTTTACGCACATAGTTACATAAGAAAAGTAAGAAATTTTTATTTGCGTGTTTATTTATATATATATATATATCGTGTATTATTTCGCATTATATTTGTGATAATATGAATTTCCAAGTAAATATACTATTACTACGGCAGCCCACATGACAAGCACGAATTGCGAAAAACAGCCGCTAACCGGCAAAACGCAGATGTTGATGGCGCGCAGTGTATGAGATATTATTCGTTTGTGCAAGATAGCGCAAATATACTTAAACTTTTTTTTTACTATCTGATAGAGGACATTGTCGTCTATTGTGTGCAGCAAAAAAGTTCGTTTGGAAGAGCCCTGCTAATAGTTAAAGCCTTAACCTAACATTTAGAATTTTCGTCCCAAATATACTTGTTTAATTATATTTGCTGCGCCAACTATTTAAAAAATGATTTTCTGAAGCCCATTAAATTACCTTGATAATGGTGTATTAATATCTGTATTTTAATGACATATTAGTAGTAAATTTGTCTACTTTAAATAGACCTCCCTAAAAAAGGTGTATTTCAATGTTACGGAACCTTCCACTTTGCAAGCCTCTAACTTCCTTAAATAAAAATGCAAACCGGGGTATAAAAGCTTACTTAATTTACTATTATCAAAAACATGTCGCGCAATATTGTTTCAATTTTCAATTTTGGTATTTTTGAGACGATTTCGGCGATTGGCCCCATAGTACAGCGTTCAGTCAGAAATGAACTTCATTCAAGATAAATTTGACAATGCACATATGGTATTTAACTCCACATTCCAGACAGCTTAAAGTCAATTTCCCATTAAATTCCAAATAGGTTTGCTGACTACTGAATAATTTAATAATAAAACTAATTGCTGACTCCTATCCTAGACCTAACCAACAAACCCAAAACCGAAAAAGCGTTTTTTACGAGTACAGCGATCATGTTACCCAACACCTTGTTGTGCACGATTTGGCTGGTATTATTGTTGCTATCAGCAGCTTACAACCCTTTCTTCTTTTTTCGTCAATTATTTTCAAAGTAACTTTATACATTAACCAAATTCTCAGTGTTCTTTAGTTCCTAAACGAGCCAATCATCTAGAGGTAAATGTTAACTGTACTAAATTTTTCCTAAAAATCAAGATATTTTACATATTCATCTATTCATATTCGAAATGCAAGCAAACATGTATGTTTTTAGAAAGAAGACAAAGCCGAAACGGAATTTTAAAATAAAATTTTCATGATTTAGTTACCACAAGTATTGTGTATTGTATTCGGATGTGTTGGATAGATTTATTATTCGTAACGTGGGAAACTAAATAGAAAATCGAATCTAGCACATGCCAAATTAAACAAAAAATAAATTTAAATTCCATTGAACTAGGTTCAAAAGCGATCTAATTTATATTGTCACAATAGGCAATACACTACTCCAATTAACGACCTCTCTACAACTAGCCAATCAATTAGAGCTTGTTTCGAAATTTGTCAATTTTACACCGGGTTAATTTAATTCAACGGGCATCGGTTGATATGGAATCTGTATTGGCTGTTCCGAACGAGATATTCTACATTTACTACGGTCACTACCAAAAGTTTCAAACTAAATGAAATTGTAATTGTAATTGACAATGAAATGTTTTTTAGTAACTTCATCATATTTTCTATATTGCTTGTATTACCACTTAATCCTTCTTTGATGGATAATGAACGTTTTATTTATAATAAATAATTTTTTAATTGTTTTGGATCCTCAAATGGTGCAGACTGTATTCGTGACACTGTATAGTACCCGCATTTTATATTTTATTTTTATGACTCGCTGTTACACTGAAAAAACCAATTCAACAAATCGTGTTCGTTGACTTCATTATGTTAAAGCAACAAAAAAAACTTAACAATAAATTTGTTACAACAATGAACTACGTTTATCAAATGTAAACCTGTTTATCAATGTAATAAACACAAGTTTATTAATTTACTTTGTGAGAAGCGAAACAAACTTCAGAGATTCTTAATACCAATAAGTGTATTCTTTACTTCAATAAATGTGTTTATTGTATATATTAAAGTATTTATTCAATGATGTAATGAACAAACTTTATTAAAAAAGAATTGTCAATTAACGTATTTTTTTTTGTATTTACGTACCTTACTGTTTTTCCGTTCGTTGTAGATGACGTCAACATTGTATAGTGCCGCTCCAACAACGATCTATCCATTTTCACGTAGATCCCGTAAAATATGATGCCATCAAAACCGAATTTGAATTCAGAGTTGGGAGTCACTAGCTACTGTCTTTAAGAAATACCACAACTTTATGTAGCTTCGTACTTATGGAAGACATATATTTCAACGTAATTTTAAACCTATATGCCTGTGATTTTTTGGAAGTCTGGATCGCATCCATCGAAAATTTCTTAAACATCTCTCATACAAGATTGATGGAATATGTCCTGAGAGAGGTACTCCGCGGGATGTATTACCGGAGAAGCATAGCATGCTAGCTTTGAGCACGAGAAAGGATGGCATCTGCGAGAGATTCCTACAGAAATTGCTGCGGGATGACATCGACTGCCCCTACTTACTTCAACGATTGAATTTCCTTGTGCCACGATTCAATTCGATAGTAGATTCTTTCTTCCATTCGCAAAGACAAACATTACGAGAAGAGCTCCTACATACACCCTTTGTAAGGCAGCTAGGCGATGTAACTTCTTTAAGGAAGAAAGAGATGGGAACAAGGTAGGCATATGTTGTTGTATTTTTTGTTTATAATTTGTGTATATTCTACTTACAATTGTTTTATCCTATTATTGGGTCTAACCTGCTGGAGAAAAAAACGTGCATTATTATTAAAACCGTGAGCCCTATAGGACCGTAAAATTACAATCACTACTTTAATCGGATTCCACACGTATTCTGAAGGCAATAATAGACACGTCGCGACGTCGCAATAATACGCAAGTTTTCATTTGATCGTTCTTTTCAAACGGCTTGATGTTTTAATAAACAACTGTATATTTTCGCGACTTGGCAAATTGCAAACTACCGATATATATACGACCCAACAGTTCGTCGACATTAATTGGCGGAATTATAGACTACCGCCGCCAACCACCCATCATCCACGCGTGTCTGTGTACGGACGTTAACAGGGAACCGTGATTTTCGACTTGTCACATGCAAATATACTGTTGTCGTTTTGATAATTACGCCAGGTAGACGAGGTACAATATTAATGTACTACCAACACGCGATAACAGTTTCAGTCATTCCACGGCAAAAAAGGAGCTTTTGTGTAGCGCTGACACAGATTAGCCGTTATCAGTGGCGGTAATTATGGCTATTATTGCGTTTTAGCGTCCTAACTGAAACGAATATGAAGATGAGTAAAGTCATTATATTTAGGAAATTATTCTGCTGGGATGTGGTGAAAATTGAAAACGTCCAATTATACGCAAAAGAATTTATAATTACTTTATCACTCTTTTCTTAGAATGTAGAACACAATTAACTATATCAAAAGCAGGACAGAAAAAATATATTACTTTTTGTTTTAATATCTTTTTGTAATCATTGCAGCAAACTTTAGAAACAACCAACAAATGAATGTCCAATACAATCGCCTGCCGAATTTCGGTTTTTTTATGTTTTCATGTATACATTATACATTTTTAGGCGACTATCCCCCTGTACAACTGATTAACATTTCCTCAAACGTAGTCACACATGTATCTTCAATTTCGCTAATGTTGTTGTTGAGTGGGATTTCATTCTCAAATGAAGTCTCATCGGTAATTTGTACATTAAAGCAAGCATGTTCTGCTATACTTCACATTGAAACTTCGGTTTCACAATTTCTGCAAAATACCACTTACAATGAACATTAACATAACGATTATTTATCGTTGCTTACGTAATTTGTTAAAATTATAATTTGAACACATATCCTTCAATATTTAATCAAAATCGCCGACCGTAAATATCACACCACGCACTGACCAACAGTTGCTGTTGGACAGCTGATGGGGCAACAGGCAAGTCCAACCGAACTTTCTCCACCGCCGCAAAAATCTTAAAATTAAATAGCATATTGTTTTCGGCAAAATTATTTCAAAAATAACCAACTAATGGAAAACCATCCGCAATGAATATTGTGCGTATACGCGCGCATACGAACTAACCTTTTTCCACTGTCGAATTTCTTCTAAGCACATCCTTACATGAATTGACACGAAGTCTTTTTTTATGCTTGGGTCAAATTATGCGGAATCCATCGACAATAGCTCTTTTTCACACATAAATATTCAGGCAAAGTCGAATCTGCTGCAGTCTTCAACGTGACTAAGGGTACCTCTATCTCAAGGTAAATAAGTCATGCTGATCTTCTTCAATCATGTTGTGTACAACATCGACGTTTTTTGAATCAATAATTAATCAATTTTGTTAGACTTTCACCAAATTCATCACTGACGAAAGCACGACCATAACGAAATTCTGCAAAGCAGTTGTAAACAGTATTTTCTGATAGTACTTCATTACCAAAAGTTGAATCAAGCGATCCTAAGAATTATTGTCGTGTTAGGCCTTCACTAAAATCGTAAAAAATCATCCAACGAAAACCTTTACGTGAAATTTCTATTTTTTTGCACAAAATTGCTTTCTTCAGCCGATTTCAGTGCAGTCTCTACTTCAAACGTAACGAATATCAAATTTGACGAAAATAGTGATACCAAATCTCAATATTGTCATCTAGTGGCCTTAAAAACTTAAGACCCTTGTACCAAGTGATGTTTAGGTATTTAAAGATGTTTTTTTTTCGAAATTGTTGAAATCTGAAAACTGCTGTTTTTCAAAAACTAAGCAAGATTTCAATTACATGGTTCTAACTTGTGTTAATTTTAGCAACCTGAATAATCTGTGTAATTCAAATAATTTAGAAGACCGAATACGTGACGGCACTCACATGCCGGCACAAATTTCTCCGCCGATGCTGGAAAGTGCGCGAGAAGCAATACTGCCTTGACTTCGGGAATGTTATGAGATTAGCTGGGCGATTGTTTGGTTTAAGAAATATTTCAGTTTATTTCTTATATCAAGGATTGGAAACAAAAAAAAGGGACCTTATATCACAAAAACTGTTTTAATAATTTGGTCACCTTCAGGCCAGCTAAAGGCATATAAATAACAATGGTTACGAAACTGGTAGATTCCCTAGTTGTAAAGGTAAATAATCTCAATTATATTTAATTTTATTAATAATTCCATTATCTAATTATTAATTACTTACACAAAATCAACATGGATTATTTGAATAATATTAATTTTAAATGTATATGTCAGAACATACTTTTTTGTCTTAATTTGTATAATAAAAATTATTATAGTAATATAGTAATCCACGCAATTATTTTTGAGAACATTAAACACATTTAAATTAATTAATTACTTCAAATAAACGTATACTTTTGTTTTATAATTCTTTTAAAAATATGTAAAAAATGGTGGTGGAATACAATATAACGTACAGGTGGTCGGTGAAAAAGTATGGGAAGTTGTCGCATAATTATAATTATATATTACTTGGGCTTCTAACACAAATATCTGCGATCTGCATCAGGCTCACTTCCCGTCAAATCACCATTAATAATCAAATAGTCAAAAGTGTAAAAATTAAACTGTATAAGGATAGATACGTTAAAAGAGTTAAAGTGTTAAAGGTACTTTTAGAAACATGCATTCATTTTAATAATTAAATTCAAATAATTTCGTTTTTAATAATTTTGTAAATCATTAGAACCATTTTAATTATACTAAGACAAAAAAAAATATTTGTTATTGTTTTGACTGTACATTTAAAATTAAAATGATTTAAGTTTACAACTAAGGAGTCTAGCATTTTCGCTAGCACTGTTATTTATATGCCCTTTAACTGGCCCGAAGATGCGTTAATTTTGTACACGAAATCAGTCACCCAATTTAGTAAGTACAGAATTTTTGTGAGAAAAGAATTCTTTCTTTTATTTTCAATCCTTCATTGAATTTCAACTCACAGTCATCGTTTTAGTCAGGCTTGATTTTGTTTTATTTAACTTCTATATTTGTTGTAATAGCACTTAAACTATTCATAAAAACCTGCATATGAAAAATAATAGACTCACTGCAATTTCCGGTCAAACCGGAAGTGACACTACGTTGTGGAGTATGTCAAAGAATGGCAAACCAAAATCGTAAATTGATGCATCGGAGTATTTTTACTCTATAAAAGTTACTAGAATTTTATTGAATTTATTTCTTTCATTACGAGCGAAAATCTCCTAGTTTTACATAGTTTGTAATTTTTTGATTATAAAGACATAAGAAAAGGAAAAAAAAGAACTAAATACGTTCGTTTGACAAGTCTGCACGTGAGTCATATTCTGAGTTACAGATAATCAAAAAAGAAGATGATTAAATTAAATATAGAAGACCGTCGAAGGCGTATGTTAATAGAATGTTAAAATCGATAAGAGCAAAAAGTGATGGGCAATCAACTTTGTTAAGAAGTAAGTTTGGTAAAAACTTACCGCCGTACATGCTACTCCTTTCTGATAAGCTTTGGAAATCGCGAATATTGAGTAGACTGTTATAATCGGTATTACGTTCAGGGTAGATACCGTTAGCTTTGAAAGATAAAAACTTAAAAAATCTTTTCTGCAGGTTCTCTATCGCTACGTTTTCGTAGGTATAACAAGAATATTGTAATATGTTCAAATTTTAATGGAATTGTTAAATCTAATTTTTAATTTTAATAAAGCAAAAAATATTTTCTCCATATGTAACGGATATATAAGCTGGTTAGCTCCGCCTTCTCTGTTTGGTAATTGGTTAGGAAAGAAATAAATCTTTCTTCAGTTATTATTCTAAATTAATGCGCGCCGCTTCTTGTACCACTCATACCTCGCAATAAAGCAATTATGCCCGAGAGAGGACACAAAAATATGCAAGCTCTCTGATAGAGTTAAGACCCCTGTTGAGAAGCTGGTTAATAAAGTGCCACCCAGCGTGTTTTTAGGATCGCGGACATTTTTAATAAAAAAAAACTTTTATGGATCGAAAACAACGGATCTGAAGACTCGAAAAGTGAAGCGTGAAGGCACGCGGAAAAAACACCACCAATTACTGTAAATGTAATGTTTACAATTATCCGAAATATAGAAAGTGGACGAAACCTTCTTAGAAAAAAAAAAAAAAAACAACAGGAAATAGTTTATAAAAAAATTCGCTGTTTATTAGTTAGCATCCAAAGTCGTCGATTACATCAATAAAGAGGGAAAAGATGGAAATCAAACCTACATCGAAGTTGCAGATTCTGACAGGTTTATTACATTAAAGAGGAACCAATGACAACTAACCAAAGGATGCACCAAACAAAGTACCACCTCGAATCATTCCCGTGGGAGTTTACACCGCGAAGATAATTAAGGCGACATACGAATGGTAATCAATCAGATCGTGAGTTCTTCGGAACAAATCAAGATCGTAAGGTCTTCGGAACAAGTCAAGATCGTTAGTCCTTCGGAACAAATCAAGATGGTGAGTTCTTCGGAACAAGTCAA
>LR737397.1:3890238-4004051 GCA_902655005.2 Marronus borbonicus
TCGGAACAAATCAAGATGGTGAGTTCTTCGGAACAAGTCAAGATCGTAAGTTCTTCGGAACAAGTCAAGATCGTTAGTTCTTCGGAACAAATCAAGATCGTGTTCTTCGGAACAAGTCAAGACCGTCAGTTCTTCGGAACAAGTCAAGTATCGCCCGATAGTTCTTCGGAATATGACATACAGGTCTTCGGACAAAATCTGCGTTCTTCAGAAATCTTCTGTGAGAGAAGAGAGTGAAGGTGGACGCAAGAAGTCGAGACAACCGGTCGGTACGGAGCTAACCAGTTTAAGAGAAGAAAATAAAAGAACAAGTAACTCCGTTCCATATTGAGATTTTATAAAAGTAAAATTTCCTAGTTGTATTTTTTCCGGATAATATTTTAATTGACGTTTTGAAGACTGCATTGTTAATTAATACCATGCTTTTTTTTATTGTTATTAAATTAATGTAAGTTAATCCTCTGTTTTTTATTTAAATAGTACCTTCCCTAAGAAAAGCCGTAGAGCAAGAACCTACGTCGTGATTTTTATTTAAGATAAACTTATATTCTTCGGGTCTTTTGAGACCCATTAACGTCCGGGGGTTGCTACCGGAAACCGACTACCCTCGGGTTCGTTACAGTATATGATAATCAAGGTAACGTACTCTAGTCGGCCATCTGTATAATGCAGAAAACTGCAGGTCAGACTGTTCAACAGTTCATTTATGAAGGATGAAAAGCAATGAGTCCAGGTTGGAACCTCGAGACATTTCTGAAGGTGCCCAGAACAATTCAGATTGGTATCGATCAAAACACGTATCCTCTTTTTTGTGACAGGTAAGACTACATTAATTGAGCAAAGGAGAGGCAGATGACAATGTATCCAGCTTAGCAAGTAATGTCTGGGGATCAATCGGGTCAAAGGCTTTAGAAAAGTTTGTGTAAAGTACATCGACTTGGTCCTGTTGATCAAGTTCTATAAAATAAACTGCCAGTGCAGCGATATAAAGATGTATAATGCATATAATCAAATTAAAAGAATAGTCAAAGCAACTGTACGATCATGCTAGGAAGCTCGACATGTGTTCCCAAATATCGTGACCAATCTTAATCTAGATGCATCAAGCAGAATGATCCATGTCAAAAAATGGAATGTCTCAGGACACTGATATTTTTGTAGTAAAAACACAAAAAAACTTGGACAAAGAAAAAGCAATATCCTCGAACTTTTATCGCCGGTGTATGTTCACTACAACACTAAGATTAGTTTTTGCTACGTTACTTGAATATTGTATTATCATTTATACACAGCCAATTGTAACATTCATAACAAACAACAAAGACCTCTCGATTTGACAATCCGTTAATAATACGATTCATAGAGGTCACCAAACACACTTTTGCCCATAATATATTCCAGTAAATACAAAGGAATTAATTCCATCGAATCCGTTCTAACGTTTGAATACAATTTCGCCAGTCGGCTTTCCTACGTTCCATCATCTTAATAACGAGCGATTTTGACCGCTCGAATCCGGTCAATTTGAATCAGCGCTCGAATTAACGGTACCGTATTAATATTTATTAGCGGGCTGGAAAACGCGAATCGATTTTCCGACGGACCAAATAACCAAATACCAAACAAACAAACAAGCGAACATATTCGCACTTGCGCAACGACCCCGAACAAACCCGAACCGTTACCGCAAAACACGTTTGGAGAATGGGTCAGTTTATGCATATTAGGTCCAATCGTGTACCTACAGACGGTTCTCACAATTACGGATGTTTGCAACCTAAAGTTGAAACTTGCTTATTAATACATGGATTGCAAAAGGGCCTGCTTTGTGGGTTGTATTATTTACGGCTGTTTATTCCCCGTTGGCAACGTTTGAAGCACTTCGCTTCAAGCTCAAAGAGTAATGTGTATTGTAATCCATTTCTATATTTGTTTTTGTTATCATGTTTAAATTTCACATACAAAAATAAAAGAAAATTGGCAAACTCGCTCACCGAAGAGGGCTTAAATAATCATAATTATCTTTAATGTTGAACAGATACTTAAATCTAAACAAAGAATATGTTGCTCAAGAACAACATTACACGTTTAGTACGACAAATAATTACGCTGCCATGTAAGAAACAACAAACAAACTCTTTTATAATAAACTTCTCTAAACAGCCGATATTTTAAACTCTTGTACGCTATAGCGGCGATTCAAATTTTATTCAATTAGGTTTTTTTTTTTGGAATCTTAGATATTGAAAAATTTCTCATATCAACCGATATCAATCGATATGATCGCCAAGTTTGATTTGTTATTTCGTTATTTTTCGTTATTTTTATTAATGAAACATCCTGTATATTTTTACAAAATATAATAGAAAAGCTATTCTAGGAACTAAGTATTGAAACACGTTCGCTTTTAGTTGCCTACCATAAGAGTGGCAAAACTAATAGACAAATTTCCCGAGAATTAAAAGTACACCCTGTTACTGTCGATTATAGCATTAAAAAAATATAAGGCAAGTGGCAGTATTTCTAATAAACCACGAAGTGGAAGGCCAAACGTGACAACAGTTGCAGAAGATCGCGAAATTGTAGTCACCAGCAAGAGAAATGGGCGAAAAACCGCTCCGCAAATCACCGCAGAAGTAAATGAACATCGCGAGAATCCGATTAGAGTGGCTACAGTGAAACGTCGCCTGCAGCGAGCCGGTCTTCATGGGCGAATTCCAATGAAAAGGCCGTTGCTGCGGAAAGTTAACAAACGAAAACGACTGCAATGGGCCCGTGAACATCGAAATTGGACCGTGGAAGACTGGAGGTGCTTTGGACCGATGAGTCCAAATTCGAAATTTTCGGATCTCGAAGGGGAACATTTGTTAGACGATCGGTGGCCGAACGTGCAAGTGAGCACTGTATTGTCTCCACAGTGAAGCATGGGGGTGGATCTGTAATGATTTGGGGCTGTTTTGGTGGCACAACTGTTGGCAACATCGTCAAAATTGAAGGTACATTAAAAAAAGAAGGTTACCGGGATATCTTACAGCAGCATGCGATACCTTCGGGAACACGAATTTTGGGTCAGAATTTTGTCTTTCAACAGGATAATGACCCAAAACACACATCCAAACTATGCAAGGAATATTTGCAGCGTTTCGAGACAGAAGGAGTTTTAAAGATTATGGAATGGCCACCCCAAAGCCCTGACTTGAATCCAATCGAGCTGCTGTGGGAAGAACTTGACCGACACGCACGTCAATCAGCTCCAACGTCCGTTGGTAGTATGTGGAACGCACTACAATCAGCTTGGGTGAAAATAACCCCAGACACGCTCGCAAAACTGATTGCGAGAATGCCGCGCCTTTGCGCTGCAATAATAAAATTCAAAGGAGGTCACATTTGTAAACATCTTTCTTTCTTTTTGACGTGTATTGCATAAAACTACGAAAAAATACATTTATGTACAATTCTGTTTTATTTTTCTATGATTTATATCACAAAATTTGGGTTCCGAAATAATTATGAGCGATAGTGTACATTGTTTTAAAAATTTCACAATTTAACAACTAAATAGAAGTGTTTGTAACAAAACTTCCTGGAAGAATTTCTTAAGGCAATGCATAATGTGGACATTACACAAATTAATATTTCCGCAAATGTTCAATAATTTTCAAAAAATCGCATTACGGTTTGTATGAAGGAATATGGTTCGTTTCGTATAGATGTTGTAATTATACGCATAGATTAAATTCCACAGTTTATTTTTAATGAATGTCTTTAGAAAAAGAAAAGTTTATGGCATTTCGTCGCACTACTCTACCGATTTTAGCAAAAAACTTTGTTGCATAGCTTTATATTTAATTTACTAAAGAACGACACATTCTCGGTATAAGAAAATATTTATAGGAAAAGTCTGTAGAAGTATCTCCATCAGATCGTGGAGAAGTAAACAGGGAGTTCTATTCAAAGAAGTAGTAATGGCACGGGAACGATTTAAATCGATTTCGATTGTCATCTTGTAATATAAAAAAAAAACGTTTCGATGTACCGCAGGAGATAATCAATCGAAGAAAGTTTGAATCACCACATTTCGCAAAAATTTGAAATTATCTCAAAAACCAGAATAGATATATGTTGACATGAACCGACCAAACCATATATTTTCTTTTAAAAGAACTTTTACAATAATTTCTTTTTTATTATGAAAGTTATTAACACACTTTTTTTGTTACAACACATAATCTCGTATTGCATTTCTCACATTCCTATCTTGTATATCCTATTGTGCACAACTTGCATTTATCTTTAGAAATAAAAACTTGCCCCAATATTATCTCTTCGCGATGCAGAACCCGATCCAGGGGAAACGGGATTGGCAATCTTATTTCTGGATTTTAAAGGAGGTCCATCAATTTTGACAGGCTTTCTTAGAAGGACAGTTGGTTGGCTGACGGTTGGCCTTCAGTTGGTACAACGTTGTATGGTTGGCGCAATATCAGTGACGGTTAGCCACCGTCGGTAAAGTGTCAGTAAGGTGTATAAAACCATTATCGTTGAGTATCGATGGGTGCTAGGTCAGCAAAATCAGTTAAGCGTTGGCAGTAAACACGTGAGTGCACGACAAAAGTAGATGGTTCGCTAAGATTAGGTAAGTATGCGAGGACGGTGCGAGCTGATGTTCGATCAAAAGTGTAAAATGTTCTCACTTTTACGTAATGCCGACATCGCTGCCAACGTCGAGTCAACGTTGCGCCAACTATGTCTACTACGAGGGTTTGCTATGTTGATTCTGAACAACTTCAGCGGTAATGGTATTGTTAATCACTTTTATATTTTGGCCAACTATTTACAATGCACATATCGAATAGGTGTGAAAATATTGGCATGACCGCGTTCGCCACATTTTCACCGATGGGTATTCGCTCGGTGGGTGCCGCGTTTACTGATAATAGATCAAGAGTGAGTCGAATGAACAGTGCTTAAATTTATATAAACGTGATTCCGCTCGCTTTCTTCGACATTTTATAACAGTAGATGAAACATAGATCCGCAATTACATGCTCGAGGCGAAGGAACAATCGAAACAATGGTTGTCGGCAGGTGAAAAGGTACCGAGAAAGCCGAAAACGGTTCCTAGTGCAGGAATAGTCATGGTGTGGTGCCTGGAAAAGGGCAGCACAATTATCGGTGGCTACTACGCTTTACTACTATATCAATTGAAAGGTGCTATTCAGATTAAATGTTCACATCTGCTCGAAGAAAAGATGCTCCTTCACCACGTTAATGCACCTGTTCACACGTCTCGGGTTATTGCCGCGAAACTCCATAAGTTACGCTTCCAGCTGCTCCGACATCCGCCCTATTCACCGCTCTCCGTGATTACTTCCTCTGTTGAAGAAATGGCTCGCTGGACAAAGGTTCATGTCAAATGATGAAGTTGAAGCTGAGATAACCGCTTATTGTGCAGAGTTGGATAATTCCCATTAAAGTGAGGGTATTAGAAAGTTGTTGGTTTAAATGATTGAATTGAGTTGACAAATTAAAAAAAACTCTCAAAGACCTCATGTTTCCCTTATCAATCCGCGAAGTTTTCCAACTCTTCTCGTATTATTATTGAATCGGACAAAACAATCAAATATCAATGCTGAGGAATTAGCATACATGAACTATCGCTGACATTAATTTACGCTCTGGCTATAATTTAATAGCACTTCCCAAACACAATTATCAACAGTCGCAAAACCATTGGAAATATTTTGAAATATGCGTTAGGGTACTAATTGGCATTTTTTCGATGCATATGTACCACCACTGTTAATCAGATTACACGCCAATTTCAAAATATTCACTATTTAAAAATTTCAGTCCTAACAATTCCTCCTACCGTTTGATCCCGGCATGGAAATACGTGTGCATGCATGACTGAGACTATTGAATTATTTACGTTCGGAAAATGCAAACTAATAGAACTATGCGCGAGTTGGGTAGCCATGTTAACAGGGCACAAAACGTGCCGGAATTTTAATTAAGTATTCTCCCGTTCCGCCCAACGGGAAACGATTATATTTTCCGCGCTCTAAATGCAGCGTAATTCGAAGTAAAGTAAACGCAGACGATTCAATTAGAAGCATATGTATGAAGTGCAGTTCTCGTTTAAAGTGCAAATATGTAATATGCAGGTACGATTTCCGGAAATGGGCACGAATCTGTTTCGTAGTTTAATTCCGACTAAATTACGAAAATGCGGAAGAATTTAAAAAGAAATAAAGTAGATATATGTATATATTGCTGACGTTACTAAATAGAGCATTATTTAGAATAGTAAGAAGACTCAACTCAATCGGAGTGCTTCAGCTAATCCTTCGTCTGAAAAGTGTTGATATGAATGTTCTCTTACTGCTGCTTAAAGTCTCGGATAAGGGGATTTCATTCTTTATTAGATTTTCAACCTTTCCCATAACTTAGAATAATGTCGAGTAAAGTGGACCTCCTCTCCTAGTCTACCAAGCACACTCTAGCTTCGTAGATACCTAAATGTGTCGCATATTTGTATTTTCGATCATTTATAATTTTAATTGTGATCGTTTTCAACAATTTTTCGTCCAAAAGCACTTAATTAATGTTAATTTGTTCTATTTTTTGCATTAAAGCATTGATTGTGGCACGTCTGAAATATGAGTCAAATTAAAGATAGTAAGGCTATTACTGAAACAAGAGAGTTTTTGATTTTGATTTGATTTATTTTTATTTATATTTATTTGACGACATAATGTGCAGATTACGGATATGTAGTAACTGCAAAAAAAAGTAAGATGCAAAGAGAAGATTTCGTTATAATTAGTGGTTTTTTTTTCAGTAAACGGGTAACGTGTCTTAAACAAATATGATTTATGAGAGTAGCTTTAGACGCATATTAGCTTTTGACAGTCTTTTAGATATATTACTGCGGAAAAACTGCCAAAAAGTACTATTACGAAACATTAAACTCAATTAACAGATCGCATCCATCGAGATAAGCATATTCTTTTTTGTTTGAATTTATATCCATATTTCTTTGTTTTAAACCTACTGCTGTGAGTCAGTTAAACCATATATTCTCTTTGTTGTAAACTTTAAAACTTCAATGAAATTAAATCTGTAAAAATAGAAAAAATCGTTTATCGTGCCGTTATTAAGTTCTTGCATTTGGAAAGCAATGCTACGCAAATTAAAACCGAGATAAACACTATTTGCGGAAATTCTGCACCATCATATGGAATAATTACATTTTAGGCGGCTAAATTTAAACATCGGAAACAGTCAACTTAGGTTAGAGAGAATATTGATTGAAGATTTGTCAATTAAAAAGCTTACAGCGCGTTCGTTGCTGCAGCAGCCCACTCAAGATTAACAGTTGTAGATGAAACTTTGATACATCAGTATGATCTTGAAGTCAATGCGCAACTGAAGCAGTATATTGCGAAAGATGAGTCGCCTCGAAAAAAGGCGTTGAAGTTCCACGGAGTTGTATCAATCGACTATATTGAAAACGGGAAAACAATAACGGAGGTATATTATGCTTCATTACTTGGCGAAATAAAGGCAAAAATTGCGGAAAACCGGCCCCATTTGAAGAAAAAGGAAGCTTTCTTCCACCAAGGTACTTCAGTAGCCGGCATGGCAAAAATTCACGAGTTGGACTTCTAATTGATGGGCCACCCACTCTATTCACCAGATTGAGTCCACGACATTTTTTTGTTCTCTAGGTTGAAAGGTCCGTGAAATGAAACAATTACTCAACTATTCAGATCCTGAGCTTTCGCAATTAGTTTATTGTTTCAAGCAATTGCGAAAGCTCAAAATCTAACCAATTTTGGTGATTTTGGAGAAAAAGTTTTATTTTTCTGGCTTACCCAATGTTCGTCCTTTGTGGACATAACGAGTACATCCGTACTTTGTTTCAATCTAGGCTGAAAGTTTCGCTCGGAAATTAGAGATTTTAATCTAACGAAGAAGCCATACGCCGTTGTTGTAGAACAAGGTGCCAACCGGTATTTCAACGGATTAAAGAGAAGCATCGCTGCGGAAAGAATATAGACTTATGTTGAAAAATGAAACTAAATTTGACAAGAAATGCTTGCTTCTGTGTGTGTAGTTTAAAATGGTTTTTTTGAGAAGTTAGTTTGAATTTTATTGCCTAAGGGTTGGCGATGTTATTGATTTTAAGGTAAAAAAATTTTTTTTTTTTGGTTTTGACGCATTACAGTTGATTTTCCACAGTGTCTAAAATGGTCGTAAGAAATTTTGAGTCAAATAAAAACTTTGTTTTGGCTGGCTTGAGTTTTAAGTCAACAGTTTTTTCTTGGCAAGAAAATTCAAAGTAATTTTCAAAAACCAAAATTCGAGACTTTTTCATTAACAGTTTACATCCAACTGTAATACATTATGTATTTATTTTATATTAAAATAAGTATTGTAAGTATTGCAGGTGCAATGCTTTAGCTTTCCAATATGTTTTGTGATTGAGGGTAAATATTTTGTATGTAAAGGA
Organism: Marronus borbonicus; assembly: GCA_902655005.2. Lineage (NCBI taxonomy): Eukaryota > Metazoa > Arthropoda > Insecta > Coleoptera > Scarabaeidae > Marronus > Marronus borbonicus. The sequence goes on from LR737397.1 coordinate 3,898,757, forward strand.
TTATTATGTTCTTTAACGTTAATTTTTTGAAGTGCTGGGGGTTGTTATTTGTGTATTCTTGTTTATGCGGATTCGTGTTTTTTTGAAGCTTTTAGAGGCGAAGCCGAATTTTTGATCAGAAGCTATTGGGGGGTAGGTTCTATTTGAGATGTTCAGTTGCGTTAGGGAGCGAATTTTCAATTAGGGGGATGTTTGATTGAAGGAAATACCCCTGTTTATGCGGATTTCTTTTATTATAAATAAATAAGTTAGCCTGGAGTTTGTTCGTGTTTTTTTGAAGCTTTTAGAGGCGGGGCCGAATTTTTGATCCGAAGCTATTGGGGGGTAGGTTCTGTTTGGAATGTTCAGTTCGTAAGAACTGAAGATCGTGTAGAAATGATTTACGTGGCTCTGCGCTAGTAACACGGAATTTACATAACAGAAGGAATAGAAATGGATGCACGTGTTATGCTTTATCGTGTTAGTCTTTATCAAGGAAGCTAGTTAAATCGATTTGGCTTCAACTTTAAGCAACCTCAAACCAAATTTATTTCCATTAATTTTCTTAAAATTGGGAACGAGATAGACCAAACAATTTTAAAAATCCTCCCAAAAACCAATGGAATATAATATGTAACATCTATACATGACAGCGATGGCGCTGTATAACGCGATGGAGAGTAGAGGCAAACAAGTAATGCGATGCTCAAGTGGCGATGGGTTATTAGTACTACGCGATACATGTTGATATTGCTACAGCGTTAATTACCCGGGCAACGAGCGAGATGACAGTTGACATAACTCAGGGTTCCGTTTTATCTCGATGGCAGTACATATAAGCGTATACTCTGCCTGTGCTTTCGTATTCCCTTTGCCAAGATAATGTAAGTCTATACACCTAAAATTTGTCGCACTGTTCGTATGTGCGAGTCTATCATTTATTTATCAGAATCTACGGGTATATATGCTCGTATTAAGGAGTAATATTAAAGCTTGGGTGGGAGGGATGTGAGCTTTTTGGGTTGGATGAAAATTATCCGTGCTTGTGTAATTAAGAAATTATTTCCTACTTACAGTAGAAAGATGCTAATATTTTAATGTGCTCCGGTGACTATAATCGACATAACAAGCCTAAATGAAACTTGATAGAAATAATTTTGTAAGTAGAGCATTTGTTATATCAATTAATCTTCCCAACAGACTAAAAATAAGCACTTCAACACAATTAATATATTAATTTTCAATTAATTTTTTAGCTTAACGGCGTTTGGTTCATATCCTATCGACTGCGCCACTGCCGTCTTAACGGAATATTTAATCTCGGAACTAAGAACAATTGGAATATGATGTAGCTAAATTTTATAAAATTAAATTTTTGACGAAGGTCTTAAGGATAATCAACTCGACGCAACATGAGATCCAAAATGCGCGTATAACATCAAAGCTTTACTAGCTTTATACACTACGTTGACTTAATTCAATAAATGTGCTATAGAATTATCCTTCCTCGTCCTCTTGGACGTGTTTTTACTTCAAAATTCGAATTTTACGTAGAATATTTAATTTAGAATTTAATTAAGCGCCGGAGGGAATTTCATTTATACAAAATGTTATTTCGCGATGTGTATATTTTTAAAGCAATAAGGTAAATTATATTAATATTAAAATATTGTAATGAATTCTGGAAGAATAACACGGTTCGTTGATGTGATACGGCAAAAGCGAATTATTTATCCCCTCGAAACTGGTTGCAGAAATATTGACTGGCTCAGAAAATAAGAAAATTACTGCTTGCTTTTCTGTATGAATTTGTCTAATGCTTTTGACAGCCTATGCCATCAGGCCCTACTACATAAACTTGAAGTCGTTTTTTCTATTCCTACAAGCACTCGGGACCTAAGCCCATATGCTTCGGTAACAGTTGAGATGGAAGTTGATTATATTCTAATATGCATTTTGGACAAATTATGAAGATATAGAAGTATACGTAATATCACTAATTGGAAGTGGAAGCTTTTCCTGTATAAGAAGGCCATATTATGCTAGACTATGGAAATGTGCAGGAAACTGGCAATGGTCGAAATTGATTCTATAATGATAGCAAGGACTGTGGCGTTGTGTGGCTAACAACACAAAAGTATCGGCAACTTCCGTACCACACAAGTTTAATTAATCAATCCAGGACGGCCGTTCTGAGGATGCAAGGATCCACATTTTCAAGCGGTGACCGAATGATGTGAAAAAGCTCTAAATCTAATATGCCGACTCTATCCCTACCCTCCGAGAAAAGTATTATTTACAAAAACCTATTTTTACCGCCTACATACCCTAAAACCTATTAGTCCTTAGTCTTAGCTTTAAGCTATGTAGGCGGTAAAAGTAGGTTTTTGTAAATATTTAACAGGCATATTAGATTTAGAGCTTTCTCGCATCATTCGGTCACGGCTTGAAAATGTGGATCCTTGCATCCTCTAAACGGCTGTGAGGGATTAATTAATTAAGCTTGTATGGTGCGGAGGTTGGTAACACTTTTGTGTTGTTAGAATTTCATTCTAGCTAATGTAAATGTCTAGAAACGGTAGAGCTCATATACCGTTGTTTTTCGTTGTTTTCTTTTTAATTATATTCTTTAAACTAGAAGCCATTAAATGGTACTACGTTAGTAGCAGTACTGTAAACAATTGCTCATTTGGCAGCATATTCCATCAAATTTCCGTTAAATTTAGGTACTTGTTATGTACTTATTATATATTTCCACACTTAGTACGTAGGATGCTTGGAAATAAAAAGATGTAGTCTAGTTTATGTTGTTGTAGACTTCCGCGGTCGTTGTTTTCTTTTAAAGAATTTGGCTTTCCGGGTTGGAACCGCGTCGTAATTGCATGAGAATGCCGACGTTTCGCCCTCAATTGTATGGAGTTTCTTCTGGGCTGCTGCATGTTGCGTCACTGCTGTACGAAGAATTTTTCGTGCAACCCGGAAAACCAAATTATTTAAAAGAAATGTAGTCTTAGTTATTTTACCACGAGAAGTTCTATTTATTTTTGGAACTTGTTTCTTTTTTCCTTTTGGATTTCTTTGCTTCATTCACGATCATATTAAGTATTTATTAAGAAGGACTAGCTGTGTTGTCAAATGTTAACATTTGAACTTGAATGGTTACCATGTTCGAATCGGTTCAAATCGAAAAGAATAAAAAAATCTCATTAAAACAATTTTTCTTGTCGAGTTATTTTCTAAGCGACCCTTTTGTACCATAGTCTCATATATTTTTTTTTTTTTTGACATGATTGTCGGGCGCGTACAGTAGCCGACCAATCATGATTTTTGTAAGTGTGTGGGGTTGTATATTGAAACTAAAGTGGACAGCACGTGCTTAACACAAACGGTGACCTATATATAATAAATAAATCGATTCATAGGCTTTGCCTGCGGAGTATGTACTAGTATTACAAGTGAAAATTGTTGGCTGTGTTGTAAAATGCATATGGTAAACATTTAATTTACAAAGGAGGCATGTATACTGCCGTTCAGTGAAGTTCGGTCGTACAATAAAAATCTATTATATCACACTGTATACAATTATTAATACATAAAATTAGAAAAATATTAAGAATACACTCTTTTCTAAGGGACTAAAGACATAAATTATTATGTAAAGTAGAAATATTGCGACAACCACAATAAAGTCCCTTTTATTATCATTCCAAGAATTTCTCGGAAGTACCGATCTTTTGGAACGGGTCGTTTGGGGATTATTAACGAAGAATACATTTAGGAAATATACCGCAGCATCACTCTTGTTTATTTATCACAGGCGTAAAGATATGAATTTGCTTCGTTTTACTGTTAAACGTGTGTTGGTGTTGGTGTGCATCTGTCGTTTTTGCGCGAAAGTTTTAAGAAACTTTACTCCAAAATGGCACGTGGCAAGCCTACCAGTGTAGAAAAACGTTCACGCATTATTACACTGTTTGAAGAAGGATATTCGGGACGACAAATTGCTGAAAAAATAAATATGAGAAGTTCAACAGTAAATGACATCATAGAGCGATATCGGACAACTGGAACTATAGAAAATCGTGTTCGTCCTGGAGCATCTAGGAAAACAACAAAAGTACGGTAAAACGTCGACTTCAACAAGCGGATCTTCATTAGCGCATTGCCATTCGCAAACCCTTATTACGTCGGGGCAACAGAGCAAAACGGCTACAGTGGGTCCGTTCTCATCTAGATTGGTCGTTAGATTGGAAACACGTGCTTCGGAGTGACGTGTCCAAGTTTAAGGTTTTTGGGCAAAATCGACGAGTTTATGTCCGAATATCTAAAACCGAAAAAATGATTTCGGACTGCATTGTGCCAACAGTGAAGCAAGGGCGCAGTTCTGTGTTAGTGTTGGGATGTTTCTCCATTGCTGGGACGGGAGATTTATGCAGAGTGCAGGGTGTAATGAGGAAGGAAAATTATTTTGCAATACTCCAGAATCATGCAGCGCCATCAGGATTGCGTATAATAGGCCGTAACTTTACACACTGCGTTAGTGTGTAAAAACTATCTAAAGGAGCAAGAAGAACAGCACACCCTGAAAGTAATGACATGGCCCCCACAAAGCCCAGATTTGAACCCTACAGAGTTGTTGTGGGATGAACTGGACAGGAGAATCCGAAAAATATGCCCAACTTCACAAGAACATTTATGGTCGACCTTGTACGGTCTGCGCCGCTGCGTGCCAGGAAAAATCACCGTATCCATAACATATGCATTGTAGCGCTTCTAAAAGGGCATTTTCTAACGTGGTATAGCGAACGCTCTGAATAGCTGTTAGATAAACAGCTTAAAGGATTATTTAACATGGAAAAATGGGGTCCTCCTTATACACCTCATGCTTGGGTAACGGTGTTCTACTTTTTCACAAACGTAATTTTATAAAACTTTGCTTAGTTAATATTTTAGACCACTAACTTTGCGTTTTACATTCGACATCGTTTAATTACACTTCGCTTTATCACCAGCATCATATTTGAAAAAGTTCGAACGCATGAAACAAATGTCAAGTTCGTAACATCGATAACGCCAGCAAAAACGGCGTTTAGTTTGAAAACTAGGCTACTCTGCACAAAAGCCGCTCCAATAAAGCGAACACGCCAACAATATAATTAAAATAGCGGGGGAATATAAATATACATAGTGGGATATTTGCTATCCTTTTTTATTTTATATGCTGTTGGAGACTGCATTACAATATGTTGTATTATTGACCTAATATAATTGAAAATTGGAAAAGCTTTTAATACGGTTTGCTTTGTTCACTTTATGCAAATCCAGTGTTGAACGTTTATTTTTATTATTGGCTAAATATTTTTAAATGTACATCTTTTTTATTCGCATTTGCCGTATATGAATTTATATGTATGTACGTACTAACAATAAGAGCGGAAGTATAGGTATATAAAACAGCAAGGGAAATATTTATCAATTTATCAATATTTAGATATTGAGATTTTTAGATATTTACAAATTTATCAATATTTAGCAGTGAATTTTTGTGAGTATCGTGTATTTTTGTATCTCTCTCGCAATGTTAACTGCATTGCAGTAGTCAGTTCTCCCTGATACACCCTTTAAAAAAGCAATTTAATTCACAAACAAAATTATTAAAATTTATATTACGGCATTATTACGAAAATACAGTCTAAATACCACGCTGCTTCTTATTTATTCCGTGATCAACCGTGGAATGAACTATGTACCTCACACCCTATACTTACGGTGTACAATAGATTGAAGTTTTTAGGCCGCAAAGAAATCGCTGTTACGGTTGCTATACGACGCCTTACAATGCCTTCGCTATGAGACGGAGTGTTGTCGTTTAGTATAGATTTTTCCCGGGTTTTTATATAGTAACGAGAAATTGTGTTTATAATAACCTTAAAAATGAACAGTATCAGTATGATTTAAAAAAGGGATAAATATGTAGGCCATAACCTCAACCAACAAATAACGACAAATAACTGAAAAAGAACGTGAGCGTAAAACGTTTGGTCGACGATTTTTCATTGAAATTTATACAAAAAAAATAGGTGCTACATGTGGAAGTGAAGTTTAAAATTTATTATATTGTTTTCCGTGTGCATTGTTTTATAATTTGTAATGTAATGTTTATTTGTCGTTAGTTTAAGAAATTTATAGAATATCGTCAAGTACAAAAGGTAAAATCTAACTTAAATAATAATAGACAAAATAATAAAATAATAAAAGATATAAATAAAACTTTAGTGTAAATAAAATATTTGTATAAATAAAAAGTTTAAATAAGTGAAATAAGTAAACCCATATTTGGACAAAATTCAACATGAAATAAGTAAACGGTAATAATGAAGAAATAAGTGTTAGCTACTGAGAAACTCGGCCACGCTATAAAACAATTTGTCACGCAGATATACGCTGAGTTTACTTTTAAACTGGCGAAGTCTTACGCAGGCTTTGAGATCATGTGGAAGCCTGTTATAATATTGAATGGCTCTATAGTGAGGATTCCCCTCAAATAGAGTTGTCCTATGTCGAGGCACGTTCAAATTAACCGAGTCACGAGTGGCTATTGCATCACACACATCTCGATTGAAGATAAATTTTCGCTCGTTTTTCTTGTAGAACAGTAAGATCTCCAGAATGTATAATGAGGGTAGAAGGACTATATTTCATTGCCTAAAGCAAGGCCTGCATGAGGTTACTTGAGAGACCCCCACCATACACCTCACAACCCTCTTCTGAAGGACAAATAAGTCATTGGCCTTCTTTGAAGAACCCCAGAAGATTATGCCGTATCGCATCCTTGATTCGATATAAGCGAAGTAAAACATTCTGACAGAATCTAAATTAACACTTTTTTGGCAGTTGTCGTATGCCGTATAATCCCGTGGACAATCTACGGCCCCAACTCATCGCAGTGCTCTTGCCATTTAAGATGTGCATCCACAGTCATTCCCAAAAAACTTACAGACGCGCATTCCATTTTGCGTCTGAATCATCAGATTTCAGTTAGGCCAGAAATAGTGTGAAAGTTCATTATTTAACTACTAAAATAAACATGAAGAATCTCGTAGTCATATTAATGCACGGCAGTCGTTTGCTTTATTTGGTAAAACAAATACTCTGATAGAGTTATCCGCAATATATCGTCGATTATAACCAGAAAATTATTACACCATTTGTTTTGCAGTTAGTAGATGCACGGTCGTATTCGAAAGACCAAAAGAACAACATTAGCAGTAATATTATAATTCTCAGGCTTGATAAATAAGTAGCTCTTTTCATGCGAAATGAATAACTTTGTTTGGCAATTAACATGTACATTACAAAATTATCGTTCTTTCTTTATGAAATGGAGAAGAAAGCACTTAAAAACCCGTTCAATCATTTTTTTACGTTTCTGAACAGTTGAACAAGCACTCAACTAGAAGATTGGAACTTGGAAGCCTTTGTTTACTTGCTCAAATTAATGCAACCGTTCAATAGAATCTTCTCGAATTGTGACTTACTTTCAGAGAAATATATGTTTAACGTCATCAGTGAAATTCTGACCATCACTAGTAGTCAGGTTATTTAGCTGTTGTAATTCTTCGGTTTCGATTCTTGCTTGAAATTAATGTTCCTTCGACGTATGCCGAACAGCGCATCAATCAACTCTAGAAATCTGCGCTTGAGATCAACCGTCTTTGACCTCTAGTGCTGTCATGTGGTGAAAACGACTGCTCTTCCGGGCGGCTCTGTTCTGCCGTGGTTTTAAAGCCTGTCCTCTTTAAGGAGGCGAACTGATCGCGAAGATGTTACGCTAAGTGTTCAGTTTGACTGTTCCTAGCTATCCCATGCGTTCCGTTCGTAAACCCGCCGTCGGCAGTGCTACTTCGCTCCATGCCACGAACAAGTTCTTTTTTGCTCGATAGTAGCAGTTTGAACGCGGCCGATAGTTTTCCAAAACGTGAACTCGCGAACTTCTGTTAATTTTGCCAACGATGTTTTTTCGTGAAATGTTTTAATTCTCCCTACTTTTTCCTCACTGAGCCCTATACCGCGTCCCATCGTATTTCACTGACTTCCAAAATTAACGTAAATTGCATCCTCGTCTTGCGAGGCTAATCAGTGGACGCGGAGTACGTATAACTATCAAACATATCTATCATATCATCAATCATATTTTATATTAAACGAATGCAAATTTACTCCCTTTTCGTGTTCATAAAATACGAAAAGGAGAATATTCTCTTTTTAACTCGAGCTTATTACTTCTTTCAAAATATCCATCTGAACGACTCTACGAAAATTATTCCCTTAGACGGGCGAAAATACGACCTAAGTAAGTACGTATTTTCCAAATGATTTTCCTACTTCGCGCCCGAAAGTCTCTTGCTTCGTGATATAAAGGGTAGAATCGGCGATGCCGCGAAATGACACGCGAAATGTTTTGAATATTAAAACGCCTCGTAAACAGGACTTATCATTCACAATTTCGACTCTTTTTCTCTTTCCTCGCGCTTTTTTTGCCACGGGGCGAAGCCACCGGGTCTCGGACTATTCTTCCGGACAATTTCAACACATGAATATTTCATAAAAAAAAGGGAGGAGCGGAAATATAAAGGGATGACTGACTCGACGGTTGGCGACGAATTTATTTGTAAAGGTACAGCTCGACCCATACGGTTGTGACGGTGAAGATTGTTTAAAATTGTTTAAATATAATAAGAGCATTTTGGGGTGAAGTCGCATTGTGGTAAAGATTATTATTACTTCAGACTGTATCGATTATTTTTTCTTCTTGTTTCTGTGACTCTAATGCGTTGAACAAGGTTTTCAATGAGGCAGTGGTAGAAAACGCACAATAGGATCGCCATAAAGAATCTAGCGCTTTTACGAGCTGCATTACAAATTACGGAAATGTGCTTTACAATTCGAAGCTGATCGTTCCTAGATCGCCTCTAGAACGGCTACGGTTGATTTATTTTCTAGCAAATTGTTGCTTATAAATAATTGAAGTGCACAGGATTCTCCATTGTTATTATACTGTTACAACATCGTAAGACCTCATAAATAGACACATTAAAATGTACAACTTGAAAACTTGTCTATAGACTAAAGGCAGCCTACATCCACTATCGCTCTTGTCCCCTTTCTGAATTTCAAAGTAATCAAGCTTTTTGGATGTGGCTTGGTAACTTGTTATAAAGCTTACCTACCAAATAGTTGGTACCCAGCTTATAACGCGAAATCAATAAGTCATTTCGGTTTCTGGTGTTGTAGTTGTAGAGATTACTACTTAGTAAAAACTTGTGGGATGAATTGTGGAGCTACTCAAGGCACGTAAATATAAACAAGGGAGGGGGAAAGGTAAGTATATTATGCGATCCAAATAAGTTCTTGTAACTGGTTGTACAGGATACTCCGCTAAGAGCTTTCTACATCTAGAAAACGTCTCTCGCAGCACTTCAAGCTCCCAAAATCAAAACACCATAGGTAGCTCTATTGTGAAAGCTTGCAAACTAATAGGTCTTCACCGCTTCGTAAGTAACTGCCTGCTTTATTTTACGAATAGAATAAATTGCCGCAGTAAATCGATGTCCAAGTGCTCCCAATTCAAATTGCTGGCATGTTGAGGACCCGAAAATTTAATCGGTAATCGCTATTCATATGGGTTCTTCCTGGTTGAAATTGTCAATTGTTGCTTTTTATTTTCATTTAATTTTTAGAGATTATTGCCGAACATTCACCCGTCGCGAATAAGTCTTCCTCCATTTAGGCAGCAACTGCATCACTGGATTATGACGGGACCCAGATGGAAGTATCATCGGAGGACCGGATTACCATACATAAAGAGATGTTATACGGCAAATCGTTTATGTGGATCAGAAAGAGCAAAGGATGCAAAACAGATCCTATAGAAACTTATAAATTCACAGTGAGGAGCTCTTCATTCTAAGATGCGTCTGCTTTCTGTTTGTTAAGTATGACTTGACAAGATCGTTCGCTCCATCCCTAACTCCATATGCATCAAGTTTCTTCAACATTATGTCATGGTCCGTAGTATCTAAGGTTACAGCAACCCGGAATTATCTTCTCCCTGTCATCCCTCCCTGTCATCCCTCCCTTCTGTTTCCCTGTCAAGGCTATTAGCCACGTTGGATAGTATTAAACAGCTGATGTTTTTCAAAGTATCTCCATGATCCTGTTTTAATTGTCGTTTCCAGTGTTCTTTATATAACTGGCAATATCGTCCTGTAGTTGCTGTTTCTTCTGAGCCTCTTTTATGTATTGGTAACATTTTCGCAGTTTCAATGTTTTCACTGGCGCTGTTGGTAAGTTTCTGTATGTATATCATTTCTAAAATACATCGTATTTTGTGATTGGTTTCTTTACCTAACATTTTGCTCCTGGAAGGCCGTTATACTATTACAAAATTTATGGCTTTTGATTCTTTTACGGTTGATGAGTTTCTTCCTAAAGCAGAATTCATAGAAAATCTTTACAATATTTACGATTATGGCAACGTTTGTATCTAAAAATATATTTTGCTAATATTAAAAATTTCTCACTGTATGTGCATTAATATCAGTGGATAATGCAATAAATTATTATTAATCCTTCAAACCACGATGGAACATTTTTCTAGGAACATTATAGGTTAAAGGACAGCACGTGGACCTGTTCCACATAATGGTGCGAGTAATATATCACACAAAGTGCCATCCTCATCCAAAAGAATTTAGATCTTTTAGGTTGAGCAGAAGTAACGGGGCATAACGCAATTATTAAATTGTAACGACGTTAACAGTCTCCAGTCCACACAGTCCCACAGTCTCCAGTCCTCCTTACTAAAGACAAAAAAGCTTCATCCTCGCTCTCAACTACGTCGGTTCATATACTATTGCAAGCATTGACGACAATGTTCAATTGTTAGAGGTAATCAATAAGAGATCTGACCAAGTAATTTAATTATACGCTGTAGAAGTTGGTCCACCTATAGCAGCATATGCATCAGCTCCTTGTGTGTCTTCTAAACCAGAAAATCAATGTAAAAGAAAATAATATAGAATTACCGAAGCTTGCAGTTGAAAACAAAATATTCCGATAAATGTGATTATACAAATTTATAAAAGTTTGATATAATAAGAAATATGTTATTCTATCTCAACAATCTAATATTACCTTTAAAGACAACAACTGGCATACAGTATAATAGCTGTTAATATCTGTTGCTCATAATATGAGATAATTTAAATATTTTGTACTTGTGTTGACTAAAGAAGAGGTACTAAACAAAAATAGCCCAGGAAGCGTTAAATTCACCGGCTATGATCTCTTCGACAAACTGTACGCATTAGAGCAGCCTTCGCCGAAAAGGATGAAAATATTTGTAATGAAATTAGCATTTTATATTAAAATTACAGAATTGTTCAAAATTCCGCCTAAAGGAATAGAGAAGCGAATGCGAAATGTAGTCGCTGTAGGATCCAGATGACAATGGTATATGGTAATTTGAATTTTTTCTTTACATTTTGAGGAATCTAAGGGGTCCTTTCCTAAATTTCCATATTTCTAAAAGAATTTTGTTAATAACTGAAAAATTGGTTATTTTCGTTGCTATAATGTTGCACATTTCTTTTTTTTTATTAATGATGACTTTTGCCCTAATTTTAAGAAAAAGTTACTTTGAATGGAACAAGTAACTTGAAGTTGCAATGTTGGATTTAACTGGCAAATACATTTAACAACTAAACTTCACATCCACATATACAATTATTTTTTAATTAATTTCCAATGGAAAAATGTCGCGTGGACATTCTATTTTCAGCTTTTCTTTCCGTTATTTGTTCCAATTTTAGTTGACGTAATAGGCTACGTAATTCTCTTTTTCTATTTTTTCTCTCCCAGAGGAACTCATTTTTTAAAATTACGTTAATTCTGTTCTTCTTAAAGTTCATGACAAATCTGTACTAAATAACAAGATTTCACTCTATAGCTATAACAAGAGTGGCCGCGAAAATTTTGCGTTCAAAACGAACATATACCGGGTAGACTGTGGGTCAGCCGTGTTACCATTGCCATAGCTGCTGCTTATTCTAGTATTAGTATTAGTATCAATGAGCTACGGCACAAATGCCTGCGACCTTGATAGATCTATTGCAACAAAATGCCCTTGTGTTAAAGTAGGTGAAGGCTCTTAGTAATCCTTAATATTACGCTAGGATCTTCTTCCTTCAGTTCGGTAAATGTCAGAAATGGTTTGCTGAAATGTTTCTGTCGAGTGTGACTGATGGCAACACATTTGCATAAAATGCCTTCTGCCGTCTCCAGATCTTCTTGGCACAGACGACACATTTGATCTTCAGCTTCTGCTAGATTGAATAGGTGTTAGGTTGTGTGACTTGTCAGAAATCCCGTCAGTAATCTAAGGTTTGCTGAACGATATCACTATTTTTGCTGACTTAGGCGACTCTTATGAATGCTTTCGCCTGCTGCTTATTGTATAATGTATAATTCATTTTACAATATCAACCATGGAATAAGAAGGAAGCCTGGAATTGTTGCTCAGATGAATCAGCACGTGGGTACAACATTCAAAATTGCTTGGCTTTTTGACAATATATATTTTTTTTGTTTGTATGTGGCCACTTTCCGGCCATTTTCAAACATGATTATCTACATCTTCTAGATTTTAACTACATATTTTACAGTTAAGGGCAAAAAAACACATACATCATTCTTTGAAAATTTCATTTGTCAATTCTAAATTGTTGAAGGGCTGTTTTAGGGATTTTCCCGACTTTCACGACCATAAAATTTCATCCAAATAATTTCCAAAAGCATAAAAATGTCGACAATTTTTCTATTTTTCCCCACGTAAAAACACTACAATATACTATACACGTAGATTACGTCCTCGGTTAGGAAGATGTTAGTGGACGCGAGGGAGATGGGACAAGGGCGAAAACGACCTTCTTTGGAAAAGTTATGCATCACTAATTTCACCTATTATGTTCCTACCGTTTACAGCTTTGGGAAACCGAGCAATCCAATATACAAAGAATTGAATATATGCGTCTTTATTTCAGTATTGTTTAGTAAGTTGGGGACTTTAACGTGATTGCAATGCACATTGAGTCGAGGCGCATTGTTAATCATTTCTGCAAAATAACTTCTTTGTCACTTTCAAATAATATATAATTTAATTGATAATAGATTTGTCAATGGAAAATAGTAATTTTTACAACAATTATAGGGGGTTACTAAATATTTTGTGAGGTTAATATTGCTCCGGTTATTTTTATGTGGCAATTAATATAAAATTGAATAAAGTATATTTTGAATCGCGTTCATGGTTTGAGTTTATATCATTTCTTAATATGGGATGACACATACTAGATGGATGGTTTTTAAGTACTGGCAGAGTATTAATTGGACAATTTAAAGGAAACAAATGCTTATATTTGTAAACAAACGAAAACTCGAACGATGTCATCCAAATAAAGAATTGTTGGGTCTCTTAGATAACGCCAATTTTTTTGGATATAGCTCTTTAGCCTAATCCTCGAACAAACTTCTTAAAGTCTCTTCATTGGTTTCCGATTTTCTCTTTCACGAATGGTGATCTTCAAATCGTTGAGTGTACGGGGCCTGTCGACATGTACTCGTGAATTGAGTTATCCATTGCAATTGGAATGGCATTGGATGAGGGGGTTCGGGACATCGCCCTCCTCCACCCGAGCACTGCCCGTCTTCCGCATGTTCAAAATTCGTTTCATCTGTATTCTCTTCAAATATATCTAAAGGAACAATCAATAACAATAAAAAAAATCATGATTTCAGTAAGTTTTTAATTCACTTCTCACGTTTTCTTAAACACATCTACATACATACATTTTATTTTTTTTTTAGATCATATTTTAAACATAATTTTTACAGTCATATTAATTAACCTACTTCTAACGCTATAATATATGGAGAGTCTGAAATGTTTGGAGCCTCAGCTATGCTAGTGCTGCAGTTGAAGTTACATTATTTGAAAGGTACCGTTAAAAATTTTGAACGAGTTTTGTTGATGTCTTTGGGAAAAGGTGGATAAAATTTAATGAAAATTAAATCTGGGATTTGGGGGGATTTTGCAATGGCTGTCATCGTGGAAAGCTTGAATTAAAATGGAGATAACAGAGATGATTTTTTAAGTAGAACATTTTTCAGATTCTCCAAGTAGTTACAATTATTAATTAAGTTATTAATTCAAGTTGAAATGGTAGATTAACTATTTTTAATGGCCCTTTAATTAATTAACGAAGCTGGCAGTTATAATTTATATTTTTTATAATATTTCATGCTTTTATACTTACTTTACTAAAGATTAAGAAGAGAAAATATTTGAAAAGCACATAACGTTATTACTATCATCATCATAAACGTATCTACAAAAAAAGATATTATTACTATTGCAAAAAGCAGAATATTTTCTTTTCGACAGTGCAGTCCTTGCCTGGATCAATTCTAGATAGGGATACAATAATAGATATTACATATTTATTTATGCATGCACTTATATAGAAGTAGTTTTAACAAAATTTACGCATTAAATTATGTAAGTATCACAGTCGTTTTTAATAAGCATTAAATTTTTTTAATTACATTTATATTTAAAAAAGTATGCATAACGATCCTACGGACTTTAATTTCCAGATCGGGTATAACTAAATTATGTATATCTTTCTTTTTTTTTACGTCTTATCGTAATGAACTGCACACTATTTGTATTCGGGAAGTTGCGATACAATTATCGAAAAATAATCTACCTTATATCTATGATAGAAGTATAAGTTTTTGAATAAATCGGTTTCGGCATTTGAAACGGTGTAATAGAAAGCTTGGAAAACATGTGGCTGCTTAAAATCTGACCCGAAGGAGTTATGTAAGTCATCAGATTACAATATAGAACCAGCCATTTCTTCCTTATTCCTTGTACTGAAAAGAGTTTATTTCAGAATTGCAAGTTTATTGAAACTGATGTCTAATCTATTTTTAAACATTCCTGGTTTGTTTTCAATTGGACATCACATCGGCACAATTACCATAATTGGCAATAGAAGTGATCCATGGGTTTCATTTAGAACAATGAATGGTTTCTAACCCAAGTTGATGTTTAAAACCTGCAAGGAAACTACAACTTCCCTCTTTTCTAATATAATCTTAAAGGTTCATTTTTAGCAGCAAAATTGGTTCATCGTAAATTTCGAAAGAATCTGCATTTGCCCATTTGCCCCATTTGCCCCCATTTGCCCATTTGCCCCATTTGCCTGTTCCATTTAATTGTTCCAGAGTGTTCTGATTTTTGGGTAATTAGGGTTTATACAGGCATAACTCTTTGAGAAAACTACCCCAAAGCAAAGGTGTATTATGTCTAAAACTCTCATCTTTCAATTATTTTAATTTTTAATAAACTTAGATTAGATAAATAAATAGTAGATAAATAATAGATTAGATAGATAAATTTAAACTTTTTAATAATAAGTCTAACCTATTCATAGTACATTCCCAGAGCTAAACAATGTTAAGGTTGATGACTGCACTATGTCTACACATACATTTTCTAAAATGTCTTATAATTAGTAGGTCTATTAGTACACAGGTCTATTTACTTCAGTCGCCTGCAACTTAAAATTTTTTTTTTTTAATTTTGTCTCTAAAAAGACTGTTGAAGAAGACGCTGATGAATGATATGTGTGTGAATGTATCATCATTGTTTAGTGTTTGTACGTATTTTATTGAGAGAACAAAGTTTTAGCTTAAATTCTTGTTGTTTATACCTGTTGAAATGTACTTAAAATTGAAATAATTGTAAGCTCATATTTGCCATTATTTACTTTGCAAAAACCTTTATTCAACATCAAAAGAAAAACGAAAAGGAACAGGAAATGAATTAATTTACTGAATAAGAATATTGCATATGCAGAACAAAACAGTGTCAACTCCCATATTTTAGTTTTTTACAAGCAATTAATTTTATTCATCAGTGAAAACTTAAAGTAAAGCTTTAAGAATTTGTTAGAAAATTTAGGTTTAAAAGTGTTTTTGACTTTTTTTATGATTATTTAAGTTTTATTTTAAATTTACGACAGTAAAACATGTTTACGCCCGGTATTATCGAAAAGGATTTAGTAAAAATGAGATCTAGTTAAAACTGATGACTGAAAAAACAGTGAAAAATGCAGATCACTCTTTTATTGCTGTATTATTTTTGAATACTGGGGATTATGTTAAGCGGATTCATCAAACTTGTAAGCATATATTGATCAAAATTCAGGATGGCCAGTGTTCTTTAAAAGAATTATTTGAACGGATGAGGCAATATTGAGCAGGGAAGATATTACAAACAGAGGAAATTGATGGTACCGTGTTACAGAAAATCCACATATCACTACGTAAACAAATTTTCAAAATAATTTTAATTTCAATGTATTTCGTCTTGTTATCTTTGATTGAACTTCATTCAGAATTTATGTTGGAAATTTAACTACTCAAAGATATTTAGAAATTTTGAGAATGGAAGGTATCTGATTTTGTAAAAGAACTGCATAATTTATTTCGTCATTGTTGATACCAAATTGCCAGAGCTCCAGCACATTCAGCCAATGATATTGGGCATAAACTGACGAATATATTTGAAGACTATGTATGTAGATGAACTGGGCCATCGGGATACACCAGATTTTTACATGTCCGGTCATAGAAAAGAACAAGCATATGCAAATCCAAAAGAAGAACTGAAGTGAACGGTTGGATTCATATTTCAACAGAAATCAGTAATCAACAGAAATTCAGTCAGGAATCATAATATATTTGGAAAATAATGGCGGTCACGTAGACAATAGTCTGAATTTTTAGGATACATCTTTTTTCCTTTTATTTATTGTTGTGTTTGTAGACTGCTCTGAATTCCTCAGTAACAAGAAGTAAGTTAAAAATGTTTGTGCTTAAATAGTAACAATTAGAAATTTCACAAAAATTATTAGTACGTAATCATATAAATTTAAGATCACAATAGCTGAAATTAATTAATTATTTACATTATTAAAAAAGTTGAAAAACAACTGAAAATTCTTTAAAAATAGATGTAGGGGATGTTAATACAGACCGACGCAGAATTGAATTCTCATTTCAACATTTGTTGTGCTAATGGACAGATTTCAGAACTTCCTCATTTTCTGAAATAAAAAAAAGAAAGAGAACGGAATTTTACTAAAAGTAACATATAGAAATGAAATATGCAATAAAAAAGGCACAATTCCATTTAAAACAAAAAAAGGGATGCTGTACCCGGAAAAGCAAACATCTTGAAAATATTCTCATCTAGCTGACGATGGTAAATGAGGCCGCTTATTTTAATAAATAATCACCAGTCCTTTCACAACAACACACAGTTTGAACCACTTGTAAATATATTTCGCTGTAGTGCCGAGTACAGCTAAGCTGGATTAACTCTTACTGGTGTGAATAGGAAAACTACCTCGAGTTTACGTTTATTTATTGATTATTGAATATAATAATTCAGCTGACGGTAGTATTTCCCCTCAAACTTTTCATAGTTTGACAAGTAATAAAACGAATCAGTAAATGTTATTCGCTACTTCACGAACAATTTTTGCAGTTTATCGGACCTACAATTTCATGGAATGCTTTCAGAAAAAGTAAAGTAAAATCCAATCACGCGCATATGAAACCGGAAAATGTTAGTAATACGCTTCCCTGCGGTTAAAATCACTTTTAGGCAAAAAAGCTAGTTTTAAATGTTTGATAATACCGAGCGTTAAAATGTGATAAGCACCATGTTTCCATGACTTTCGACTAGTGTTATATTTTCACCTTAACGGTAACGCAACTTCCGAAACACCTTACTACGACGAAATACGCGACTACGACTACACTATTTACACGAATAACCTGTAGATCGTCGCTAGAACCGTGACCGACATCCATGTTAGACCCACGTTGACGTTGCCGCTATTTTCCGCCGTGATGTACTCCTCGTCGACCCTGAGATGCGACGGATCCTCCTCGAGATGGTAGACCTTCTCGCGCAGCTGATCGGCGACGAACAATTTTTTATCGTTGAGGAATTTCAGGTCGTTCTTCAACACTTCGACTTCCTCCTCGCCGAATTTCAAGATCGAAGTGATCGTGATCTCGAATATCTTGTTAGGATCGGCGGGTAGAGTAGAAACTTCACGTTTGCGTCTTCCGTAACCGATTTGACCTGCACTGCATTCCACCTGCAAAATGAAGGGAAACGGATGAGCGATTTATGTTTCGTTTAATGAGGTGTTATTTTGATCGAAGATAATTATTGCGGAAGTTATAAAATGTTGTTGGGAATTCCTTGAAGAAAAGAGAGAAATTGATTAGAATAGAATGGAATAAAATAGATTGTAAACTGTATTAAACTGTTTATTCATTGTTGCCACACATTATGCTTGATACACCCTCATATAAGATCAATAATCAGCAGTTGTTGGCTTTCAATCAAAGGAATATGATTTTATTGCAAAGTAGGTACCACTGCCGGATTAAACAGTTTCTTATTTGCAAATGACTCGGAAGATTACACCATATTTGTATTTTATAAGATTAAAACTGATTTAGAGTCTTAATCTTTGAGTTTGGTTTTCGTTACACCGGGGGCCAAGCACATCGAAAGATGAGAAAAAAGACCATTATTTTTATTATTATTAACATTATTTTGTCTTCAAAGCAACCACCGTAGAAAATAGTATATGAAATGCTGTTGTTTTTAGTGCAGAAAATTCATCATCGTTCGCCCAAAATTCAAACAGTGATTTCGCTACTTGCCGTGAAGTCTATAAAGATTTCTTTTTCGGCAGGTGTGAGACCGTAGGCAGTGGAATGGATAATTCGCAACATGCTTGCAAGTTGTCGTCAACAAAAACATACTTTTTAAAATTTTTTGCAGCGCTAGCGTGGTTGAATGAATTTCAATGGTTACAAGAACAACTTTAATATCTTGCTCTTCGACCTTGTGACCTTTAACAAATTCACCCACGTTACCACGCAACCATTTGCAGGTTTTTTTGCTTTATATTCCTGCTCCGCAATTCTAATTTTCTACGAAAAGCATTAACTTTCTTGTCATTCGTATTTAACATATGTGCGTTTGCTCCTTGGAAATGAAGGTTCAAGATATTTCATTTCTCGCATATGTTGCAAATAAATTAATTTCATCACAAATAAATCATCTCGAAACTTCTCGCCTTCCGGTCTGTCTTCTTCTTCTAGAAAAATAGTGATTTTGTCTCTTAATTCACAAACACGTTGCAAAATTCTCCCACGTTGCCTCGCTATAAAATAGTAACGCATAAGGTGTTGCAACCATGTCTTTACAAAGTGCAGCAACGATTCTTGATTTAACGGGTCTCATCGTAAGCACACTATACAGATTATTCTCTGTGAATCATACAATCTGTCCAGACACAACGTGGAGATAAATGCTTGTAAACTTTAGAGTCTGCCAGACATTGTACGAGCACCATCGGTGTATATTCCAACGCAATTTTTTTTTACGCTATATTGCCCTCGTCTACAAAATCATTAAAAATATTAAATACTTGCTCCGAGTTCTATTGGTTTGCATTCTTCTACTGTTGATATACTATCACAAAATCGGACATAGGCAATTAAATGGGCATCTTTATTGCTATTTGTTGCCTTATCAAGCCTAATTGAAAACAATTCGTCGTGCAGTTTCCCGAATAGCTGATGCTCTACACCTTCAGCTATATCACCAATTCGACGGGAGACAAACATAATTTCTACAAACCACGCTCGGCTGTGTATTTATTGATGCTTCATTATCGTCTAATTATCGCTTACGTCCACTTAAAAAAAGATTATCCATAATTCGGTATAGGTGTACTGCTATTCAAATACTGAGAATTGCAGTCAACACATAACAACATTCTCAATCAAGGATTGACTCGGCTGAGATTGGCTGGACTTAAACGAGTGCGGATGTGTTGTGGTTACGACAGACGTCCCACAATTTTCGAGACAAAGCTGCCAGAATTTCAAGTATGATGGATTTAAGACAGAAAGCGATAAAGAGATGCTGATTCTGATTTTATCATTGCAGCGAATCGGTGCTGCTAAATATCAATAAATTTGCTCTTTGGTGGTAATTCTTAAGGTTTGCAATTAAGTGTAGCCTTGGCATTAAAACACATTCGAATAGAAACTAGTATTGCACTGCACCACGACGCACCAGGTCGCAAATATTGAAAGGTTGAAAAGCCTTTTCTTTGTGAAAGACACAAATTATAGGTCTTACAAATTAATTAATTTACTAAATTTAGCACATAGCTTTAAGCAGAACCCATAAAAGCGTATATGTATATTCCCCATGTAGTCAATAATGATTTTCGCTGGTATGAAAGCTTCAAAGCAACTGCCAAATATCAAACGTACGTACTTTACGAACTACTGCACTTAAAGCTCAACAAATAAGTCATAATCATAATCCCTATTCTAAATTTAATGAACTTGGAAGTACCATCATGAGTTTTGATGATATTACACATATACAAGGTGATATTATTCCATCCATTAAGTTTCTACTTTATATACAATATTTCTTATGAAGTGCATTTATACCAGAGTAAATGAACCATAAACGACTAAAAGCTCATTTCGTCGAAGGCAAGCAGACGTAATGTAACACGACACGTTCCGTAAAATACCCATTACAACCGCTAATAATCCATTATCACTGTTGATGCAAGGAGATAGATGGTAACTGATATTACCTACAAATTGTACCCCGTCAGCTGCCAGCGCAGCGGACGTACAACGAAATGTTTGTGAAATAATGTCGGTATGTATTAAGCGTATTCGTCACATGTTGCGTCCACACGATTAATAAAATGATTTTCGTGTGGTTGGAGGAGATAAAATTATAAATCTAAGCTGGTAAAATTATTGCGATAAATAAAAAGCACATGCAAAAATTGTTACAATTTACATGAGTACGTCTTTATTCACCATTTAATTATTTTGAATATTGTGTCTAACAAGTCATAACCACTATGGCCTTTCAATATACGAGGTACGGCAGCAAATTAATGAAACTGGGGTCACTATGAGCGATTTGGCAACGCTGCGGATTTCCAATCCATATAGCTTGTACATAGCTAAACCGTTAACTACACGACTCTCAAGGGCAAGATAAATGAAGTTGTAGTGCGTTAGGAGCAATGAAACAGTGAAATTTGAAGCCATGGCGTGCCATCAAATTTTATGTTAAACTTGACGAATCGGTGCGAAAAGTTACGAGCATATGGGGAATATTCTTTATCAAAAGCTGGTTTTCCGGTAGCGTAAAGCATCCTTGGGGGACCGAGAAGAAGGGAAACGAACGTCGCTTAGATAGGATTTCAACACTTAAAACTGATGAAAATGTGGACCGAATTAGGGCTCATGTGAGGTCAGATCGTTCACTAACAATTAGTTCAGAAAAGTGGTATTTCCTGTCAGACCGGACTTTGGGGGCATTTGAATGCCTCCTGTTACACGGCTGTTTCCATCAATCCGTTTTTGACGAAGTAAGGAATTTCTATGATTCCTCAGCTCCCCTATTCGCTTGACTTTGCTTCTTCTGACTTCTTTTTGTTCCACAAAATTGGAAAGGATACGATAACATCCAAGGAAGTATAACCAATGAGCTGCAGGCAATTCCAGTTGGAGCCTTTGGGCACTGCGACGAAGAATAGAAAAACACGGCTGCCGAAGGGAACTACTATGAGGGGATAACATTCATAATGAAACTATCGCAAAAAATCATTTCTTTCGGGTTGATCTCCAAAGGAAACAATCGTACATTACGCTGTGAGATCTGGTGAGCGAGGAGGCTGCGGGAGTTCGCCATTTCTTGATATTACATGCTCGGGAAACATTTATTTTTAAGTTGATTACAGGTTCCGTTCTTGCAGTTGGTAGGCAGGTGAATGTGGATTTAATAGAAGAACAACCACTTCTCTGTGGAGACCTGCCAAACGTGGATTGAAAATTCAAAACGTAATTAATATATGAAATAACAAAGTGTATAATATACCCTGTATAGAACACAAACGAACTTACTCTAATTATTCTCCATTCACTGCAAACAAAGTACCGAACGATGCTAAAGAAAATAAGAAAAGCAAATGTAAATCCAACATATTTCAGCTGAGGAAAGTTGCATTATAAATTGAGGTAGCTCTACTTTTAGTTATCAACAACTTTCTCGGGCATCTCCACCGCAACTTGTTTCTAATTTCTCTCGTTTAATAAACGATCCTTACGCCGGAACTTTCCTAAGCGTTGGGATGAATCTGCGATTTTAACTTATCGCAGAAAGAAAACAAGTTTCGCGTTTTTCGCTGAACGTCCGGAGTCGCCAAAACACGATGAACTTCGTACGCGGCGCCAATGTTATTGAAGCGTTGTCCGCTCTTACACGCTCCGTTTGTTCATCGATTGGTGTATTCAAAACTAGCGTACCTATTCCGCATTTGTTCGGAAAGGACAAAATTGCTTTTGTAGCAATTGAATAAGGAGAATACTCGAGTTTTGGTGTATTGCTGAAGAATTATTTATATATTGTTTTGGAGGAAAATATTGATTGTATGTTTGCATAGCATGAAGGCGTCCTAGTACCTAGATTTAGGTTTACTGAAAGAGTTTTTTTCTTTCAGTTGGGAGAAAGGAGAAATTAATGAAGAAGTTGGATGTGAAGCTGCATTCATTTTTAAAGAGCTTAAGACAATGTCTGTGTTTTACAACTTACAATTTTTAAATATAGTAAAAAGTTACAGACTACCCTTCTCAGACGAGGGATGTCCTATCGCCGTTGGTAGGAGAGATCAACCGCCAGAAGAATACTTCTTCTTCTTGCCGGTATTAGTTTCACAGGCTTGATTGTAATTCCAGAAGTATTCCAACCTTTTGTAGGCACTCTTATCGCGTTATATATTGTAATGAGAGGGGACCTACGATTTCACTTATCCATTTTAGACGGGATTTGATATAGCATCCTCTAAGGCAGTCGCTTCTGTTGAGATCCTCTTGTATTTGAAAATTCAGACTAAATTTCATGGGAAATTGAAGTCTACATTCTCAATGTATAGAGGAAACGAACAATTTAAAGAATAGTCTGATAGGATGCAAAGTAAACTTATCTATAAACAGCTATTGATTATATTATTGTCAAAACTTTCTTCCATCTTTCTAAAGAGTATCAGACTACGCTGAATTCCTTGAATAACCCAAAAAGGGATGGTTTGCACCTTCAGACGTTCTATATTTACCATTTGGATTTTTCATCACAAAGTTATATATTTTTTCCTTTATGTAAGATTATAATCCATCACTTCTAATACTTTTTCATTAAAAAAAAAACAAGGTTTCTTGAGACCATAAGAAAAAAAGGCCTTGCGGCCATTTCTAACGTTGCACCGTGGGGCAAAAGGCATTTATGGACCTCCTCTCGAAACAGATCAATATTCTTACCCCTCCACGACAGCATTTAGAGATCGGAATTCCAACTAAACGACTTCACTGCGGTGTCTATGTTTGTGTTTTCTTATTTTGTTTCCTATTTGTTTTGTGTTTTGTTTATATTGTTCGCTGTTTGTTGCGTTTCAAGTGAGATCAAGTTTTAATTCTCGATTCTTGTTAATACTTGTTCGTTATAATATGTCGCTATATATTTTTGAGATAAGAAAAAGTATTTTTTTAATAAAAGATCAGGATGTCTTTAGTTCTTTCATTTCACTTTAGGTACATGTTCCAACGCTATGTTTTTGCCAAGCGAAAGCAAACGAATTGAAGAACAATTTAATTTTTTGACACATGCAATAAAAAGACGAACACAAGGTAATCAGATACATTGTAAAGGATTACACAAAAAAAACAAGTTTCGATCCGGTTATTCCAAGCAGGTAAAAAAATCCCAAAACATTCCAATGGAATGTTAGACTTTTTGAAATCACTGTTTAAACAGGTCTTTACGAATATTGTTATTTACCTACTACGAAGGTCCATATTTTCATAACTATAGTACAAATGAAGACGAGGAAATCTAGACGTTTGGTAATAGAGAATTATGTTCTGGAAAATTGAATAAATACAAACCATCCAAAATTCATGCGGTGCATGGGCTAGCGATGAAATTTGTAGATTGAATTTTACGAAACATTATCAACAAATCTTCCAACTCGAATTCTGTAGCTTTTAAATCAACGGAATAGTTGCAATTCACATTACTGGTAGTACGAAAATCCACGTTAGATGAGAGATATTAATTCCCAAAGGGGGTGCAGCGTAAGTGGCTGAAGTGGAATGAGACCGGTTGATCGTTCCATATTTTTTTAACGGAAGTTTAACACGACCGCAAATGCTAGAATTTCTAATCTGCAGTGACATTTTTTTTGCAATAATTTGGTGTCCTTGATCATAACAGTAACATAGTAAGCAATCATCTGAACATGTTATTTCTGAGACGATTTGCGAGGGTAGCAGACTTCGACTAGTGCTTAAACACACCAAGGGTAATTGGTATATAAATGGACTCGTTTTGCTGAGAAATATTATTGTATGTACGAGTGTTTACATGTTTGGTAGGAGTTAATAAGTTGAAAAATATATAAAAATGGAAAGGTGAGAATTCTAATCTTAAATGAACGCTGCAACGCATTCTTTTCCTTCCCAAACCTTCAATAACTTTAATAACACGTCGTTGCAGAGAAAACATTCCTCCGTGCCAGGATACAATATGTGTATTTACATAGGTACAGTAAGCAGTTATTAAGATATTTTTATGCACCAGGACGTATTTTTCAATATTTAAAAAAATCTCTGTTTTTCTTTTTGTTGATTTAATGAAAGACCAAAATAACAAATCAATAACTTTCGACTGTGCCCCCTCCATTAGTAAACCCAAAGGAGGTAACCCAGTAGCTTTGCCAAATTTGTGTTGTCAGCATACAGAATAGATTGTACATTAGAGCTACGAACAGGAATATCATTAATATAAACTAAAAACAAAAGCGGTCGTAAGTCAGGAGGAACTCCAAACGGAATATCGTAAAAATCTACGGATACACAGTTAACAGAAACGCACTATTGTTCATTACTCCAACGAAAGCATCTCCGGAATCAAAGCCGCTCTCAATAACTAAAATCAGACTATTCGCAGCATCAAAAGTTGTTAAAGTATTTAGTAATTCTTGACATTAGAACTTCCTCAAATACCTTTTTATGCATAGGAACCACCAGCGATTTCCTTAGTGAATTAGTAGTGTAGTCTCTATAGAATACAAAATCCCAAAATTATTATCCCAAAAAGTCCAACAGACAGGTTGGCAACAGTTATATGGAAAGTTATCACAAATGTGAATAAACAGTATGGTATATCATTAACTTGGCGATAACGCATTTCATTTAAGAAAAATTTATCACAAAATATGTGCCCCTTCGTTCCCAAGATACCTCTTTATCCTATTCCTCGGCGAACACTCTGTATAATATTTGCAACCCCTTATTCACCACTCGAAGTGAAGGGCGACGCCTACTTTATTCGCGGTACTGTGTTGATAAAGACGCAAAGTATAAATGGTATTTATCACATCATTTATGTTTGTCTTTAAAAACAAAAAATAATAGACGCTAACGACTATATTCTGTTGTCGCTGCAAATTACGCGATGTCTATACGATTTACCGTCGAGACGCGACGTCATTTTGTCGACTAAATGATATCTTCGTTCGCATCTCATGTAGAGTGCTTTTCGTTAGAGAAAGGTACGTCATTGAAACTTGACCAACTACTATCCTCAACGTCGCATACCACGCTCGCCTATGATGTTAGCGTATGTGTTGCTTAGCTACGGAAACTCCAAAACCTTTCTCTAACGGAACGCGATATACACACATCCACAATTTCCCGTCTCACAATATGTACTTAATTACTGTACTATGATCGCCGTATAGACGATTTTCGTTTACGAACCTAGTAGTAACCTCCAGAATCGTCTCGGAGAGAACTCCGAAGAAAATTAGAATTCCGTCTACGTGTCGTCGGAGTTATTCGGGCTGCATACATATTGTAGCCTCGGCTCATGACCGGAATCGGTATATTCTGTTTCTCGTCGTTTCAGATGTAAACGTACTAGTACGTCTGCATCCAAAGATACCCGGTTTACTCATCTAGGATCGTGGACGAACGGTAGACTGCGCAATCTTAAAGATGTTATGTAGATGAGGTCGGGTAAATATCTTTAATTAGTAGGTTTAAGGAAATATATTGATGTAAGGTGGATTCCATAGACTTAGGCATAAATTAGTTCCCTTGTCAAATTTGTTATCCTTTAGGCCAGGGGTTCCCAATATTTTGATTTTGATCGACCCTCTCTGTAATACAGGGTGTCACAGCATGAGTTTACGTTTGTCGCGTATCAGAAACTAAGCAGGTTGCAAAATTTGTAAATTTGCTTGACTAATTTTATTCGAGGAGGCTGACAAATCTAGCAAGCTTTCGGTTTCGCCGGAAGTAACGTACACTTAATTTCCTTAACTGGATTGTCCTAATTTTTATAAAATATTTGAATTCAGCAATTAATTTGACTATTTTGATAAGTCTAAATATTATGGTTTTAAAGCGGCTAACTTGATTTAATGTTAGAGATGATTTAATAATAAATTCTTCATCAAATGCTAACACATTATTAGTTTCATTTTTTTAATAATTTAATTATATAAGAAATATATTTACATAATGAAAGGTTTGCATTAACCTTTCCATGCCCCACTGTTGTAAAATATCAGATATATTCTTCATTATTGTTAGTCTAACAGTACAAATATTTTCTAAAAAGCAAATAGACAAAAATTAAGAACGAATGCGCTGTACGATATAAAGGAAGTGTGGGGCAAGATAGGTGCGATTAACCAGTTGTAGTTCAATCCCCGTAACGATTATCACTGAATGAACATTCTTCTACGCTACGCTTCGACAAGGATCATGTGCCCCACGCCTAGTAAAAAAAATTAAATGATATGTGTAAGTATGTGAATATCGTTTATGTTCTTGGTTTAAATATTGTTGCATTGCGACTCCTTTAAAGAAATATGAACTCAGGGTTAAATCTTAATTCAAATAGTAAATAAGTGATAATGTTATTTTCCTAATAAAGTTAAATAAAAGTCAAACAATTTCTAATGCCAAGATGATCTAGAATTTTCTTAAATTAAATTTAGCATTTGCCTAAGCCAAACCTCAATCGAGAGCTGCGTTTTAAAATTATCTAATTGAATACTTTTTTCTCACATTTTTCGTCTTTATTTGATGAGATTCCGAATTTGTTTTTGCTACTCACAGTAGTTCTCCAGGTAAAAATGTTGTTGGATGTCTTTAGTGAAAGTCCTTCCCAAGTCAACGCCAAAATGTAGTCAATTCTCAAATTTTGAATTTTCAAAATTTTCAAATTAAGGGGATCTAAAAAGACTGTGCAATGTCTACAGTTTAAAGTAAAGCTTGATAAGTTTTAATGGTTACCAGGCTTACCTTGGTATTTTAAATACGGCATGCAAGTTACGGTACGCTCACCATAAATACACCATGCATTTAATTAATTGCAAATTTAAGAAACATAATTAATAATAAATAAGCTTTCCAGTGATGAATTTGGGCATTTTTTTAAGATAAAAGGGAAACTAGCGCTCCTTCGCCAAACTTGTAACCCAAATGCAATTAAAACTGAAAACTGAATAATACGTATTTTTTTCTTTCGAAAAAGGCACCTCCTACCTTCCATTAAATAAATATACTCGAAAAAATATGGATACTATGGATAAAATGTTAATCCAGGAAGATTGTCATCAATCTCCACATCCATTAGTATCAACAACTCGAATCTTTGTACCGTTCTAATTATTAATTTTTAATAAATTAATCTAATTACTAATTAATTAATTAAAACATTATAAATCATATATAAATGAAAGTTCTAGTACTCCCACTTACCAACTATACCTGTTAAGGACTTAACATTTTGTTTTGTTTTATTTTATTTTATAAATTTAACAATTTTTATTTATTTATAAAAGTAACATTTTGTTTGTTTTGTTTTATGATAAATTGAACGTTTCATTTGTTTTGTCTTGTTTAAATTTATATATTTCATATTTAGCCTCATTTAAACTTTAACGTGTACGCATTCAATGTAAAAATACATATAATTGCTTATAAAGTTCGCAAATATTTAAAATTCGTCAATGTTCTAATTAAAAATATCTTTAATAGTCATTTATTATATCTGTTTGATGAAGCTACTGCTAATGTACGTATGGGATCGAGCGCTAGGCAAGGAATCTCCGCCAGTTACCGCCGGTAACGTACACATATTGAAACTTCGCCGGAAGTCGAACGTACGAACTGCCACGACTGCCTGCCTTCGCCCTTTCGCCTGAGGCACGCCGCGCTCAGACCCGCACTATCGTTGGTTTCTGATTTTTTCCGCTTAAACATGGGGACAGCAGCTCGGAGCAAGATACTAAGGATACTAAAGATGGTGTATATTTAAGTACTGTGTTTAATTTGAGAGTAACTGATTAGGCGAGTAAACACATAAGAATTACATGTAAGCAATTAGTCCTTTCACCTTACAAGAAAAATACACTGAAGCAGCCGACTAGCGGCATTGTTCTTCAATCTAGGAGAACGTAACAATACCATTCTATAGTTCACTTAATCTTATTACATGTGTTACCATCAAAAATAATAATTGTTATATTAATAATAATCGTTATTATTATTCTCGCCGGATACCCTTAATAACTTCGTTTTTAATATATATTCATATTACTTTCTCCTCTTCTATGGTAACAATTTGCATGTTTTACACATTTTAATCCTAATTCAAGTGATCTATTTTTTATTGGAGATTCTTAGCAAGCCTTAAAGCAAAATCGTTATCTTAAATAGTAATTACCCCTTTGCATTTGTCGAGGCAAACGTTCACCGTTCCCTTGAACTGAACGTAAGTGGAGTCGGGAAACTTGAAAGCTTTGAACTTAGCCGTCAGGAAGTCCCCATCCACGGTATTGAAGTTCTCGAACAGGTACGGATCCACGGAACACCTGCAAGTAATCGAATATTAAGTTAATTATAATTTCAGCTCTCGCCCGAAGCGTGTACAGGTTAAATTTAGTCCTCCCTCCTCTCATTTTTCCCTTTAAAAACGAGGAAAAAAATCGTTTTGTTACCAGAGAATGTTCCCAGACGCTATTTACCAATTTAAATGAAACATGGTAAGCTTACCGAGGAATCTTTTGTGGTATTATATACTTGTTTCCCTTAACGGCAATCAATTTGGAAGAGGTAAAATAACAAATTTTACATACATACATTTATAAATTAATGGGGAAAACTTAGTGTCAATAGGACTTATTTCGAATTTCATTCCAGTTTTATGAAAGTCTTTCCTATTTTAACAAGTTTTTTCAACTACAGGCGACATTTCTTAAGTAGAACATATCATTCAAACGGACTGCGTGTTTGTAAATAAATGGCCTCAATTTATTAATGTTTATGTTACAAAAATCAAGTACTGAAGGTGAACTTATGTAAGTATTAATTTTTTTACATTTATGCTAGCCTTAAATCTTGACGGTCACGCATCAGTTGCAGAACTCATTTTGTGTATAGGAAAGTTCTACATAGCTTGGTAGTTTAGGGCCTGCTTTTATAGCAGACGTTATTTTCCAAAACTGTCCACAATTTGTGGTACAATGGGTTCAGATTCGGGATGCCAGAGGGCTACTTTTTGGTGGCAATGAAACTAACATAAGTAAAGTTGCGTCGAGACAGGTTTGCGTTGTCTTAGTGTTGTGCGCAGGTGCAGAGTCTTGAGTTGACTCAGTGCTCGTTGTGGAAAAGAGTATGATTCAGATGTTTTACGACGAACTTCAGAGCTGAATCCACTTTTGCTGAAGCTTTAACGCTCTTTTGACAGAAGTGCAAGTCTATGATACTATCTATCATAGGAAATGCCCTACCGAATCAGGACTAAAGCAGGATGGTAACCTTTTTCAACTCATGGGACCAACTCGAAGGCTTCCCAAGATAGTCTTGCGTACACCCGATCATTTTATTTATTCAATTTTTCTTCGTTCATAAAATCTTTCGATGACCATTATCATCGTACTTTGTTAACAGTTGTTTTGATTTATCAATCTTATTAAGAGCTATAGTCAACAATTGCCCTGTGTCCCTCTTGATAAGGCAAGACCTAAGTCTTTCTTGATGATACGATTCATTTTCATCTTACAAATCGTAATTTTTTGCTTCTTGAGGGGATTTCTTCGAATTTTTCTTTCACCCCTGGCATCGTGCGTGGATGTGGCGATCACAGATAGTCTCTAATATTCTCGGTTTCTTCAAAAAATTCAATGCACCGATACACGAACATCCGACTGATCCCAGGCGCACGAAGCGCGAATTTGGGTTAACATCTCGTATTGCTAAGATGGAGATTCTTCTATTCACTACAATGAACGGTTTGCTTCGAGGCCTCACCTGTCTTTGTTGCATGCGGCGGCAGTCTGAATAGTTCCCAGCCTAACACAGAAATAAGTATTTCTTTTAATTTTCACTTTTTGATTATTCTCAGAAATTGTAAGTAGTTCACCTTCTTCAAATCTTATAAAAACATAAACAGAACGGTCATTGAAATTTATATTGAATTCATATTATTTATTCGTACTTCTAGATTAATAGAATCTTATTCCCAGAAGTAAGCCAACGAGTATCATTCAAAACTCGTCCGACAAAAGATCCGCTAACGCCTCCGCCCGTCTACGGAGTAGATGTAATAACAATAAGAAGAGGAAGTCGGCGCTGGTATCGATTTCGGTTTCCGTTTCGTTTAGTTTCGACGTTCTTTTCGTTGCAAAACGAGTGGCGCGCTCGTTTTCCAACGTTCTATTTCCGTGTTTGTTGTGACGCTTTCTATCTTGGTTCCTATATTCGTTTTTATGCTTTGCGACATTGGTCAAAATAAACATGGCAAAATTACTGGCGAAGTTTGGAAAACAGAGACGTTGTTGAGGTGTCGGTTAGATAAACAAGTCGTAAAATAAGACAAGGGAAACTTTGGAAGAAAACATTGTAATATGCTTGTTTTTAGGTTTTGACATAAAATGTAATGTGGAGTGATTTGATGGTGTGCTGAGAGATAAGGGCGTTGATATCGGTATTTAAGGTGACATTTCATTTATTCTTAAAAATATAGAAGCGAGGACTCCGATTAAAAGTTTATAAAAAGATGTTGCATCTGTAAGAAATAGTTAAGAATTCTTTGTCATTCTGTTATCGGTGTTCTTAATAGTGTGTTAAATGTATGACTTTGATTGGACACTTCAGCAACAACACTAAATTTCATATTATTTTAATCGGAAGAAAGCTGAGGGACAAAAATTTTTCTATAAAACAGGAATAACGTATCGTTGACGTAATTTTGCTAGGCTAAAACACAAGGAATACACAATACCTTACTAGCTTTATTAACATATTGGGTTGTTATCTCGGCCAATATAAACGTAGCATCTTTACTTTCGTTTTCAAGAAAGAAAGACTTGATTTCCATATTGAATAATTTACGATCAAAATTTGCTCTTTTACGTTGTTGGATTATATAACTAGCGTGATGGCAATTCCGAACTGCTGTTCTTTTTCTAGCTGCAAGTATATGATTTGTTTTTAGTTCTTGACGTGATATTCTTGATGATGGTTTATTTACTGTTGTTTTAAGAGTAGCCCTTAGAATGGTTATTGCTGGCCAAATTTAAAAACAATTAAATGATGAAACTGTGTTAAAGTAAGCATAAAATTGAAGACAATTATTCAAAGAGTTGGTACAGGCGTTATTGCAGTATATAAGAAGGACCGAGCATATTAGAGGATTTAAGGATAGAATAGGAAAGTATATCCTAATATACACACGCAGACCCATGACATGTGTGATGCGTACCTGTCCCACAATAGCGCTGGAAGTTCTGCTGGGAATAGCGCCCCTTCACATCTATATTCAGAAGCAAGCTTTATTAAGCGCCCTTACTCTTAGTAGAATAAAGGGATTAAAACCTAGTGATCTTAGAGGACACCTTAAAATCCTTGAAGATCTCAATATAAACTGTCTGATGCATATTGCAAAGGACACGATCCCTATGTAATCCAATTTCGATCAATCTTACAAGGTGATCATTGAAAGCAGCACTGAATGGATCTGCGCTGAGCCTCAATGTAAAGAGGCAGTCTAGCGCAGTACATGAACGACTCCAGAATAAAAATAAATAGGTATCCGTGCCTCTAATTGCTCTGTAAGAATGCCTACGGGACTACTCTAAACTTGTGCGCCAGAAAGAATCAAGATACGAGGTACAATTACAAATATATATTCAGCTGGCAGATCTAAAGGTTATTAAGGTCTATGCATACACATCTGA
The DNA here is from genome assembly GCA_902655005.2 of Marronus borbonicus. Taxonomy (NCBI): domain Eukaryota; kingdom Metazoa; phylum Arthropoda; class Insecta; order Coleoptera; family Scarabaeidae; genus Marronus; species Marronus borbonicus. The sequence goes on from LR737397.1 coordinate 3,931,315, forward strand.
CCTGATATATGAATGCCCTAGCTAGGGCAATTGGGACATAGTAGGGCAAAATGGCAGATAAGATGGCCAAAAAAGCAGCCAACATGCTTGTCATTGGTTCTAACCACTCTTTTGTTTCCTAAAGCAGCCACAAAACAAGCAATTAAGACATGGAAAGATAATCGAGAGGCTTTATACTGAGAAAGTGTTGTCATGTTCGCCGCAGACAGCATTCAGAAAAAGCGACCTTAGGTTGCTGGGACGATTTTCGACAGATCATATAGCCCTAAGAAGTCCTAGGCAAAAGTGAAGACCTGTCGTCTGTGCCAAGAAGAAGAGATGGCATTTGTTGCATATACTGAACCGAAGGAAGACGATGCTGGAGTAGTATTAAGACTTATTGCAAGCCTCCAACTGTTCTAATTCATACAAGGGCAATAGTACAGGCAAGGGGGATTAATTGTAAGTAAATTCGTCAACATTTCTGCACAGACTTTTCAAGATAAAACGAGCATGTAATTTTTCAAATTCATGCTTTTATTATATAGTCCGTCTAGAAAGTATCCGGAAAACAAAAAGCACAACTATAATTTTACGGTATATATTTTTATTACTTGAATAATAAAATCACAACAAATAATTCACCTCATTTACTAATACAATCTCCATTTAACTGTAAACACTTAACTAAACGTTCAGGTAATCCCGAAACGAGGTCAACGCTATACTTTTCGGTGATAGTGGTCCAGGCTTGTAAAACTGACCGAATCAAATCTTCTTTATTTCGTGGTGCTGCTCGTTCTACTTCAATTTTCATTAGTCCCCATATGTTTCCGATGGGACCAAGATCTGGGGAAGCTGCTGGCCATGGAATTGTTGCCAAGTTTTGTTCTAGCATCCAAGCTTTAGTGTAGGCAGAAGTATGGCATCTTGCATTATCCTGTGGAAAATGCCACCCTTCGGGATATAAAGCACGAGCCGTTTCAAGAAGAAAGCCACTAAGAATTTCACAATACTTTGCACTATTAACGGTGCCATCAATTATACAGAGAGGTGTAGCACCACGCTGAGAGATTGCTCTCCAGACCATTATTTTTGTGGGAAATTTGAACGGTAACATTTTCTCTTGATAGGATTTTTAAATGATTTGCACCAAGCTGAAAACAACTTTCGTCAGATATAAAAACATCACTAAAGTTATCGTCTCGAAATCGTTGGCAAAAATCTATTCTTCGTTGCTTTTGTAGAGGTGTCATTGCAGGATTTTTTTTTGGTTTCCGTGATAAGTAACCTTGTCTTCTCAGTGAAATGGGGACAGTTTTTGGACACACTCTTATTTGACGTTGATTTCCAAATTTGTTAGCCAGTTTTCGAAACCCTAGGCGCGGGTTTTGTCGTCCTAAAGTCATTAAAGCGTTTAGATTGTTTCCGCTAATCTTACGCGGTCTTCCAGAAACTGGTCCATGGCTCATATCTCTCCTATTTTTTATCCTCTTTTATTGTCTCATATACTGCACTTTTTCCGAGTTCAGTCAATTGCACTAATTTTTTAACGTTTTGAACACCTTTTCTATACAAATATTCCACCAACTTTCTTCTTTCTATTTGCGACATTATTTCACAAATATTAAGCTTGTTGATAATCAACAATATTTGACAGCTGGTGTTGTTACATAATTTTTGCCATGTCCTACAGTTGGCACAATCTACTTTATGCATTACTTTTGTCTTAGCATGTACCATAACAAAAAAGAAATATATTAAAATTAAGAAAAATAATCAATTCCGGATACTCTCTAGACGGACAGTAGTTTAAAGCATCTCGTTGTATTTTCTTGTTTCCAATCGAACTACTTACAACTTGATTAAACAATTTATAACAATATTTCTACTTCACACCATAAGGGTTACAGTTTTTCCAAGAATATGCGATTTAGAAGCACTAACAGGCTGAAATATTCTGAAAATTTAACCCGATGCATCCTTCCAGACAATTTCAGACAATAGTAACTCCCTATTTCAAATATACCTGTGCCTTCCAACCCATTTTAAGAACCTTTTCAATGGGGTTGCTATACAACCGATCCACTTATTTACTAAATACACACAAATAAAATTAAATAATCATACCATATACCCTACGTGTTTCGTCCTATACAAATTTATGTTATGATTCTGCTGAATATGTGGATACACGCAAGGTACAGGGTACAGCGCACACATTTTCTCTTCCAACGTATACCTAACATCATTATTACATGTTCTAAAATTGGATAATTAACGTATACTAACATACATATACCAACTACGCCGTACGTGATCAAACACACGATCTGGCGGTAATTGCATCCTAAATTAACAAGTAATTGCCTGCCGCGAGAGTTACCGTAGGTACGTAGATGTCGCTGTCGTCGTCGCTTTAAAATATCATTAGGCACTGGGGACAATTTTCCTATGTCTCTCTCCGATAGGTCATCCTCTTGTTGCGCTACCATGTCGCTATTACCATAATTCAGTGGACTTCGAATAGCGCTATCATTTTGTATACAGAATTGTATAGATATTATCGACCATGAGGACATATTGAAGATTAATATTTTTATGGCACAGAAACCAAGGGAATTTAGCCGAAAAATCCTGTTTTCACATTAGAGCAATGTGACAATTTCATATAACGATGGTCTTTGATATTCGGAGTTGATATTAGAAAACAAGACAAGATGATGAAAATACGTGGGTTGAAGATAGTTCCAGTTGTTTCCAGAACATATTATACAGGGTGACATTGAAAAAACTATAACGCCTAGTACCAGGCGATAGAGGACTATCAAAGCAGCTTCTTCGTTTGCAAGGGCATGATAAGTCCTGGTGACCCACATTAACTTTTGCTTTTTGAAGCAGCCATCTTTTCTCAAACGTCTAAATACACGTCAATAAATGTTCTAACATTGGGAGCATGTCTTAATGGATATCTTTCTCGATAGATACGTTGAGCTTCGGAAGAATTTGATCGAGTTTCGCCGTAGCACATAATCATGTCCATGTATTGTAGAAATGTCTTTCGGGTGATGTCGCGTAGTTAATATTTTTTACTTGATGTTTCGCTGACCATGCCGTCAGCTTCTTCAGAAGATTTCTAAAGACTGTCTTTAGAAATCTTCTGAAGAAGCTGACAGCATGGTCACCCGAAAGACATTTCTACAATGGATTACGGTCGTGAAAGCCTACACTAAACTAATGTCCATGTATTCTTCAAAAGTGTAGAGAACCATTTTTAAAAGCGATTTTGAAAAACGGCAAACGACAGAATCAAACAAAAACGTAATCAGGAACACGACAAACGTGAATAGATTATTGCGACATTAAGCGTTTTTCAACGCCTTAAAGATATGATAATATTCTGATAATACTCTAAACTAAAAGACATTAGTTTTAGTTCAATTGTCTTCACAAAATTAAAGAAATAAAGTGTGAAACTGATAGAATAAATGAGGTTAAAACTGTAAATACAATTACGTAGAATATTAAAGGAAAACTAAGTATTGATCAAAAACTCAAAAACAAGTAAATATACAAACAGAAAATAGCAATTCCTCCTTTCGCAGCAAAGATCGTTTTTAAATACAAGATCGGGCTAAGTAGAAATAACATCTTGGAAAAAATCTGAATCTTTAGAAATATTGGAAGCTGAGGAGAAAAAACGGAAGACAAAAAAGAGATGGTAAGCACATTTAGTAACAGTATTTAGTAAACACTTCAACACAACACAAAAGAACAATTAAATCACGGATACAAAATAAAGATAAATTAGATCAATTAATAAGCGCAATGATGGAAATGAAAGCAGATTAAAACTAATACAGGAATAAATAAGACACATAAGAACAAGCAAGAAGGCTTTAAAAATGAAATAAAATGGTTAACAAAAAAGGAAATAAAGAAATGAAAGAATTAAAAGGAATAAGAAGAACGATGGAAATATATGATAAAGAAAGGAAGAAAAACAACATCAGGGATAAAAATGGATACAGAAGACCAAGGAAGGTTAAAAGAGGCAACGGAAAATATCATACAAGAATACTTTGATGTTAAAGTCAAAAAAGCTAAGAAAATAGGAAGTAAAGCATGCCTAGTGGAACTAAATAAGATCTTACAGAGCAAGTATAAGCTAAAGTAAATCAACTCGGATCGGATATACATCAATGAAGAATTGATCAGAGAAGTGGAATAACGAAAATAACTTCGTGAAACAGCAAAAGAAAAATAAAAAAAGATAAGGACAGCGAAAATAGGGTACAATAAAGTAACAGTAGATGGGGAAGAATGGAGGTGGAACAACAGAGAAAGGAAAATAGAAATATCAAAAAGCTAAGAAACCGATGAACGAGTATCGGGTTCTGTGTCTGCGTTTTCCGTCCATTATTGCCTTTATATGGTCACAAAAATTAGCGATATATACAGCCTGTTCCAGATCGAGTGGGGTTGTACAGGTACCTTCTTATCATTAGAGATGGAGGTTTAGTTAAATAGGGAATGTTTTGTAGTTTTATGTGTTAATATAAAATCTGTTTAAAAAAGTTTGAATTCTTCAGAACTGTTTCAAAAAAACTGTAATTTTCTTGTATATCAAATACCTACGTAAGAATTAGCGTTACGCAAAAGGTTTCATGTGAAACTCGCTATTTTCGATAAGATTTAAAATCGAATCGTTGAATAAAAATTCTAGATGGCGTTTTTCGAAGAACTTGTATCAACTTTCCTAAGCAAAATGGACATCAAATTGAATTTTTTACTCTTGATTCAACGATATAAGATAACGTACAACTGAATAAAAGATACCAATGAAATAAATTGTTCAAAGGAAGCCAAACGAAACTTATATTAAAACAGCAGAACTTCATCCTAATAATCAGATGAAATGTTCAAAATCATCGTTTGATGACTCTTCCGGTTACTTTATACAATGTATTTCGATTAATCACTGCTTCGTGCAGTTCCTCAACATTAATTGCTTCCACATGGTTTATTCCTTAACGCACCTTACAAAGAAAATCAACACGCATTAGATCCGCTGATTAAATAACCTGCCATGTTCCTTGAATTGTGCATCTTGTTGGTACCATAGCCTAACCCTAACCTGACAAAGGTAGGTCTCAACTCTGAAATGTTTATAGAATTCCTAGATAACGTTGAGCAGTTAATGTCCCATTGAATACGTTCAATTAAAAGACTTTCCATTATGCTACAAAATACAATAAATCCCATTGAACTTGATTTCAATGCGGAGCTACAACAAGTGGTCTTTTCTGCGACTAGTAGTGTTCATTGTGTCCGTTAAATACTCTCCAGATAGAAAAATAAGTCTCATTTGTTCATAACATTTGATTGGCGAAGTTATTATTTCCGGTACTCCTGAGGGCAAACCACCTATAAAATATTACCTTGCAATCTTTATGTTGTAATCCTAGAGTTTGGGCAATAGGCAGCTTGTAGTGGTAAAACTTACCTTCTCTAAACTCGCGCTGTTTTTGATTTAGATACACCAACCTGTGCTTCTATTTCCTGAGTTAAAATGCCTGGATTAACCGCGACACAAGCCATTGTTATTAGCTCGCTGAGCTTCCACTAATAAATTGTTTTTTCTAGGTTTAATAGGTTTTCCCACAATTCCAACGGCTGTATACTCTTGTCTAGTCCTTTAAACGTCTTGACATTTGGTTGTTTTCTTTTCCAGGTTGTTTTCCAGAAAATTAGTTAAATAAATTTGGGCGGCACGAGGGAAATTTTTATAACACACGATAATTGTACAAAACATCGCCCATCTAACCAAATCTCTGACTGATTTGAATAAGTAATACATTTTTCCTCTTTTAATGGTTTATAATCTTCTTAAGAAAGATTGGTAGTTACTTTAGGTAAGTTAAATTACACTCCCTTATTACTGCGATAATAGCCTATAACATACGGACAGAACTGTATGTCTGATATTAAATATAATTGTACGAGCCAATGGTAAGTAGACGGGTCTTTATTGCACAACTAAGAGCTACGTAGTTGTAGCGCTGCAGATGGCTGGGAGGATGCTGCGCAAACCGCTATTACTCAGATGATGGAAAGTTGATGTGCCTCTGCGGTGATGCACCTTCAATTATATACACGCTGTAATTTTCCGTGATTTCCTGTAGGCGGCGAAGGAAGGATTACATATTGTATGGCTTCTACCACTACCATCTACTACTGTTAGTGCTGGTATGTAACGTGCTTTGGTTTATCTGAATTGCTAAACATTTCTGAAAGGTATAATACAAGTAGATGTTTTGCTAATGAGCAATAGACCCTTTGTTCCCGTATCTACCATACACGAAAATGAAGGCAGCAGAAATCAAATGAACTCGACAATATTTTTGTTAGGAATTGCGTTCAATTGAAATGAAAAAATGAGAGTGTTTCGAAATAAATATTTTCTAACTTAAATGGATTGACAAGGTAGCATTTAGCAAAGATAACATTCTTAACGTATTTAGATACCTCGGCTGTTAAGTAGCTTTCAGAGAAGAATTTATGAAGCACGACTATACGCTGTTTACTTCATGAAACTGCACTTATTCGACAAAATAATAGTTTCATTTCGTCACATTTGAACTGTTGGGACTAAATGTTTTGTGATACGCTTCTCACTTTGAAATGTTTTCTTGTTTGTTCGTTTTAATCTTATCCATTTCGGCAACTCCAGCGATTTTTCGTAGAGTTTTCGTTTCGTAAATTGATCATTTTCTTGACACTCTATGGGTAGGTAAGGTTACTGACAGGTTTTATAATTGATCTATTAAGACCCGGGATTTGCCTAACGCTGGTTAGAACCAATTCACTATTACTATATTGGTCGGTAAAATCTAACAGTTATGGTACTGACTTCTGCATGCTATTTCTTTGTTGTCTTTTTCTTTTGCCACATATTACATACATTGGAAATTTTTGTTAGTTCAATGGGCATTTTCGTACAACTGGAAAGAAGCTATCGTAGTTCCTGTTCCAAGGACTGCCGATTCAATATAAAACAAAGGCATTAAGGCCATCAGTATCCTTTCGCCTTTATCCAAGATTGTTTTGAAGGTAGTAGTTCTCCAAAAAAGGGTATTTTTAGAATTATACTCTATTTTACCGCCCCAGTAGTCTCGATTCCGACACTGGGTGCGACTGCTTTAATGTTCATTGTGGATAGTATTCTTCCAACACCGACGAGGGTGGGGTTACTGTACTGATTTGTTTCTTATTTAGATAACTTATTTAGTTCTAAGCATTTCGACATATATTTGTTGTGTTCTTTAGAAACCATTTCTTTGGCAGAATACAGAAGTTCGCTGTGCTGCAGTTTCGAATAGTGTGAAGGCGTTGTACATAATACCCTCATTTCTCTTTAGTAGTACAGTAAACACTGACGACGTGCAACCTTATTATTGTTTTGCAGTATCAGACATTGATTTAGCGATGTAAAGAATGAACGAAGATCTGAGACTTGTTTCCGAAACCTCTCTAAAGCAGGGATTAAATTTGAATTCTAAAATGACAGCAGTAGGGCGTCCAACAGCTCGGTTAGGAGTATCGAATAAGGCGAAACCTTTATTAACCAATGGCCCACTTCCATTAATGCAATCGGTAAAATCTTTAGATGTTGAGATGGATGGTGATCTGAGATTTAAGAAATGTTGCTTGAGATTATGCAAAACTTAAGGTACTCCACGCGGTAGCAGTGAGTATTTGAACGCTGGATTGAAAACAATGTTGTCCGACGCGTTGGTACCCTCTCACTTTAATTGTCCTGACACTTTGTATGTATACGTTTAGGTTCTACTAACGCAAGACGAATACAGAAAGCGCAGAATGTTTGTCTTAGGTTCACATATGTAACAAGAAGACCTCCTCAAATTCCGCATACTTTAAAATATACATAATATGTGGTCGAAAATGGCGTATCGCAGATTGTTGTCTCTCTTGACCATCGCAATACTTGTATTCCAAAATATCTTATAGAACTTATAATTTTAACCCATTTACTGTCTCCTCCCATACATTAAACGACTTTGTTTAAGATGTGTTTCTTTTTCTTACAATACTATTAAGATTTACGCAACCAGTTCAAACACTTGCCTTTCCAAATGTTTAAAAGCAATGGAAATACTTGTCACTATAGAGGCAAGCGACTGTATCTGCTTTTGACTTGATTCTCTGCCCTTCATCAGTTATGTTTTCTTTTGTTTCTTATTCACATTCCACACATATGTGCACAAACCTATTATCAATTGCTATATGTATTGGAATACATAAGAAAATGCTTAGAAACAATAACCGAAAAATATAATGCTAAGATAGCTTAGCTTCCTCATGGTATTGATGGAATAATTCACGGCAAACGCAATAAAAGGAGAGAGAAAAAAATACACTAACACACGGACATGTTTCTGCCTACCCGGCATCATCAGCGTGGTTTCGAGAGTATTTTTCATATCTCTACCTTCTATCGCTGTTGCCTCACAGTTAATGCCACCATTTTCAATTCAATTATTCCATCAATACCATGAGGAAGCTAAGCTATCTTAGCATTATTTTTTTTGGTTATTATTTCTAGGTATTTTTCGATGTGTTCGAGGGTAATCCTGTCGGAATATTCACATGTGCGGTTCCCAAGGCGCTACCAGCGTCGTCATCTCGTGTTAAGCAGTCAGAGAACTGCTCGAGGGATGGTTTGGGGAACAGTACCCGGTTTATGTCGCTGCTTCCTGAACGGCAGGCATGCGTTTCTTTGGCACTAGAGGGCGCCAAGAAATGTCGAGTTTGTCGTTTTGAAAGTTGTGGCATTAACTGTGAGGCAACCGCGATAGAAAGTAGAGATATGAAAAATACTCTCAAAACCACGCTGATGACGCCGGGCAGGCAGAAACATGTCCGTGTGTTAGTGTATTTTTTTCTCTCTCCTTTTATTGCGTTTGCCGTGAATTATTCCATTAATACTATGAGGAAGCTAAGCTATCTTAGCATTATATTTTTTGGCTATATTTATTGTTTACGCGTGTGTTGTCTGTACGTGGGAAGTGGGAAGACAGTTCGACCTACATTCCTTTGCTCGGGTATTACACTTATATTTATTTAATAATTTATATTTTATTATTATTTTCTTTATTTATTCCATTAAGCATCTCGTCTTTTATCTTCGTGCCTCTATTATTGTTCCCAACCCAAGAAATTTACTTTCTCTCCTATTCATAATGAAGCTTCCTGATCTTTCTCCTATTTGTATTTATAATATATTGATCGCCTTCTCGCTTACATTTCTTTATAACCATTTCCAAGTATTTTACCTTGTCTAAACGAAGCCTTATTAGGGAATGGCTTCGTGACCCCATAAATTTGTGTGCCCTTTTTACTAGGGTTGGTTTAAGAAACAATCTCTCGCGTTGTCTTTCTTCATAGGTTTCTGCCAACGTTAAGAAGTAGATAACAAGTAAGAGCGAAGAAATTGTCTTTCCTCGCAAGCATTAAGTTGACAAACATTTACTTTGAAAGAAAAATGTTTACTATTTATGAAATTGGCTCAATATTAAAAAAAAAAGTGTATTTGATCAAGATACTGTGTCCGTTTTTGTGATATCGTTTTAAGGAGTGATGAATTAATTTAAATAATTTGTGAGGTAACTATTTATTAAGTAATGCGAACATCTTTAGAGATTTCTGCAGATGTGATAGCAAATGTGTGAACTGTTTGCCATTTCTATCTAAAACATTATGTCAAAAATAATTCTTTGGGTTAATAATGAACCATGATATTATTTCTTATTCCCTACAGTTTACATTTTCCCCAAATTTAATACTAATAAACAAGAGTTGATCCCTACCCATTGTAAATAATCGTTTCCTCTTGGGTCTTGGTGTCGGTAACCTGCATCATAGTCACTAGTAATCCGTAGATCGGCGCCGACTCCTTGCTCAAGTAAATTTCCATCTGCAGAGGTGTTCCGGGTGATACATTCAATTCTCCTGTGACTAGCTTCCCGCCTTGTCTGACGCCGACCCCTAGTTCCGGTTTTGGAGCGTTGGAAGTGTATTCCTCAATCACCTGGACGTCTCTATAACATAAATACATATAGAAAGTGACAGGGAGTAACAAGATAAGTATATTTATAGGATGCGTCGCTTTTGAATCGAAAAGTCGTTTAGGTAAGGTTATCATATTTCTGCTTTGCCATATTTTAATAATCACTAACGAAAAAAATGAAAATTAATTTCAGTGTCGTGTTATGGCGAATATTGCAAGTCTCGTGTTGTTATTAAAATGTGACGCCATCGAAGGTCTGTAATTTTACCAAAGCGAATGTTAAGTTGTTTATTGATTTGCCTGTAATTTTATGTAATAATGGTCTAGCCAGTATAGAGTATAGGTAGGTACATGTATACATGGAGGAGGAACCTCTTCAAGAAACTGTTGGAGATGGTTAAAGGTTCCTTGCGTAGTTTTCTTCAAAACACTCTTATTTCAGAGTTAAATTTTGTTAAAGTTTCTCGCTTTCTAAGAAATCTGTGTACTATCATGAGATTTCTTCACTGAAGCCTCCATTAGGTTTTTTTTTTGTTTTATTTTGCGCTCTACATTGTCGAGCTCCATCTTGTTCCTGCACGCATAATTTAAATAGTTACTTTTCTTTGATAGCATGAAGATGTTATCCATGCAATAACAGTGGGCGAGGAGACCACTATTAAATTTTTTGTTTATATGGAATAATTGCTCTTGATATAGCTACACGTATTACAACGTTTGAAAATTTAGCACTTACTTTGTACGGTCTTTACATCTGACTTTCTTGCAAGTAGCGTAGATTCTCGGGTTTCTAAGAACGTAAATTTTATTTGATTACGGATCCATTTAATTAAAATTTTACTTTTTTTTAAATATTGGGTCCTCTTTCAATTGAATTGTTACCATTTTTGAAACGGCTTAGGTTACATTCTAACAGTTTTAATTACACATAAAAAATTACAATAATGTGGTATCGTTCAGAAACAATCCAAGTACAGATACTTGCTCAAACGCTTCCAAATAATAAAGCTTCAGGTTATGACAATATAATTAATAGAACTTTCAAGGCACTTCCTCGTTTCTTTGCTGTTGATTTTCAACGCGATCCTTAGGTTCTATCACTTTTCAACCAGCGACCGCGGTAACGATTATTAGGCCATCATTCCCCTCTCATCTCTTGTGAAACATCTAGAAGCGGTCATCCTGAATTGGCCGAAAGATGATCCGCATCGCATCGAACTTTATGCGACGTGCAATTTGAATTTTGCACCTCTCTCGGCAGATTACGCACATGTGTACATTCACACAAAAGATTAGCGGCTTTTTGTTTCGTCGGCTGTGTATTTTCTGCAAGCCCTTCGGTAATTCTCGAATGCTTATATTACCTACTAGACGCGACTCCTAAAGCACCCGCAGACTTCGTGAAAGGTGATATTGATATGCTTAAATTAATCAAAATCATCAAGAAAGAAGGGCGTTTCATTCTTATCACTCAAAAAAATACAAAACATCAAGTAAACTGCTCGTGTAATTTAGGTTATACAACAGGGCAGAATAGGTGTTTATTCCATTCGATGAAGTTAGTCATGACCACCAGGAAACAATCCGGCATTGATGAAACTTTGAATTGCTTGGATGCTTTGCGAATTCGAATTGCTCCGGTGAATTGTGACGGTTAAGCAGACAGTTTCCTGTAAATTTGGTTTAATTTGTTCTTCAAACATAGTTCGTGCTTTTGGGACCACATTAAATAAATTGGCATCTTTTTGAATTTTTGCCTTGACCGATATGACATTTTTCAAGCTCTGTATTATTCGTTTAACTGTGTTTAGTGACGGTTTCTGTTTTCGTAAATTCCGAGCGGCGAAGGTATAACAAATTTGAACAGTAATTTCCGGACGAACCCTGTATATGCGTATTTCCCTTAAATATTCGGGAAATCCCCAATAGGTCGAGCTACTAACTATCGTACCAGACAGAAGGGGTGTCCGGATCGCACCGCTTGTCGGTAAGTTGATCCGCAGGATTAACCTCGCTCGAGGCCTACTGAGATTTACGATGGCTTGATCAAATATCAAGCTAGCATCTGCCTGTAGGACAACGGAGTTATCCTTATGGACCCAGGGGAGGAGGATTCTGACGTTTGGGGGATTAAGAGCGGTTCCGTAATTGTAATTGAGACAATTCTAGTTAGTGAACTAACACCGATGATAATTCAATACAATATTGTGAAGCACAGTTGCTAACGCAAGTAAGTCCTTTCGAATTGGAGTTCGTCAAATTGGATGGTTTGATTTGGGGCGGCGAGAATTAATAAATGTCAATCTTGTTTAGGATATATGGATTACCATTCAGATATTTATTGATATTGTATTAAGAATCTTCTCTGAATTTGTGCGGTGCATGCTGAATCTTTACTGCTTGCCAAGCGTTTGGTAAAAGGTAAATTTGGTATGAAATGTAATATACTTACTCTTCCTGAAATCCATCTGGCAGCACGTTTCTCCTTGTTATGGTGTGGTTTCTACCAGGTGTTGGAATGCTGCATTTCACGTGGAGACTTTCCACTATATTTGAGTCCTCACTACCTTCTTCGGTAGCTTCTTCGATGATCACTGTCTGATAGTAAATTTGTCTGCCCTGAAAATTAATTACGTTATTATTATTGATCTTGACGGTTTCTTTATAACTGCATTTCGTAATGCAAAACATGTAGAAAATATTTACGCACACGTAATGCTATTTGGCACTCAACATTTACATACTTTAAAGGCTTTTGATGGTTACAGACCTGGTTCAATTGAATATTCTGATTATTGATTACGTAGTTACGCTTGCTTGACAATAATCTCTTGTTCGGTTTCATTTATGTTGAGGAGATTTTAAATAATAGCTGATTCGGTATAATAGAACGGAGAGCTGGGAAATTAGAAAGATCGCCGGTGTCCCATGGTACTTGTGGAACGTATAACCAGAGAATTTTGTTAACGTAGCACCTTCGTGAGGTAGAAAAGAAAACATGGAGAATAGCGAAAGAACCACAAGACCCCCCACCACCGAGGAGTCGCATTATAAGTATTGCAGACAGGGTTCCATTGGAAGAGATAGAACATGTAGAATCTTTGGAAGACGCAGGTGAAGCTGGAAACACACAACCATCGTGAAAAGAATCGTTTCCAAAGGATACGGGAGTTCAAAAGTCCGGCTCTGGGAAACATCGTTGAGGATTCAAGAATGCACAGCAGAAGTTAGCACTGCTACGGCTGTCTCAAACAAATTACATGTTTAAAAGAAGTCAGTGTGCTTTTTTGTTTATGTTTTTAAACAGGCTTTAAAATAGCAAAAAGCTCAGTAAGCTTGGCAAAAATTGGCGACAAATTCCGGTTTATCATAGTTGCTTTAAATTTGTCGGTGTCGGTACATACATTATAGTACAGCTCAGTATCGCGCTACTTTACTGTTTTATGCTCTTGGACTTTAGTTTGACGGCGAAAGTAGATTAATTCGTCGGAAACGTTGAGGCAATAATAGCGGCAATATTCACGTGTGTGCGTACCTGTCCGATAATAACGATAATCGTGAAAGCGCAGCAGGTGTGATGACGCTATTAGGCGCTTGTATCAGCCGATGTTCGCTTCGGTGCCTTCTGCGTATGAACGTAGATAGACGCGTATTTATAACGTCTTATTACCGTTTGATATCTGCATAATACGACTCGCTGCAGGTATGTGCTTTGCGGCTACATTCCATGGAAGCGTTTCCCTTTTGCTCGACAACGACAACCATAAATCAGCTGTTGTAATTTTCTCGGTTTGGTAAAAGAGATTTATGGTTAATAGATATGTTTATGAGTATTCTATGAACAGACGGTATTATTCAAAAATCGCATGATTTAAGATCATGTACGTAAAAGATATTGGGAGCGTTAGGGTGTGAATAACAAGATCTATAAAACTAGATGCTTCAATGTAAGTAGTTGGTCTTCAAGTCGACTTGTACGCGACACTCAATTCTAATCGTCCTTTACGTAAAAAAAATAAATGTAATTACAAACTTCCTCAACTAATTAATTCAAAGTTTCACGGTAAGAATTTGAATTTTCTCAAAGAAAGTTAAAACGTAATAATTTTCCTCTTTAACTTATAGATAAAGCTTTAAACTTAAAGAATGACAAGCTTTAATCATTTCTCTAATCTATTTCTTAAGTTAGAATGTAATCTATGAGCACTTTGAGCAAATCTATGTACCAACAGATGAAAAAATTGAGTCGCATAAAACTCACAAAGAGAATAGATTCAATTTAATTTCTATCTCACTTAAATGATTCTTGTGAATAATTATATAAAAAACATTCTTCACACAGTTATCAGCTTCCGAATAAGCTAACTCCTCTTACATTGACAGAGATAAACGACTTTTTCTCGCGCAGATTATGTATACACATCTACCTGCTGATGAAAGCTAACTTCTTAGCCGCATATTTCAAAAAGTTTTCTCAGATAAATCAAGCTTCTTGGCGACGTAAAATCGATGGAATATTTTAATCCATACCGATAATTTTACGCCTCAATAAAATGTTAATCTTATACCCGAAATTTTAATTATACTGGTTTTTCTATGATTATATTTCCGAAACCGGCCAGAATTTCATCTCGTTAATTCGAATTGGCCTCCGTTAAAGTAGAAATCCTCCACTTAATTACCCACAATCCATAGTATAAATTTATACTTACTGCCGCGACAGAACATTTGTAAAACGTCTAAGTGGCCGTCGTTTCATGTTGCAGTAACTAATTTAGATTCATGCTGGCTTGATGTATTTTTAATTATCATGGGCTTTGGTCGATGGTATCTGTTTGGTTTTAAAATTTACGATGTTACAAACGATAAGGGTTTCTCTTAAAACGTCGTTTTTTTTCTTACATTAATTTATCACTGAATATAATGGTTATAAAGGAAAGTGAAAAACGTTTCATTATATTTGCCTCTTGAATACTAATGAATAACCTTAGAAATCTTAGAGGTCATCCCAAAATTCTTGAAGATCGCAACGTAAGATACTTTACACACATTGTAGAAAATATGATTCCGATGCAATACAACTTTGACCAACGTTACAAGATGGTCATTGAAAACCGTACTGTGTAGGTAGTTTAGGAACTTCAAGTTAAAAGGGAAACTTTAGCATGGTCCACCAACAATTCGAGAGTAGGGAACAAACATGGTCATTGCCTATGGGACTCCAAATTTATGTGCTAAGAAGAACCTCAAGAAAGGGATACCAGGTGCATCCATAAACATTTTCACAGAGAGAATCTAAGGCAAATGGGACGCCAAGGTGTGCATCCCAAAACATTAAGCGATCGAGCGAATTTCAACTTCTTACTGTGGTCTGCAAAAAAGCCACTTAAAATAGGAAATTAGGAAATGGAAAAAAATCAGAGGGAATACCAGGACAAAATCAGGTGAAAGGAATCCAATGATCATGGCAGCCCTAATCAATTCTGTCGTATTTTGCTAAAAAGACCAGGGAAGGTGGAACACATTCTATGCAAATGTGGTGCTACCAGTTACAATAGATTTCGATATTTCAAGTAGGTCGCTTTTAGTAAGTACTGAATTAAGGGAAGGAAATGTATGGAAGATGTTAAGATTCATCAAAAGCTTGTAACTATTGTAAGCGCTGCCATAATAGACGGCAGCTTCAGTCACTTTTATCCTCCATATCCGACATAAACAGCTACTTGAGTGCTCCATGTTTCCAACAATACCGAATGATCAGCAATCTTGTATTCCTTTTAAAAGTTGGTCAATAATTTCATAACCAGATGTGGATTTTCCTAAATGAAACCATCTTTTCAAATTTTGTTAGGCTCATCACACTTTTCTGCAATGGTATTTCGCTTATTTTAACGCTATTTGAAAGTTTTTCTTCAGGCAAGGAACGATTGATTAATATATTGACCTTTGTCGGCGAGTATTGAAGAATCGTTTTTCCTTCGTAATTGTTGACTCCATTAAAATTCGAACCTGCACCTTCTGTTTGCCCGATAGGCATGCTAAGCCGCCTACGCTTTAGAGCCTGTATGATGTCTGCAGGTATATTGCAATATCTCGACAGACATGCCTTTATATGCTAAGTATACTGAGATGTCTCAATGAAATGTTAAAATTAAAAAATAATCATGTCTTGTCTTTTTTTTATTCTGAAAAATCTATTTTGAAAAGCTACTTAGAGTCTTAAGTCCCCGCGTGTGTTTTTTTGTAATACCTTTTTTGATGTCGATGTCTTCAACCTCTTTTGGTTCAACTTCTCTTCTTCTAAGTGGGAAAATATAATAACATAAATTATTATTAAATAAAGGTGCACGCTTTTCCCTCCAATACACTAATTAATTTAGATATTGGCTTTCGCCGGTGAGTAGTGAAAAATCGTACAGGCATCGAAGATCTGAATGTTGAAAGTGATTTTGTGGTGTAGTCAGTTTAGCGAGCGGAAGCCGTAGTTTCAATCCCATCAAAGCCAATGAACGCTTTGATTCATTCATTGAGTTTAATAAGATCCGAGAAACCAAGAAACCACCTCTTATTAAATGCTCTTCAACTAGATATTTTGTGGAAAATTATTGTTGAACCAAGAAAGAAAAATTTTCGAAATCATTGTTACAGAGTCCCTCTCTAGAATAAACATTGCGCCAAATCTCTCACAGATCAACTTTTAAGATTCTGCTATCGCAATTTTGAAAAATCGGGGTTGGTACAGACCTGGAATGTCAGCCAAACTCAGGGAAATTGGTTGTGGTTCAGGGAAGGTTGGAGATTTAGGCCAAATGATAGGAAAAGTTACGAATAATCCAAGGAAGTCAGGGAAAAATTATGTGCGTGAAAAGTCATGTTGCGATAACAGAAAATAGTTTTGTTGTTTGTTCATTTGCATTTTTCTTTTAATTTATACTCGAGGTTAGTTACGTTTTCTTGTTTTCCAAAACTCACATTGGCTTTTTATTTAGTTCTTAATGAAAATTTTAAAACTTTAATTAACAAAATTGTTTTTTCTTAAAAGGGAAAATTTCACTTGAAGTTCTATAGTGTCTTGGAAAGAGAAACCAAGTTTTAATCGCTTGCATACGTAGTTTATGAAGGACTGTAATCGATGGCACTTAAATCTCAAAATCGATCTGATTTCCCCACTTTTATTTTGCTGTACTGAAAAATTACCTTTTCAGGTTTTCCCAATCGGAGATGGAGGTTGCATTAAAAAAAAAAAATAAAATTTAGTTTGTTTAACTGGTACATGAAACACTCGAGAATCAGGGAAATTTTTTAAAATTGGACAGGGAAAGTCAGAGAAATTGAAACTAAAATTTCTGTGGCAACCCTGAAAGTTATCATTCATAAACACGTTTACGTTCATTACCAACTATTAATCTTATACATAATGAAATATATTTTACCCCGTTACATCAGCACAATATTAGGAAGTAGACTAAAAACGAATTTATGAAGTTAGATCTTTTCAAATTTTTAACAGCACCTTTTCAGTATTATAAAGAGTTCATTCAAAGCAATGAAAAAAAGGAACCCTCTGAAAGACTTCCTTTTTCTTAGCCAACAAACTACATTTACCGTCAGTTTATTGGTGATCCTTGTCGTAGCACATCTGAAAACATCGTCGAGGTCTAGTTCAAAGACTGTCAAAGTACCCGAGGGATCCCTTTGCGGCCTGCAGGCGAGGTCCGGGTATTCTTTAAGGCCCTCCAAGTACACTTCCCGCGTCGACTCACTTATCGGAACTTCAATTCTCATGACGCCCAAAGCACATTTCACTTTTGGCGACACTGTAACACAGGGAAAAAACAACGATGTAGATAAAAGATACGAGCAGAAGTAATAATAATAAAGCTATGATATTTTTCAGTTCGATAGCTGCAGCACTGCTTATTACGATGTTATTTGTTAGAAAAGATAGGGTAAATTGAAATAATTCGTTCTGTTAGATTAAACTAGTAGATCAAACTATGAGAAATGAAATGTGACCGTTTATTATTAAATATTACTCATATACAGGATGACATTGGAAAGACTACAATACGTAGTACCACGCGATAGAAGACCATCAATTAATAAAAACAGTTCTTATACACTAATGTCTGCAAGCTTTTTGTTTTCAGGAAACAGGGTATTGCAAGTTTGAAATATTTTTTTTAGAAGACGTATTTCTCTTCAAAATCTCATAACAAAAAAGTCGCTATTTGATCGACATGAGCTTTAAAAATAACAACAAAGAAAAACGATAATTAAATAAAAAAAATAAGATATATTGTTCTAAAAAAGGTGTTCAAATTGATGGTCTTGCTCTTGTATACACTCTTCCAATCTTTGTGTTAATGATTGACGGCATCTTTGATGTCTGCCTCTCAGCAGACTCTATAATTCTGTTCCATAATTGCTTTTCATCATTTTGTTATTCGGCAAAAACATTTATTTTTTTTCTAAATCCCCAAAATGAGAAATCGAGGAATTAAGGTCGGGACAACGAGCTGGTCGTGGTATAGATTGCACACGACCTATAAACGTGCATTGATTTATTTAATATTAACAAAAATCTAGAAATTGTCATTGTTTGGCATTCTAGGTCATAGAAAGAACAACTTGCTAAGCTAAAACTATGTTTATGTTAGTAAAAGTGCTAAAAATACCACGTCTTAGTGAAGATATTACGAACAATGCTTTGAGATTAATACAAAATGGATATTCTCACAGAGAAATGGGTGGAATCTACAACCTATCACATAATGTCACTAACAGAGTGGTAGTACAATTCCGTAGAGGTGGTAGTGTAAGGATCAGTCATTAAGGAGGCCGTCGGAGGAGAATAACTCCTGTTCAATATCAGCATTTAAGACTTCAGCTCAGATGAAATTATGTTCAGTCATCTAGGATGTTGAATAATGATCTTCGTGCAGCTACAGAAATGGTTAGAAGAAGGCTGCACGAATTTGGTTTGAGGGCTAGAAAAAGGCCATTATGCCTGCTATTCATGAGACAGCATAAGATCGTTAGGAGGCGGTGGGTAGCAAACCGCTTACCGCGAGAGCCCCGTAATTGGGTAAATTGCCTTTTCTTTAGCGAGTCTAGATTCACTCTACATTATTCAGAGGGCAAAGTTTTCGTGCGGAGCACGCGTAGAGAAAGGTGTCTTGAAAGAAACATGGCTCCACGTGTGCCTTTCAGAGGTTGGGATGTTGCGGTTCGGAGTGGCACATCTTCAAACATTCACACCGAGCTGATGTGATGAATGTAGAGAGCTACAGGGATTTGTGTATCTTGCCGATTGTTGTGCCATTTTGGATTTTGGAGATTTTATATTCATGGACGATAATATTCATTCTCACCGAGCTAGCATCGGGAACGGCGTCATTGTTACCAATAATATTGAAACAATGATGTGGCACCTTAATTCTCCAGACTGCAGTTGCATTGAGCGACTTTGATCAGCAGTTGCGATCTCGTCCTTGCCTCGCCTCCCCCTCGTAACGGTGGATGACTTTGCAGAAACGGTGCGGCAGGAATGGGAAAGAATTACGCAAGGATTTATCAATACGTTATTAGAAGAGTCACAAGCACGAGGGGGCCTCACAAGATATTAAAATTAAGTTTAAAGTTGTTAATTATATAAAAAAAAACTATACCATATTGGCATATTCTCTTTGGAGTTTGATAACTCAATATCAAGTGATCTTGATACTATTTTCTAACAATTTATTATCTTAAAGTTATTGCTTAAATGGTTCTAAAGATATGTGATTTGTTGTATTCCAGCCATCTTTTGTTTTATTTTGTAAAAACAATAGATTTCCACAAATTTTAGTGGGTCACTTCAATTGAACAGCAGTTTATTAAAAGTAAACTTATTTAATAAACAGCATCACAATAATTGAAATGAGAAAGTATTACAGCATCACATTTGAGTAATTTGATTCTTTTCTACATGCTTTACGGCTTTTGTGGTAGCCGAGCTAGGTATAATCAAAGTTCAAGAACTTATCTAAGTGCAAAACTCTGCGATCCATGGCGACGTGAATATTTTTATTCATGATACTAAAATGCAGTTTGTTAAAGACCATTATGGATTATTTGGAGGATTCAATTTTATTTATTTAATTTATTAAGGTGTCTTCATCCATTTGTATGTTTTAATCGTCGCTTCCAATTCAACAATAGGAGTAACTCCGAGTTACCCAAGTACTTAGTGGTCTGTGTTAGTTTGGTAACTTGTAGCTACTCCAAATGGTTGAATGGAAATCAACAATTGACTTCAGCAAGTAGGTGTGAGGCAATGAATAAGGAACTTGTGCGTCATCCTCGTGGAAATAATATTTACTTTATTCTAAATGTGTGTACAGCGAAGGGTATTGGTGCCAGAATTGCATACATTTAAGTACCGAGTTCACCCTTTCCAGCAGAAGGGAAACCGGTACTTTATATGGTCCTGTCTACAAACTACCTTAAGTTTAAGTTTCTACTAAGTTCGAGTTAGAGAGAGTTAGGTATCTTTTCTTGTAAGTAAAGAAGGACGATATAATTCTCCTTTCAAAAATTTTAATAGAATTATTTCTAACCACAGCGTTCTTATATTTTAAAATTACTCTCTAAATAGCAACATTTTACATTGCAAAAGAGCTATGACCGCAAAGAACTGTTATTGGTGGGACCGGAAAATCTAAAGAAGTTATTAATTACTGTATCAACTATGTATTCCCTCAAACTTTTTGCTTTGTTGGAAATACCCCATTTGCTTTGAGAATTATGCAAACGAATATGAAATTACTATTTGCTTTTGTGCAAATGTAAATGAATAGACATAAACTTTTGTTGATCTTAAATGAATAAAGCTGTATGGGAACAACGAACTCAAGTAGTTTGATAAATTTGTGATTACTTTTCTATCCATGGCGTGGCGTTATCGTGCTTAGATTTTAGTTTTATATTTGTTATAAACTGCCATTTTATTTACATTGCATATGGTGTACGGATGTATTCCTTAACTTCTGCAATAATCATAGGGGTAATTTTGATTGTTTATGCTTACGTACATAGATATTTTGAATTCATTAATAATTAACTTGCTGGATCCTATATGTCTCCACTACCCACTCATGTAATTCCCAACGCAGCTTTAGAAATCTGTTATTACACGGGCCAAACCAAACACGATTACTCCTCGTTTGTTATCCAACGTATTACCCCGCAAGGAGCAAACGCATTTTGGAAATTTCGCCAACAAAAACGCTTCGTTAAGTTGGTTGATTCGCCGGCGGACTTACGTTATATGATTATATAACGTAAGTAATGTATTATATATTATAATACATCAACGTTTATTTCTGTAGCGTTCACAAAGGGGGTATTGTTACGTATTAGATTTTCCCGTAGGTGTGCAGTTCACTTGTTCAAGCGCTAACGGTTCAATGGATTTAAATAATAACCACGTTTCGAAAGGGCACGTACAGTTATACAATCAGCGCTATTGTGATTATAATGGTGTTTGTTTCATACGGAGATTAATTAAAATTTGTAATATGAGAGAGGAAACGATGGGATCAAGCCCTCCATAATTTGAATTGTTCAAATATTTCGTCGGATTTTTAAAACGGTGTGTAAATTTCATGGTGGCTTATAATGGCAGAGATATATTTTGAATTTTGGTTAATGGTTAATCTGAGAGAATGAATTAGTTCACATTAGGGAATTTTAATTCCAATACGACATCATTGGCGTCTGTTGGAGGCATGTGTTCGACCACGCCATAGCTGCCAGGGTAAGGTTCCATGAGATGGTGTGATATTACGCATACGCCCAGCCTAAAACAGAAACCTGTGCTTTTTCTACAACATTCAGTTTTATTTATCAACATAATCTCCTCATAACTCTTCCTAATGATGCTCCCGTCCCTTTAACACGTCCAAATAGACGTTGGTATTCTTCTTTGCAAAATAGGCGCTTACGAATGTGATAGTCTCCTTATGAGATGCATTTCCTCCGAGCCGAGCGAAAATTTGAGCACAGAAAACAAAGAAAAAACGTTGCTGGACGCCAGATCTGGTAAATAAAGTGGTCGGTCTAACAATTCCAACTTCAATTCGCGAATTTTGGCCATGGCAACCCTCAAAGTGCGAGAAGCTGCGTTGCCTGGATCAAAAGATTGGTTTCCTTCCAATTCGGTCGTCTTTCCGCAATTTCCACGTTCAACGTGTCAGGTA
The DNA here is from genome assembly GCA_902655005.2 of Marronus borbonicus. Lineage (NCBI taxonomy): Eukaryota > Metazoa > Arthropoda > Insecta > Coleoptera > Scarabaeidae > Marronus > Marronus borbonicus. The sequence continues at coordinate 3,953,626 of LR737397.1, forward strand.
AATTTGCGCAGTATGCTCCCATTTTTCTCTTTCTCTTTTTAAGACATGTCCATAACTATCACAAAAAAAATAGTGCATTTTTGATCCTGAGTGAGCAAGTGCGGTGCCTAACACACAGCAAGGTTCTTCGTGCTCAAATCATCAATCAATGTATGGCAAATAAGCGCTTTCGATATGTCGTCTAGCATTGATTGGTGAACATTTCCGATATTATCGGTAATTTTTGGACATCCCAGGTCATCGTCAACCAAGCCGATGCCGTAGAGTCCGTGTAAACAGCGCCCTTCTTCGTTTTAAATTGCGCAACTGGTGACTCCTCGATATTGAATTTTTTCTATTATTACAGACATATTATCAACTGACACAAGCGACTGTTAAACAAAAACGAAGCCTCCAACATCGTTAACATTGGCTAAAGTGTCTTTCAATCCATGTGCAATTACCACAATATTTTTTACGCGTAACCCCATCTTTCATGTTGCTTTGAAACTCTTCAGGAAATGATCCTGTACTTCCTGTCCTTCCAAGTACTGTGCCCAATACCAATATGACAACGTATAACCACACGCGTAGTACTTCAGTCAAATGTATCGCATATGGTTGCTTATTTAGCCTACTCGTTCAAGAAACTCAGTTTTTATTGATTTTTGTTGTTGGCTTAATTTGTTGAATTATATCTCTTAACTTTTGACAACTTTGCACATAAGATCAAGCTCTTCCAACGATTTTCTATTTGGTTAAAATAGACCGAATGATAACTGAAACGCTCATAAATTTGATGATGATCTATTAGCGGGGGTTAGAAAATCATTAATACCTACAAGGTTATCTTAAGTCTGCGTCCAAAAAGTGACAATAAGAAAAGCAAAAAATCATAGAAAGTGATCAACATTTTAAATTTATTAAGACTCTTGCACACGTTCTTAGGAAGTAATTGATAGACATTGCGTACATCCATCAACATTTTACTCGTACCGCATAGATCCAAACTATGCTCACATATCTGCGCTTCGTATTGATAAAAAGAAACAAAAACCTTCGACTCAGTACATTATGAATGTGCGAAAAACCCGCCCCGATACCACCGCAATAATTCATATTAGCCCGAGTCCTCTCGTGTAATAAACCAAGCTAGGGCCGAGAGCTACAACGACGCCGTTCCATATACATATATCATTGACACGACGGTCTATCTGAACGCTCCTCCGCTAGGCAGCGCGTGATGTCAGCGATTAAATGACTAATGGCGAGGCGATAAAAAGAGTTGAGAATACATACAAGTTGAAAGGAAAGTAAATGGTACTTTAACAGTTTCGCGCGGAAAAATGCCGTCTCTCGAAAGCGCCTAGCGCGAAGAAGTAGAACGCAAAGGAAAGGCAAGCAGGCGGCAACTCTCTCGCCTATCGAGGACGTCGTTGGAAAAAAGAAAATAAATCCTCCTTTGATGCGCGCTACATTATTGAAATGAATATGAAAAAGGACTCGAAGAGAGAGAGGATGGATAGGCGGAGAGCCGAGAAGAAGGAGGAAAGATATCGCGTACTTTTACGTAGGTGTATACTTACTGGTGCGAAGAAGATTCGCTGACATCAAAGGAAATAAGATTTTTTAATGTCTTAGTTTTCTCTCTGGCTATAAAGGAGAGCTGATTTACCACGAGAGACACATATTTTTTGCCGTTCGGGCCTTGCATGTGAATTTAGTTTGCTTTGGAAATTGGAAGTTGATTCAAAGGTAGCAAAGTCTTTAGGTTTGCTTTGCTAAACGTTAGATCAGATAGAATTCTGATTTCGGGTTGGACTTATGGAATTCAACTTTCTTTGCACTTAATCAACTTCTCAACGATTTCGCTAAATCCAGAGCTGTCCCAGTAGGAGTAGCAAGTGTAACACTAAGACAAACCCTATAATTTTACATCTTAACTCAGGAAGTGAAAGGAAACGTATTTTTTGCCGTTCGAATCTTGCGAGGGTATGTATTGTAATGTTACAAAATCGAAAATTCGTTTTTCTTATTAAAAGATTTAGTACAGTTTACACTTAGCGTCTTCTCTTAACGGGGATTCAAACTAAAAGAGGGTCGATTGTCTTGGCTCTGGCAATAAATGCTATCGGCAAATAGCTGAACTTCATTCCTCCTAGTGTTAATAAGAACGATTTTACATATGGTATTTTCAACAGAAATCATCAACAGAACTTTAGCTGGATCCAAAACAGCACTTTTTGCAATTTTAGACATGGAGAAAGTATTTGATGAAGTTCTCCACCAAGATCGAAGATACGGGAAGGTTTAGCAAAAATGAATCAGCATAGTCCAATCCCAGTTTAAGGATTGCCAACCATGGAATAGGAATCTCTACCGGAAGAACTTTGTTATAGATCGGAGCCAATTATAAGCAACGGGTACTAAGATCGGGCCTCAAACAGAACATTTTGAAAAGGAACAACAGTCTACAGGTAACGAAAATTAAATATTTTGTCCATAATTCATTAATAAATATCAATTTTAAAATGCATATTCAAACACGTAGCTATCGGTAGGATTGTTATTAAAGAAACTAGAGTCTCATATCAATACAATACTACACTTGAAAGTATAAAGACTTTGGACCATAAACAGTTCATCCATGCTTCAAAAGATGCCGCACTGGATGAGAGTTTTTACTGTTTAAATGAAGTTTCCGATATGGTTTCGGCTGGCTTCGGATGTTGTGACGAGTGCTTATCGAACTACTTCTGATATGCGTTTACTGGGTCATTGTTCCTTTTTAAATTAATTAATATGTATTACGCCACTGGTAAAAGTATATAATACAGTGCAACCTTTATTTAATCGACACCCGGCGGCAATTAGAAAGTATCCGCTGTTTAGAAGAGGTGTCCGTTATTTACAGGTTAAGTGGAATTTTAATATCTTTTTAATAAAAGGTGATGCATACCGAAGCAGCTTTTCCACCGCCGCATTTATCATCCTTCGATGAAAAAATTTTTGTCGGCAGTGCTGTAAAGACAAACTCGTTTCACCTAAATTACTCTTGAGCGATAATTTGCCAAACATATGTTTTTGAATACAATATTATGTTCCTAACAAGCTTTTCAAGCCGACGATTTAATGCTTCGAATTCCGATGTTTCATAAGGCAGTCGCCTCTAAAAACCTTTTTTTTGTTATTTAATGGAGGTTCCTTTAAGAACCCTCTTCTTTCTTAATAAATCCGCAATTTGAGATTTACCTACCCCAAATTTACCAGCTAATAATCGGACGGAAAGTCCGGATCATTCAGCGTCCTTTATAATTTTTGTTTTCTCTTTTAAAATTAAATATTTGCAGCTGTAACACATTATTTTTAGCTACAGTCAACAGTACGAGGTACGCCTTGAGGGTTGATGAGTGAGTAAACTGTGCAGTGTAAACAGAATTTTGGCTTATTTATTTTTCGCAGAAATTGGCCGGTAACAGGGATAAGAATTCACACTTTTACATATCTTAACAGTTACTGACAAAATATGCTGCCCATATCCGTTACATACAGTGTCCACTAAATAGAGGTACGTGTTAATATAAGATTAACGCAACACTTTCGAGGAATTCATAAGAGTTTACTAAATAGAGGTTGCTGAACACTATCGAAGAGTATACATAAAATTTGTATAACATCGCACCATGCTGTTCCATTCATTATCCCTTTAGATCCGGCGAACGTATAGACATCTAGACATTTTTTGTACAGATTTTGGTGAAGATATAAAATAAATTAATCGTATCTAAGCAGAAAATTTCCTTGAATTTAGCTTTTTTTTGCTTTTCTTAACTTTCTTTGCAACTAAACTAGTTTCTTAAATTCCTTCAACCTAAATTTTTTGCTCAAAATCCAACAACAAGCATCTGTGGTGTTGGGGAAAAATCTGGGTAATAGTTCATTTAATGAAAACGTGTTGCAACGTTTCCCCCTTTCTTATCGATCATTATGCCAACACAGGACCTCTCAGCGCAAAAAAAAACATTCCTGGAGGAGGAAATCCCATCGGTTTGAATTTCGATTAAGGGCGTTGTAGATATTACAGGAGTGCAAATTTCAATTTTCCTACAGCGCACCATCGAGGCGACGCTAGCGGGAGGAACAGACAATATTTACACGGTTAGGAAATGAACTCATCGCGATCGCAATTCTATCGTTTTTCTCCTTCGCCCTACGAAATTTCCATTCACTCTCATTACCATTTTCGTAATAAACGCAGAATCAATCCCGGCCAGCCATCGGCTCACCCGTTTTACGATTAAAATTAATGAAACTCATATATTTTACAGTAGGCGAGAGCGGATCACTCTGAAAAATGCGTACGTCGTAGGGGAATATAACCCGCTCCCCTTTTTCGCCGGGAGTTTTGATTGAATTTTCGTCCTCGACATCGACGACGAGGGCGACATCTACATTGCAGGGCGGTCGGGAAATCGGCTCTGCAAACGGGAGAATGGAGAGGTTAGAATAAATTGTATCGGAGCGGAGTATTTATCAAAAAAGGCGGCTGTTTCATAGCGCGCTAAATGAAATTTATGTACAATGTATTTTAAATTACCCGTTTTCTCTGCGTTTTCTCCCGTCGCCGTGTTTTATTTTTCGTCTTTTGTATTGGAGCGGCTGGTGTATTTAACTATATTGTCGTTTATAAAAATATGAAATTATGCACTTTATGAAGGAATCTGTAAAAGCTCTGATGGTGACAAAAGAACCTTTAATAAGATTATAAGTATCACCAATATTTAGTTAGATAATTATTGGCTGATGAGTCCAATAATATTGAGATTTCGTCACTAGTAAAACTAACAAAACATGCAGAATCTGTACTTGTTGCCTCAAAATTTTAGCAGTTCCTGTAGAAGGATTTTGCTGTTTTCTTCCTGTATTAATATTTGGTGGATCTGCCTTTGTTTGTATTACTAAAATTTTACATCAGATCCGTGGTGTTGGACAAAAAAACCAGCAACCCATTATTATTAACGTTAACGAAAAAAACGACGCCTGCATCCTTGCAGGCTTCACTGTAAGATGGTACTATATAATTATACAGATATTCTGCGTTGCTAAAACTATCTAATATAGTAATTTCTAACTTTTCCGTTAATAGCGTCTCCAAGATAATAGAAATTATATGTTTATGTTGATGAAAATCAGATTCAATACCTTTCTTCAATTCTGCGGAAAGCTTTACAGTGTTCCAGCTACCATATAGTGTTCAGAAATTTTTGAACATATTACTGCGCTTTCTAAAACTCCAACGTTTCATCTGTAATATATATGATCAATACACGATTGTGTTAATACACCCTCTCGAAGTTCTTCCCGTGTATTAACGTTAATTTTCTTCAGAAATCCATTACCAACTAGTATACTTTCATATGTTTCGACGATCATGTTATTCTTTGAACAGTCAATGTTTGTATCTCCGACGATGATCACATTCTTCGTTCTACAATTACACGTATAAACTTCCAATTCCTCCAAAAATTGGTTTATATTTGAACTAGGAGGTCTGCATAATGCAGTAATTTCTAAACTTTTTTCTTCTACCGTGACTTGCATACACAAAGATTTTTTTTTTATAGAATACAATTAATCCACCACCAGCGCGGGTCTTTTCTTAGTTTAACAATTTTTTTATATCCATTTAGGTTAAATAGATTCTTACACTGATCGTATTCCCACTGCCTTATATACACTTCTGCCAAAACTAAAAGATCAATCCTTCCCAAGCAATCTTCTATGTAAATAAATAATTCATCAAAGTGCTTCTTTAGCGAACTGATATTTAAAAATACAGAACTGAAACCATGCCTTATGTTCCCATTAATAAAATTAAACCATTCGTGTATACTATTATAAATTACACATGATTGTACCTCATTAATTTGTACCGCAATAAAGTCCTGATCCATAAAAACAGAAACACATCTCACAGCGAAATTTGAATTAGAGTCTATTTAATTTTGTCTAAGTCCGCAGACTCGCATATCTTGAAGATTTTTGATCCCTCTTCCTTATTTATCCTCCTCTTTTGATCGCTTTTCCTTGTTAATACTTGTCCACTCTGTACCCACACATACTTCCATCCTTTATCCTTAGCTTTCTGTTTGGCTTCCCAAAAGAGTATTTTATGAAAGATCGAAAGATACTCCAGTATGAAGATCCTTCTATCAGACCCGCCTGTAGTAAGTCAGTACGCTGCCTATGGTAATAAATCTGTCAACGACGGCTCGATAATCCTTTAATCAACATCAACGCTTTACACTTACGAAGAAGACGTTCCAGGCACACGTCTTCGACTTAGCAGACTTTGCAAGGCAGGAGTCATGTTAAAGCGTTTATTTCGCAAAGTAAATATATGTATTGTATGATGATTTTCTTCTTCAAGTGACTTACCAGACCAGCCTTCCTGAAGACTCTAACAATTCCAATTCGACGTATGGAGATTTTCACCTACCGAACACCGGGTGCTGCAACTCACCACAATAAGATTCTTGGATAATAGGATGTTCAATTTCAATTCAATTTTGGTTACATAAAAGCACCTTAAAGCTTTCCCTCCAAGTTAATGTACCATATTATACAACATACATTTCGGGCCAACTTACAGCAATTTGTTCCCTAGTACAGTCTGTGAGTTCTTCCATTGTTTTTGGCCGTAGTCTATACACAATTTCTTTGAAATAACTCTAAGGCAAATTTGCAAATTTTCAAAATGTCTGCTGTACAATATTGGAAAACAGCAGTGGACCAATGATTCAATTGCCCAACTGCTGAATTTCAAAATCCTTTAACATTCTCAGGTATCGCACCAGTGACAGTTATAGTTACGACCTCGTAACTATGTTTCCTTAAAAAAATGCGGACGAATGATGAGATTCTCTGTCAAATTGCACCAAACAGTGACTTTCTTGCCACGAAGACCTTTTTTGAATGATCATCTGGGGGATTTTCTGTGAACCCTATTCGACAGTTTTGAATACTGACACTACCATTAAACCCAAGGTGGGATTCATACAATCACTTTGTTTTAAAACTTGAAACAGTAGTTTTTATAACTAAACTTTTATTTTACATAAATAGATAGAAATCCCATTATTGTAGCGAATAGGATCCAATTCCTACTTTCAAATTATTTCAATTTCCTCAAGCTACATATAAACTTCAAATATATTCCTTACCTTGTAACAATCCCATATTTTAGAATCGTATAAAATATTCTAGCTATTAAAGCATAACGTTTTTCTGAGGAAGACATTCCCAAAGTAATGGAAAACTTGTATTTTGCACCTACTAACGCTGCGATGAAGATAATTACTCTCCACGAGAAAATAAGTAAAAGACACAAATAGTGTAAAGGTGGGAATATCACATATATTCGCTGATTACGATCGCCATTTTAAACAGCTTTTAGATTAAAAACTATCGCAAGATATAGCATCACGTGTGTCGGTTAACACCGCATTATCTAGGCGACCACGTTTAATAACTCAGTCACTGAACAATAGGCAATAAACAACTAAACGTATCCTCCGGAGGCTTTGTACGTGGTTTTAAGTGAGCATGTATATGTGAGAAACTGCAAGGATAACGATCATGTAACTATGGAGTTGTGCAAGTGCATTTTTTGACCGCTAAGACATGTTCCTTACAGGTGTCAGAAGAAGAACTTAATTATGCTGAGGTATTTTAGATAGCTTACGTTACATTTACGTTATTCATGAGGTTATACAACTTCATTACCGCTCGCTGTTTAGAGTTACCAAAATTTGCTCTAGAATATTCCTGGATAATATATGGAAGATGAATCTAGAGTAATTTAGAAGTAAGAAAGCACACCTATTTCTGGATTGAAAATAGGTAAAAGCGAGAGAAATCTTTTACAGAATACATGAACAAAACCAACGATAAAATTTGAAAAATTTATTCATAAGGTATCAAAAAAAATTGGATGTAGATTTGTAAAAGCTCCAGCTAAAGTAAATACCAGAGAAGCGAAGTATACTTTACTCGTGAGTGCCAGGTGTAAGTTATCTTTGCTACAACTGCAGCTGCAGTTGCAATTATCTTCGCTGTAATGAATGTACAACCAACTAGTTCTTTCCGAAATTCGGTGTTCCTCAAGGATCTAACCTGAGACCCATCCATAGCCATCTTAAAAAAATTATGAATAATGAGATGAAGAAAAACAAATAATTTAAAAATTGTTTTAATAAAATATCTAGTGTGTTATATCGTTCTAAAGGTAATTTTATATGCTTTTCAATAGTGTAAAAATATATAGGATGTTCCATATAAAAAAACACAAGTCTTGATAATATCTCAAAAAGTAGGAGATTAAAGAAAGAAAAAATTAGAGCAGGAATCTGGGTCAAAAAGCGCCCTAATATAATTTGTATATAGATCAAGTATTTTCACAAATAAAAAAGTTACAAGGGTTTTTAAAAATTGCACATTTAAGAAAACGCTCTGTATCTCTTATGTTAAGGAAGATATAAAAATAGGGATTTCACCAATCGATTTCTCTTTAAAATCGAGCTCCAGAAGCTTAGGTCAGTTTTTGTTTAATTTCTTTAGAAATATAAGTTCCCTGTTAAAAGTATCCAATTTCACCCACCTTGTACGCGTATGTATAAATCTATTTCGAATTGGAACGATATTTTGTGCTTGGAGAATATGAACCAAACTATTACTTGATGGAATAATGAATTTAAATTAGGTTCAATCTAAACTTCAATAAATGTTGTTTCATCATCATTCTTATGGCTTTGTTTGTCTATTCGACGAGTCCCTCTTCGCCGATAACAGATCTCTGCTTGTTAGCCTCTAAGACCTTAAGCTTTAATACACGCTCATCTAAGCCATTTTGCGATATTCAGTTATTAAGGACCTTCTTCTTTCGCAGTCAGTTAGTTGGAGTATGTATCACAAGCATGATTCATTTTTTAGCTTTCCTTAGAAAAAATTCAACAATGATTTCTTACATTAAGAACAGACTAATCCAGACTACTTGTTGGTGTCATTATCATCGCGACGTGAATATTAAAGAGCCCAATTCTTATGGAAGTTGGCCCATTGATCTATTGATAGTCTTTACTTTCTGTCTTTTCTCACTTTTCGCGTTTTTCGATTTCCGTCTTACTTTTCCTCCTTCTTTTCCTAGCTCTTTTCTAGAACCGATATTTTACGTATAAAATTACACGAGAGCTTTCATTTTTGTCCTATTACTAATTATAGCTGTTGGACAATAATCGGCTATTACTATTTACCTATTTTTTTAGTAACATTAACGGAAATTGCAATCATCTACAAAATAAATTGCTTAACATTATATTTGTTTTAAATATAATCGCAAACCCAGTATCATAAGCAACACAAAGTTAATTTTAGCATGACCAACACTCATAAAACTCCAGCTCGTGGGCAATAAACAAAAAAAAAATATCATTGTTCTACAAAACTGGGTCGCCCATTGCTGCAGACCGTAACACGTACTATGCCAGCCTTGCGATACCAATTTACTTTTGTTTAGAGTTTAAGCTGCTTTAGCGTAAGCATATTATGGTATAGTTTACAACTTTCTCTTTTGCTTTAACCGACTCCGGTGACCTTCTTTCGTTCGTATTAATTTGTTGTTTTTGCTTTTCATATGCTGCTGCGTATACATAATATCTATTCGGTTACTTTTATGGAGAAGTAAAAGGTTTCTTTCAACGCTTTAATTGTGTCAACGTGTATTTTGAAATGCATATTCTCGATATATAATTTAATTTAATTTAATTTAATTATAAATAGATTCATACTTGTATAAACTTAATTGATGAATACATACATAAAATTAAAAATACACCGTGGAGACAAAGTGAGCAGGCAGTAACAATTACTCATTAATGTAATGCAGCGGATCACTGAGGTGAAGTGCGTGCACTTGCAGTTTAATTAATTGATTTTTATTATTTTAACTTCAATATCTCCAAAATTTGGGTTGGTTAATATTCGAATTCCGTCGTTTCTTTTATTAAAAATAGGACTCCATTAACATTACATACTTTGTGGGGGATAATCAAATATTTTCAATAATTCATATTTTGAATACATTCTTTTGTAAAACACACAAAAAAAATTCACACAAAAACACATTATATGGAATGCGCCAGTCTAAATTCACAATGTCAATGCATAACATCAGAAATGGTCGTCATTAGAACAACTATAGAAAACTTCAAGTCATTAAATTGGCATTCCTGGAACATAGTAGACACAGATAAACATATATTTCAACAATAGGCATTTTGTCGCAAAGACTACTTAGAAATTTAATTTCAGTCGATGATAGAAGGAAGCATCATATTCAGTTGAAACGGTTAAAAATAATGGAATAAGAAAATTAACTCGAGAAGTAGAAGATATCTCAAAAGAATTTGAAAGAAAATAATTTGGAACATTAACGTAAAAGGTGACAAACACAACAAAAAGCGTTAAAAATAAAAGACAAGAAATTGTGATTATCATTTTCAATTTCAATTCCATTTTTCATTGCATAGGCGTTGACGTTTCGCCGTTCATATTGACGGCTTCTTCAGGATAATTGAACTGTGCAGATTGCTCGGTTCTTTTAAATCTTGCGTCCCTTTCGTGTTCCTTTATTCTTACCGCGATAGCTCTTCCTGCTTGTCCGACGTAGCACTGCCCGCATTGACATGTTATCTTGTAGATACCTTCTGTGAGATTTTTGTCTATCCTGTCCTTAGCGGTCGGTAAATGTTGCTGGATTGACTTTGCAGTCCCGAAACATACTTGTATGTCGTGCTTCCTTAGGATTCATCCTACTTTTTCGCCGACTCCTGCTACGTATGGTAAATACGCCATCCCTCTCTGTCGTTTTGTAGTCGTCTCTAGAGGCATCTTTCTTCTGGTGACTTTCTTCAGTGCTTTCTCCAGATGTATCTTCTCACTGGTTAGATGTCGCTCATCATCGCTGATAATTTCGGTTCTGGATAGTCAGGTTTTAATTCATCGCCCTCGGTATAGAATATTTGTGAGATCTCGCATGTAGATATCTATTGGTGTGCGTCTTCTTTATAAATACTGCGTGTTGTAGTATTTCCTCTTCCGTTCTCTTTATAATTACACCCAGGGAGGGCAGATTTCCATTTTCTTCTTTCTCCATGGAGAATTTAATGGCTGGGTGCTGCGAGTTGAAGTGTTCCAAGAAATGATGTAATTTATCTTTTCCACGTTGCCATATTATAAACGTATCGTCGGTATATCGTAGCCAGCACTTCGGTTTTCACTTCAGTTATTCCGAAGAAGTCGTCAACATGAACGCCGAAACATCGAGCGAAAGTTTTGACACACGGCAAAACCAGAAAGAAGCTAATAGCAGTAACAATTCCATTTGTTACCTACATACTAGAACATATCAAATTTTGCGGTAAGTTATTGGTTCCTCTAATTTGGCGGACATTTTTCTTTAAAAATTCCTGGACCCAAAGTAGAGTGCCAACCTTCATTGGACGAATTATTTGAAAGCTACTGTAACCTGTCCAATTGATGTATTTTGGTTTTGGGACTTATAACATCAGAAACGAATAGATAAGTAAATCCAAAATTAGAGCACAATTTGAATATCTCTTCGGATGAAATCTTTACATTTGGGTCCTGTTGTCACCGGGGTATCACCTTCTTCCTTACCCAAAGTTGTACTGCAAATAAGATCGATGTACATCACATCTCTTTTTCGACGCAAGACATCGCAATGGGTTTGGCCGTTATGTTCATTTAGCAGACAACTTTAATTATGGAAGCGACCGTTTATCCAATATTTCGCTGCCTAAATGCATCCTTCAATCATATTTCACCTGCTTCCACGCTAAATATATTTGAAGCATACATGACTACATACTACGGCCAACACGGAGCCAAAAAAAAAGTTCATAAGGGTAAAGTGATCATGCAGAGCCCTATTGTGGTAAATCTGCAAGATTACCAGAAACAGGTTTAGGACAGGAATTGGTCGATAAAATTGAATTAAAGCACGGAGAAAGGCTATATTTCGATAATTTTTTACTCCCACTGACCTGCTGTTAGAGTTAACGAAGAAAGGTATTGGGGGTAAAGCGACCTAGCGAAAACCGCTGCAATAACTCGATGAATCTTCCAGAAAAGAAAACGTGAAAGAGAAAAGCAAATGGAAAAATGGATGTTTCATATGTTCGTGGCAATCCTCACAAACTGCGATGAAACTCATCCACTGAAAACTGGTATTCTCGTTCCGAAAAGAAAGAAATTTCAGTGCAGGTGCCCGGCCCAAGTGTTCGTTGTGGAACAAAATGTAATCCGCCTAAATTTGCCAAGCAAAACCTAATTGGTTAAAGGTCTTGCAAAATCATTTTATAAACGCGAATATTTTCAACGGAAAAATACTACTAAAGGTCAGTTTAGGAATACCCTAAACGCATACATATTTTCAAAATTACTTCGTATGCTGTTCCATCTAAATTCACATCAAAAACTTCAAAGCAAACAACTCAGTGGAAACACGTCCTCATTTTTTCAAGCGCGCATATAGCTTACGCCGTATCTCATTGATAATTAGGGGGAAAGCTAGAAGTGTAGTGCATCGCAAAAATAACCTTGCACTTGTTGCGATGTATATATTTCACGATGTTGCTGCTGCACTCGGAAATACGATAAGTTTTACCGTTATTACCGGTCGCTTCCTCGTATATTCGCTTCGCTTGCGAACTTGCCACAATTACCTTCCGTAACGCAAATAGCGGCCATACTCTAAATTAACATCGTACATCATTCTCAGGGGAATATAAACTGAGTACCCGGATACCTGCATCCATAACTATACATATGCGGGTATCGTCTAGCGTAGAAGCGTAATTGGTATTTTATGGCGGAGTTAATACTAGTAATGTATGTGCAGTGTGTATAAATATTCAAATTAGGGGAAATTTTATTTAACGATGAGGCTGTTTCACGTGAAGCTATTTTTAATAATGAAGATTGGTTTAAAATTGCTTGTTTCGTTTAATCTCTCCTATTTCCTTTTTTTTTATTTTTTATTTATTTTATTTTTATTTATTTTAGATTTATTTACGTTACTGGATGTATTTCCTTCTACTGTTTTCAGGTATTGCGGAATTATATCTAGTACAGAAAAATATTTTTTTCCAAATTTATCGTGCCTTCAGCGAATTCACATTTTAAGACATACACTACCGTTCATATTAGTTCGGACACCTAGTAAAATGTTGTAAACTCTACTAAAACATAATATAATTGCGTTCATATATAAATAACATATTTATATTAGGTCCTTTATGAAGTTTATAACCAATTGTACAGGCAAACTTCCAAGAATTATCGATTAGAGAATGGTTAAAAACCTATTATATTTTATGGCCCAATATAGTAATTTTTAGGATAATCCTCATCGACACAAATAGGATTATTTTTGAGACAATACTGCAGGTAATAAATTTACAATACTCTTTGGGGTGGGTGCAGGCCACGCGAAAGTTTATTGTGTATTGATAAATGCTTTAGTTTTTAAATAAACCTGCTTGTGCGTGCGTTAGTGTTAATAGCGTATCTTTTTGTGTGAACCTGATTAAAGTTATTAAAATGCCGAGAGGGAAACCGACAAGTTTAGAAAAGCGCTCTGTAATTGTCGCTTTTCATCAAGAAGGTTATTCAGTGCGTCAAATTTCCGAAAAAATACAAGTTAATAAATCGACTGTTAGTGATATCATTCGGAGACATCAACGCAGGGGCAGTTTAAGAGATCGGGCACGTTCAGGTCGTAAGGGAACACAACTCACGCCGACAATGAGCATATAAAATTGCCGAGCAAGCGAAATAGGAGATTGACAGCGCCAGAAATCACCGCCGAAATGAATCGCGACCGTGCAAGAAAAATTTCTGTTATTACAGTGAAAAGAAGATTAAAAGCTGCAATTCTTCACGACCGCATTGCAACAAAAAAACTCCTACTTCGACGGCGAAACAGGCAAAAACGGCTACAGTGGGCAGAAACACATAGAAATTGGACAGTGAATGATTGGAAAAGGGTGCTATGGACTGATGAGTTAAAGTTTGAGGTGTTCGGACAATCAAGGCGCGTTTTTGTAAGAAGAGCGAAAGGCGAAAGAATGTTGCAGGATTGTATAGTGCCAACTGTCAAGCAAGGAAGAAATTCTGTGCTTGTTTGGAATTGTTTTTCCTGCGCCGGTACAGGAGACTTGGAGCGAATCGAAGGTATTTTGCGAAAAGAAGGTTATTTAGAAATACTGCAAGAAAATGCAATGCCATCGGGGCAACGTCTAATCGGCGAAAATTTTGTATTCATGCAGTACAACGACCCCAAACACTCAGCAGTGATATGTAAAAATTTCTTAAATGAGGAACAAGATAATGGCAATTTACAAATAATGACATGGCCGCCACAAAGCCCCGATCTAAACCCCATCGAGCTGTTATGGGATGAATTGGACAGGAGGATCCGAAAAGTATGCCCTACCTCCGTAGGCCACTTGTGGAACATTTTACAAGAGGAATGTACTAATATGCCAGATAGAGTCCTTGAAAAACTAGTGGAGCGGATGCCTCGGATTGTGAAAGCTGTTCTTCGCGCAAAAGGGAGTTTCTTTGATGAACGGAATGTTTAAGTTTCTGTTTATTTTTCGTTAGAATGACTTTTTTTACGTTTATACTTTAATTTTAATCGCTATTATATCGCTATAATAAAATGTAATAAAAATTTTAAGTTTTTAAAAATTTATTTGTGTGTTCGAACTAATATGGACGGTAGTGTACATGTCTATGTTTATAGACCGCTACAATAGAGTATCGTATTATACTAGCGACCAAGTCTAGCGTAAATGTGACGCTGTTAGTGCCCGAATAATTGAAATGTCAGAGGCGGACGTTGTGTTATTGGATAAATTTTCTTGAATAAAAGATAGGCCTCTGCCGAGCTGTCAATTACGGAAGTGTTTGTGGCTATCTGAAAGCGAAATGAATAACGAACAGTTGTCACAGGATCTACGTTGTACAGTGATTTGAAATAAAGAATAAACAAGGAACAAAGAGGTTTATAAATCTGACAAATTGCTATTGATATTATTGTGACCCTCATCAAATTAAATAAATATCATTAAATAAAGAAGAACCTTCCGGAGTAAAATGGAGCTAAAAATGGTAAAAATCAAAGGTACTACAGATTTTTAAATAACGATTTTATTTTTTACACCGCTTAACTTAATCACGTAAGCTTCTACGGCTAGAGTCAGTTAAAACTAAACGTGTTCCTGGTTTAGACCGTGTCATGGTTAATCTAAAATTCGACATTTCGCCCACAAACATATGGGGCTTCTTTTTCAAGAGAGAGAAAGGTGGTAGGCCACAGTTTGCACGATAACTCAAGGTGTAAACTACGCCAGAGGCGAAACTAACTATGCGTGATCAACTGCTTCTTGCTCAGAAGGAACAACATGTCGAATGTAGCGAATATTTTCTTAAGCTGTATGAAGCTGACAACACTAGCATTAATCAAATAGTAACTGAGGATGAAACAATGATTCTACAACACGATCCCTTGCCCGAAAGAGGAACGTTGGAGTGGCCCTTGCCTAAGAAGTGCTACGATAGTTAAAAGAAATCATCATTGAGAAACGCTAAGAAAAGCTGCGGTGAGGTATCTGGCTCCTATTCACTTTACTGCAAGCGAATATTTGTTTTATTTTTAAAGTCAAAATCGGAGCTAAAAGGGAGAAACTTTAACCCGGATAAAGAGATCCATAAGAATTGTTCTACAATCTCTTTGCCCGTATAGGCAAATGCTAATAATAAATTGACTTTTCGGTTTTATTTCATTTATTTATGCAGAGTGAGTTATAACGGGTGTAACGAATCGAAGTAGTGCATAGGGCAGACCGTCCCAGTAATTGATTCACGGTAGATGATTATTGAGTTATAAGAGATTTTTTAACCCAAACATTTAATAAACAAAATGTAATTTGCAAAATTAGCTACGGAGTAAACATTTACGAAAATATGGAAGCCATCTAAGTTATAAAACGACCCCTATATCAAGCTAGGTCTTTTGAACGAAGAAATTCTATTAATAACTTGGAGCAAAGATCAAAGAGGATTTTTAAGGCATACACTCACTCGTACAACAAGGAGGGACAACAAGAGTTTCTGGAAAGGATTCCTCTTGAAAATAAATCGGTCAATTATCTTATAATCTCTCGTTACATATGTAAACGTTAGTATAAAAGTTATTTTGAAAATCTTAGGCTTCTTCTTTTTTCACATCTCAATTTTACCCATAAATTAAACAGAAATGCAAAACTTTATTGCTTTCCCATGTTCCCACATACCTAAAACTGACGCTAATTCGATGGGATTACTTCACCATCCTGATAAAACAAACAGCTTACAGCTTGCGGAAGGTAGGGCCGAATAAAAAGGAAAAACAGTCCGGAAACCCGAAACAGATTTGCATGTAAAACGCTTTTAAAAATATCGCTTTATTTTGTCGCGAGCGCCGCTTACATTATGTTTCTTTTTATCTCAATACGCTTTCGTTTTTGTTTTATCTGCGTACTGACGTAAGAATTAGCCTTTTTCGAGCACTTCTCTCCGGAATTCAAGCTACCCATATACGTATCTCCCGCTCATGCATTTAAATTCACCTTCGCCGTGCATTCTGTCACAGATAATGAATATGCAAATATTGTTATTTTGTCTGCGCGCTTTAGTGAAGGTTTTTCTTTCGTTTTGTTCCGTTTTTATGATTTTCTCTATCCCGGTTCTCTCGTTGTTATGTTTTATCCTTTCGGTGCCATTAAAAATGCATGAAATTGGACAGGGAACTCGCTAAAAGCTGCACTAATCCGTCTGGTCCAGGATTTTAGCTCCAATGAGCTTTCGTTGTGGAGTGGAATGAATTTTTAATATTACTTCTTTGTTTTTGTAAAGGATATAGCGCTCTGCATGAGACAGTTTATTTAAAATAAAGATAGAAACTACAATTCTGAACGTTGTGTGAATCTAAAGGAAAATCCCAATTTGAAAATGGAAAAATTATTTGATCTTTCGAAAGCTTAGAATCGATTTCCTTTATTGACCGAAAAGTACTGTACACTGCCGTTCAGAGAAGTTCGATCGGCTATTAAAAAACATGAAAAGGTTACAGAAACAAACGAAACTAAAAACAAAATGCAATTTTATTGTATGTACAGGTAAAAAAGACAAAAATAAATAAATAAAAAGTTATTCTGGCCTAATATAACATACTGAACATTGTATTTTTTTTTCATCAAAAAAACCTTTGCTGTTAATCACCGCTCGAACTATTCTAGGCATTCTTTCGATAAGTTTTGTTAAAACGGATTGTGGAATATTAATCCATTCATGTTGCAGAATATTCCGTAAATGTTCTTGTGAAGTTGGGCATATTTTTCGGATCTTCCTGTCCAGTTCATCCCACAACAACTCTATAGGGTTTAAATCTGGGCTTTGTGGGGCCATGTCATCACTTTCAAGGTGTGCTGTTCTTCTTGCTCCTTTAGATAGTTCTTGCACACTAACGCAGTGTGTTTTGGGTCGTTGTCATGCATGAATGTAAAGTTACGGCCTATTATACGCAATCCTGATGGCACTGCATGATTCTGGAGTATTGCAAAATAATTTTCCTTCCTCATTACACCCTGCACTCTGCATAAATCTCCCGTCCCAGCATAGGAGAAACATCCCCACACCAACACAGAACTACGCCCTTACTTCACTGCAGGCACAATGCAGTTCGGGATCACTTTTCGGTTTTAGATCTTCGGACATAAACTCGTCGATTTTGCCCAAAAACCTCAAACTTTGACTCGTCACTCCAAAGCACGTGTTTCCAATCATCTAACGACCAATCTGGATGAGAACGGGCCCACTGTAGCCGTTTTGCTCTGTTGCCCCGACGTAATAAGGGTTTTCGAATGGCAATGCGTCCATGAAGGTCCGCTTGTTGAAGTCGACATTTTACCGTATTCGCCGAAACTTGTTCTTCACGGCCGCGATTGACTTCGGCTGCTATTTGTGGCGCTGTTAATTTTCTATTGCGTTTGCTTAATAATACAATTCTCAAATCTTCAGCTTTTGTTGTTTTCCTAGATGCTCCAGGACGAACAGGATTTTCTATAGTTCCAGTAAATGACATCATAAAGCGCTATCGGACCTTTATGATGTCATTTACTGTTGAACTTCTCATATTTATTTTTTCAGGAATTTGTCGCCCCGAATATCCTTCTTCAAACAGCGTAATAATGCGTGAACGTTTTTCTACACTGGTAAGCTTGCCACGTGCCATTTTGAAGTAAATTTTCTTAAAACCTTCGCGCAAAAAGCGACAGATGCACACCAACACACGTTCAACAGTAAAATGAAGCATCTTTAGTATGAAAATGAAGTATCTTTACGCCTGTGATAAATAAACAAGAGTGATACTGCGGTATATTTCCTAAATGTATTGTTCGTTAATAATCCCCAAACGACCCGTTTCAAAAGATCGGTACTTCGGAGAAATTCTTGGAATGATAATAAAAGGGACTTTATTGTGGTTGTCGCAATATTTCTACTTTACATAATAATTTATGGCTTTAATCCCTTAGAAAAGAGTGTATGCTTAATATTTTTCTAATTTTATGTATTAATAATTGTATACAGTGTGATATAATAGATTTTTATTGTATGACCGAACTTCACTGAACGGCAGTGTAGATCACTTCAATAACTCCCAAAAATGAGAAAGAACCTAACATTAATGATGGTAAGCGTTTGGCTACTCCTAAAAATGTAGCTGTTCGTTTAAATATCTTCCTTGAAAATTCATTGCCTTGATCCGTAATGATTTCTTCAGAGATGCTATATTTCAGAATGCAGTTGTGAAACGCCATCGGTTTCCTTATTTTTAATGGGCTTCGAGCGAACCTATTACATCCAAATATTTACACCGTCGACAATCATCACATCTACCCACGAAATTTGAATATATCGTTCTTTAAATTTTCCCAAAACTAATATTTTTTTATGTTAGCATACGAGGATGGTATCAGAAGTACCGTGTTTGGCGTTTTGTGTCAAAATCTGCATTATCGACTGTGAGTACGATTCTTTAGGCGACGTTTAGCAAAATGTTGGAGAGATTTATCGAGTAATGTTGTTTTGAGAGCTGTTGGAAAGTTGGCAAGTTTGAGTATTTATGGAATCATGGAAAACGGCAATACCGGTCAATGGTTCTACTTCTTCCTTTGTTAGACGTTGATGCGACGAGACTTTTTTCTTTGCCCACAAAAAGACATAAATGCGGTATCTCATATTTGTCATAAATACCGCGTAAACATATCCACTCCGCTTCGAAGGCATGTATTGATAATGGCTTTCCTTAATATAAATTACTTGTGACTTCAAAGCATACAATATATTAAACGCAGCAGCAAGCAGAATCTTAAAGATTACCTTAACCTTCAAACAAATAAATTTAACAAATAAAACGGTTTCAAAGTACAGGTTATTGCAGCAATAATTTGTCCTTAGCTACACACACTCAAACTCTCATTTATTATTTTCAGTGGCGTATCATTAAACATTAATACAGAAATATTTCTCTCGTATTGTCGTAAAAATATTATCGTCGCAGGAAGTTATGGAAGAAAAAAGTTGATCGCAAAACGAGCACTTTGCCGAATAACAAATTCATTATCCAGATGGGCTAGATAAAGCCGTATTAAAGAATATGCCATCGTTGAAAGGAATTACGAAACTTTACTACTTTACTGCGTGCGCGGCTTAAAATATTCACAAACACGAAGCGGCAACTTAGTACAGGGCGAACGGTGCTTGAATAATTTACTCAAAAGCTTTGTAGCACTTCGGGGGCTAGAGGCGTGCACCATCCAGCTACGTAGGTAACGAATGTAGTCGGATTACGTCCTTGTTGCCTCTGCCGACGGTGGGCGAAATGACAAGGCGAATTATCATCACAACAAAATTTGCCGGGCATCATCAATTTTACAGATTCCATTAAAACTTTCGGAATTTACAAAACACCGCGGGACTAGACCGGCGCTAATTTAATAAGTCGGTAATATATGTGCCAACGATAATGACAAATGTTATAGCGTACTTAGCGTTTATGGAAGTATAATCCTATTACTACAAGCATACGTATACGAGGATTATGTAGAAAGTTTGAAAGTATTCCGCCGCCTGCGGAGGTCCTTGTTCAAATTTACAAAAAATTAGTAGTCACTAGAGGCCATATTTGGATTATACTAAGGATGGTCAATTTGTTTGAAGCCACATCTACGAATTGCGGTTCGTGCAACCCCAACAGTGAACATGGGTGCATTGTCATGAAACAAACGCATGGGTCTGCTTCGTTTCTTACGCCTTTTCTCCCGAATATTTTGGCAAAACTTGTGCCTAATATGTCACGTTGACTGTAGCACCACTGCTTTTAAAGTCTATAAAAAGAACGCTTTCACACTGACCATTATTTCTTTATCGACTGACAAATCCTCAATTTTCCGGGAAGCGCTTCGTTTTTTCGCATTCTCTGGAAAAGGATCATGCTTTCATTCCCCTTGATAATTGTCTTCAACACACCCACAAAGTTTTCTCCAAGGACCTCTAAAAGGGATTGAGCACATTGATTACGACGTTGAAGAAATGTTTAGACACCCGCCTTGTACTAACCTTTCACATCGTGGATCACCTTCAGGCGTTGATCGCCTTATACAAGATTCTTAATAAGAGCAATATTGTCGTCCGTCACCGCTTCCGCCGTTCTTCCTGCTCTTTCGTCGTCTTCCAAGAAATTCTGCCTCATTCAAAATCGTCTTGACCAATCTTGTGCTATGGAACGAGACGATGAACTTTTCCCATGCACCACATTCAGCCGATACTTGATGCTTTGAGGGGAAGCACCTTTTTGAGTAACGAAATTGCTAATTGTTAAATAATTGTGATAGTCAGCTTTCGTGACCTCTCATGAGTTTAACAGTTACATGGAAGCTAATTGGTGAATGGTTAACAAGACCTGCACGAAAATGTTAACAAAACTTTGGCGCTTAACTCGTGTGATGCTACTATAAAATTGTACAAGTTTTACAACTTCAAAAACCAGTTTTACCCATCTCAAAGAAATATGAAATATGTTCTTTCATATTAAAAAACAACTTATATATCAAAATAAAGATATCTGTTATTAATTACACAACTTAACCATAATGATACCTAAGCTTCGTTGTAAAATAATTGTCGACGCAAGTGATATTTTTCAATAAAGCTAATAAGTAGACCATAATTCACCAGTTGCTGTTGTTTGGCGCGCGCGGTATATTAGGCACTAGACACAGCCGTTTTCCATCTCGAACAGACTGTATGGGGGCTGATGTGAGTTAATGATTAATATTTTAGCTAATTTTAACTACTAGTGATACCACAGATAAAATATCAAACTCATCTACCAGTGGAGCTGTACAGAAGCCCAGAAGAAGAAGTAGGTATTCAAGATCGTTCTAACCATATTGTATCGAAAGTTATTTCAGAAATATGTAATCCACAAAATCCTCAAGAATTGAATGCAACCGCAAAACCCAATTACATTCTAAAGGAACAATGTTGTTTAAGGTAGCCTCAGAGCCAACCTAAAACTTATTTTCTTTACAGGTAGCCTTCGACTTTGTGCGCAAGTTAAATAGTTATACATGAAACTGTCAGTGGCAGAAGTTAATTCTATAATCACCAACATGAAAAACAAATATTCCTGCGGTCCAGATAATTTGTCAATGGCTATCATTCGTGAGTTTGGAGTTTACTTGGCTGATATCTTATCGTATTTAATTAATTTGTCATTCGCTGAAGGTACTTTTCCAGATGTTCTCAAAACTGCTTCTGTGAAACCGATCCACAAAAAGGGTAATATGAAAATCATAGCAAACTATAGACCAATTGCTTTGACATTAAGCATCTCGAAGATCATGGAGTATTGCATATTAGATCGTCTAAATATTTTTCTGAAGAAATCTGATATTCTTAGGGAATGTCAACACAGCTTTAGAAAAGGGAAATCTACTACGACAGCTTTATTGGATTTTTATAATCAGATATTAGAATACGTTGAACATAAAAGAACAGTTGTTGCTATATTTTGCGATTTGACAAAACCGTTCGACTCTGTGCAATATGACATTCTATAAAAAAGTTATATGAATACGGGATTAAAGGTGCTGCTGCTAGTTGGTTTTCATCTTACCTTGAGGATAGAATGCAGTTTGTGAAGCTGACGTACACTACTCTTGACGGCTGTCCAAGGAGTATGTGCTCGCGAACATTACCTGTGGGAATGGGTTTACAACAGGGATCCGTTTTAGGTCCTGTTCTTTTTAATTTATACATAAACGATATAGTTTTATTTCTGTCGGAAATGTATTTAACTATTTATGCGGATGATATATGTGTTTTAACTGTTGATCGCGATGCTTCTAATATATCTAACCGTCTATTAGAAGTTTTAATACGGTGGTTCTCTGAAAACAAGCTGCCGCTTAGTTTAGAAAAAATAAAGTACATGAGATTTCACACAAGACAGAGACAAGTGAATTTTGGAAACTTGGTAATGGATGGTACCCGACTGCAGCAGTCTTATGTATCTAAGTTTCTAGGTATTACATTCGAAGCCAACCTAGGCTGGACGAACCATTGTCAAAAGATAGTTCATTATATATCGAGTAAATGCTGTGTTTTTCGTGGTATACGATCACAGATTGCACCACCTTGCCTCAGATCACTGTATTTTGCTGAAATTCAGTCACGACTTCAATATGGACTACTGCTATGGGGTTCTTCGGCAGCTGCGAAGGAAGTGTTTCTAGCGCAGAAGGCGGTAATTCGTAGTATGGTGGGTGCTCACCACATTGATTCCTGTAAACCACTGTTTAAGCAATTTAACATTCTGCCGCTTCCCTGTCTTTACATATTTGAAGTGTGTTGTCATATTTTCCAACATCAACAGCAGTACATCAAAAATGCAGACATACACAATTACGCTAGGCGAGCCAGAGATTCCTTTGATTATTAGGGAGAGCGGGACATTCTTTCATTTTAAAAGCAACCTGAAAAAATTTCTCTTAGAATCCTTATTTTATTCCATTGATGAATATTTGAGTACATAAGTTGGTTATATAGTTATAAATATTGATAACATTTATTTTTGTTTTCTTTGTATTTGTTTTTCTTGACTTGTTATATACACTATTGTGTCAAGTAATGAAATAAACATTATTATTATTATTATTATTATTATTAATGGCACAGGAAAGATTGCTTGCAGCAAAACAGTTATCAGCAACAGCAATATTTGAAAGCATTAGTAACAATTGATGATAAAATTTTAACCCTCTCATTATACAAATCTCTCCAATTCTCTTGAGTAGCGTCTTTGCCAAAATTTGTTAATGCCGCCAATAAACGACACCGTTTTTAAACGCTTAGAATCAGTGATAAATTAATTAAAAAATTCCAAGAAACTGCTTACTTTCACAAAATAATGCTCTACGTTCTTTAAAAACTTTCGAACCACTAATACGTTGCCAGAACATATATTAATTATCTGCAGAGAACCATTTACCTTAATCAAATATAAATTTTATGTTGTTGTATTATTTATATATTATTTGCACGAATTTAGCTGCAAGACAAGCTGAGCGGGACAATTATTAAAAGATAACGTAGATTTTCACAGTATTTCTTGTTTGCAAATGATGTCAACAGATTATTGCAAGTTTATATTAGAAACATCAAAATCAAAAAGAAAGTTCTAACCTACAGCTGGCAATTAAAGCATAAGTGATATCTGTAATTACTGTATTAGCTCTGTAATATGCATCAGGTTTTTAGTATTTTAATTTGTATTTTACACCACGTTTTTACAGTCTCTTCAGAGGAAATAGCAAGGTAAAAACTTTATCTCGAGTTAGTGGTTTTTCCTCATTAGATTTTTGTATCATTATTGGCACACCTGTGGTCTAAAACATGATTTACAAGGTTTATCAAGTTTTAATAGGTTTAAATCCGTAATCTTTTAAATAAAGAAAATGATAAATATTTGTGGTTAATCTTTGTGGTTTCTTTTTTAATTTAGTAGACTTTGTCAATGGGCACTACCAAATTAAAACGAGTTGTATTACGTGATTTTAAGAGTAAATAGTAAACAGTAATAAGTCAGTAATCTTTACTTACTCTACTGAACAAGTTCTTACGTTTAGGAAGTAGCAGAAGTAACAACTGAAAACGTTTCCTTTTTTCAACAGAGCACTGAAAAACAATAAAGGTAACACTAAATTACAATCTGAAAAGAAGTTTGAAAAAGGAGCTACTAAACAGTGACCTCGTCCATTTTAAAAATAAATTTTTGTATTTTGCAGCTGCCTGACATTAATTCTATTACAAGCGCGAAGAATTCTAGTTTTTAGTTCTTCTTAACACGTTATTCGGATTATTGGCTTTAAATGTGGTGATTTCTACGTTAACTAGCGGCGTGAAGCGCTGATGACATTTTGATATCACCCATCCGCCGTTCTATCAAGTCTTCTGTGATCTCAAACAATACAAACTACAAGATTCAAACGTCCACCGTACGCAGATCGGGACGACAGCGCCCATTTTTCACGCCGGTCGTAGAATAAAAGAACCCCGACGATTATCGTACACAATTCGCATAGGCGTAGGAAAGAGCGTTATGTTTGTTCAGTAGAGTGCCTTAACTGGATCATTAGTTATAAATGGATGATAGATACGAGCGCATTGTAGCCTCGGAGACTTATCCCCGACGTGCGCGCGTTTTTGACTTTTTTTTCTTTTCTCTACTTGCGCTTGCTTGCCTGCAATGAAAGCCCTGCCGGTCCGAACACTACGTACATAAGCTCATAATTCAAACGTCGTCGCAGGCCGATCTTCTCTATTTTGTTCTACGTCATAAGTTCCCGTTCACGACTTCCACTTTGCACCTTTTATTTTCTAGAACTCGGTGCTCAATTTTCGCGAGGCTTGGGGGTAAACGAGGTTGAAGATTAACAGAATAATATGAAACAGGTGAAATGGAAAAATTTTCTACTTTCAAAGCTTGCAACACAGCTCAGGGTGGTTAACGTCTTAACAATTATTCATTGTTTTCTGTGGTTTTCTTTATGGTTTGTAGAAATATAGTGACTTCACCCTTGTACATAAAAGGTGTCTAAATGGACGGTGTAGAAATTTTACCGGGCTGTCACCGGGCTTGGTCTGGCTATGGATTTCCTTGAAGTGTTTGCGGTATTAGCATCTTACTGTGAAGTTTTCTTGATTTTCGCCTGTAGCAAATGTTAAGGGTGAACCTCTTAAACCTAATAACTTGTGACCAACGAATATCCTCTGTAAGTGATGAAAGCTGTTGGGAACGTAAAAAAATTAATTATTATTCTTGCTAGAGATTAAAATCCAATCAATTTTAACAGAAATTGATGTTGAAAGTTGCCATAACTACAACAGTTCAGTGCTTTCACGTGCTAGAGGTCCGGGCTGGATTTCTACTTCTTTCCTTGTTCCCTTTCTTCTCATCAAAATAATTATCTAATCAATAGGTTTTTGTTTTGATCTTACCAACTTAGATAGTCAAACATTAAAGGTTCAAAAATGATATTAAAACTTAATTCTCAACAAATATCATATACATACATTGATCTATCAAGTAGACTATTTATGGATGGCCGAAAAAATTTGTAGTTTTGCGTAATGGCAGCATTTAATATAGCTTTTCGGAAAACACTGGGGCGTGTTTAAAAAAAAAGTATAATGTTCATGAAACATTCAATACGCTATAAACTGTAATGTGATTATTGATATATTATTACCATTATTACCGTTTTTGAATCTTTAATGCTTGACTATCTAAATTTGTTATGCAACATCATTTTGTATGTAAAAGCCAACATAAAAATTAAGAAAAATATATAAAAAATACGGGAGGTATGGGGTACCCTAATCCTTTGTTTATTCTTTTAGAATACTTCAAATTATTTTAATATAAAAAAAAATAAAACATATTGGGGGTATAGGGCACCTAGGCTCACCGTTATTTAGTTTGTCCGAAAATCATTTGTCATTCTTGACTAAGTAATAATACTTCAAATTACCTTCTTCTTCTGCTACAGTCCGAAATATTTACAAAAATTAAAATTCGTGCAAATTTATCGGGGCGCTGTACCTCCGAAACCTGGGATTCAGCAGCTAAAAAAAATTGCTTTTATACATTACAGTTTCGTCGAAATCTGAATTTGGGGGTTGCCGGTGTTCCCTTGTTTGAAGAACATTTCTTTCTTCTTAAAAAGGCATAAAGTTTTAGAGTTGAATTGGTTACGAAAACATAAATAAAAAGCAATCACCACATTTGTTGCGAAATCGAAATATATAAAGGCAAAGCAGGGAATGTATACAGTACGAGTTTGTGTGAAATGTCAAGGACGTTTACAATCCAACGTTGGCTAACTGTAGTTGTATGTCTAAACTTAAATAATTGCAAAATGAGGTGTACAATCAGGTATACACACCTTAAATAAATGGAAATTGCATGCAATTTACCGCAATACTCGTAAAGTTCCTACGTATCTCAATTTGTTGTAACCCAGGCTAACAGGTCTAAGAAGAAAGTTTCATTAAATTCGTTAATTAGGAAAAGTAAACGCATGCTGCCAATTGACTTGAAGCAGAGGTTATTATAAATACATATGAACATAAGCAACCAATTCCCGTTATTAGATAGTGACTAGAAATAACAAAAAACTAGAAATAGATATCTACAGAAAGAAACCACTGTGGACAATACAAAATGTCCGCGATCAGTTTCTTCATTAATAGATTGGCAAACTTCCTTTTGTATTATGAAAGGAAACCTGAGATGAAATTTTTTCCCTTTCACAGAATATCGAAAGGCACCTATTAGTAAAGTTTTAAGGGGGTAAGATATTGAGCAAAGGAAATGGACGATAGGCACCAGATTTAAAAAACATACAGCTCATTATCGCAATGGAAAGATCGAACCGCCCAGTGTAGCATAACACATAAACGAAACCGGGCATAATTTTAAATTGGAAAACCTGAAATTAATTAAAAACGTAACTTCGGGGCGCATTTATATGTGAAGAAGAATGTAAATCTCTTAAACAGGGGAAAAAATCCACTTAGCCGCAATATATGTTTACGTTTTGTGCTGCAGGCAGGAACCTTTCCTTTTGTTTTCGTATGTTTCGCATGTTTTGGGGTATAAAAAGGGTAAAAGTATGTACTTGCAAATATGTTTTAGGGTAGGGATGGAACAAGGCATGTTACAATTGATATCCCTTTCTCACATCATTCTGTCTTGATTGGTCTTGGTGAATTCATCCGAATTAATTAAATAACTTATGCGGCGGGGAGTGACTGGCAATAACATAAGTACTGCACGGTGGCATTTCTTACTATTTTATTTACTCAATTATAATGACGTCTAGAAAATTGAGTAAATACAATTCGTTGCTAAGATCTCCCATTTAAGCGGGTGCCAAAATTGAAATGATAAAAAGTTAATATCCATCCGTGGTGGCGACACTTTTTTATTGAAATTAATGACGGACATTTGTTTGTCAGTGGAGGGCTCGTGAAGAACTCCTCAAGGAAGCCCTAAAGGCAACGCAGATTAATAATAATTTCGAGGGAGGACGTCACCCGATATAAATCAACTTGGCGTTGCGAAGATCCTTTAAGTTAAATCTCCGACCGTTGTAAAAAGAAGGGCTCTAAAATGGTCTACGGAAGATCGCCGAGTTGCGCATGGTTGAGTAACTAATTGACTTGTCATAAAAGCCTAATGGTGTCGAATTAGACCCGGTCGCGGTTGGCGGTATTATTTCCGGAAATAGAGGCTGTTATTTATTTGGGTTTATTTTTGAAACCTACCGACGGTTAAAGGGCATAAAGTTGCATTGAAATATTCAAATAAAGTATATTTGTTTGGAAACGTGGTGCTATAACAAGAATAAGTTTATAAATAATTAGATAAGCGATAGCCTAAGAACCTGGAAAAATAGAAGCATCTATTTACATTCAGAAATTAAGTCAACATCCAATAATTCCTTTCGAAATAAGGCCACTCTTTGGAGCCCTTTGATCATATTATACACCGAACCATTCTCCTTGTGTTTTGATGCTGTTTCCTATTCTCAGTTATTCATTCGTTATGCCATTTATCGCGTTATTCTATTCCTTTCTGTTTTTAATTGTGATGGCTAGGTCCTTTATTTCTTCCCTCACGTTATCATTCCATCTTACTTTTGGTGTTCCTTTTAGTCTGTCTTCCAATGGTCTCCAGTCTTTATCTTTTTGCTAATTGCTTTTTCTCCTCTTCTCTCCACATACACAAATCATTTCAATCTTTGCAGTTTGAATATGTTTTCTTCGTCCATCATGTGAATATGTGAATTCAACGCAATTTCTGAAGATTTTTGAGTTATTCGATAGCTTCTTCACATATTTTTGATCACAACTATCAACGTTTGTAGCTGAAATCATCATCTCGAACTAAAACAATTATCGACACTTTTCCGCTGGAAATATCGAGCAGTTTCAAAATGCGCTAACTTTTGATCGGTGATTTGACGTATATGGCAACATCGATTATGACAAAGCATTTAAAAACTTTTATAATATTTTTTTTTATTGTTTTAATAACTGCTTTCCGCTTACGAATCATCCAGTAAGAATAAATAACTTAGCATCTTGGTATAACGATGATTTTAGACGGATGGCTGCAGAAGTACCAATGATGTAAATACTTTTAATTTCTATAAACCGAGAAAAGAATGTTACTAGAAGGAAAGCCAGATGGTGGAAGCCGTGGACATCGACATGTGGTCGATTGGCTTCCACCGTTCACAAAGGTACGCTGATGAGCGTTAGACAGCGAAACGCGCGTCCGTGCATAGTGGTCAGTCAATTTATTTGGCTTCAATTAGCTGACTGTTGATCCCTGCTGTCCTCGTGAAGTGATAGCAGTAATCACCGCTCGCTTCTGTAGCAACAACTGAGTGATGAGAGTATCTTTAATTAGATACTCCCACCTATACAAGTTCACATATGTATCATTATTACTAATACTAACACTATCACCATCCATAGTAATTAAATAGAGAGAATAGCAGATCGACACCTACACGTAGCCTAGCTACATCCTCGGTTAGAAAGCTGATTGTACGTGGACGGAAGAGTGATAGAAGAGGACGTCAAAACAAGTTTTCGTGGGCCAGATCTATGTAAGCTATCAATCGGTATCGAATTAAATAACTGATTGGATACCGTCCAGTTTTTATTCCAACTCTGGAATTGAACGACCAATCAAAGATAACCTCAATAAGTATATTATTATTATAAGTATAAAACCGGTAAAGCCAAACTTGTTTTTAAGGGGATAGGTGGCACCTATCACCATTTTCAGGTGTTACCCATCGTATTTTACGTTCTGGAGTTTTGCTTACAACATATCGCGCATTAATCTTAAACCAAACACCTAATGCACTCCTAATTTATAATTAAGCATGTCGTCATTACCTAACCATTAATCATATCGGTTCCGTTGGCGTTTCGCGAACAGCTGATCCTACGCGATTATTCAAATTCACATCTAACCCCAAGGTAAACGGCCTCGGGCCTTTCGGCCGGTTTGCGCTACATCGCGAACAGGTCTTGCTTACGTAAGCGCGGTAAGGAGTCTATGAAGGCGTCGTCGGACGAAGAAAGTGAGATGGAACGCGTTTAATTGTACGGAATGGTATGCTGTCGTAAGTGCATACGCATGTTCGAGGGGTCGGTATAAGGACGATGGAGCAAATATACTTACAAATAAATGACTTCCTTTTGGAAACTATCCCGGTGCGATTATTTGAAGAATGACCGATCGCTATATTATGTAATTAGAATATATTAGCGACATTAGCGTTTACTCGCTGATAATGCGGATGTTGCTGGCGGCAATAAAAGTTTGTTATGATAATTGTAAAGTAAAAAAGAGGACGTTTTCCTCTTTCAGTATGTAGCTTGTGGGTAAATGTTGGGTATTTAATGCGCAATGGTTACGATCTTAAATCAGAATTACAATAACGCTTTTTTGGTTTCCGGCTACACGTGAGACTCTTTTTATTGTTGCTTCTTGCTTATTTAAGTATTTTATCTTGGAACACTTCGCCAAAGCTCTTACTGTAACACCGTTCTTGTATTTGATGCATATAAAATTTTACAATATACTACCACGGTAATAACATTTATTCACAGAAACGACCACATTATTCGTTATTAACTTTGGTATACAATTATAACCAAATTAGTCCAATTTTGTAAGAAACTAGTAGTTAGTGCTCGCTTTAATAATTAACCTTTCGAAACGGTATCGTTTTAGATGAAGTTTTTTTAATGAGAAAGGGATCTCTATTACACAATCAAAGAACGGGATAATCTCACAATGTTATAGTAGTACTCGATGTACATTTCGCCTCGTGGCTTCGTCGGGAGATTAGACATTAAACCTCAAATTTTTACACAGCGAAAATCTAATCAGAAGCGAGAAAAAGAAACAGTGTTCTTACATTTTTGTTTTTAACGGGAAGATAGCCTTTTAACTATTGTAGGAATTATAAAGGAGAATTTATTATATCTGTTTGCTCATTCAAAATGTTGTGCGGATGCCTTCTATTATAAAGTAGCCTTCTAGGACGTTCATTTTGCGGCTTTTATTTATTTTAAAAAGAATATTTATATTGTCAAATGTACATGTATGCTTAGTTTCTAATATGTTTTGCTACACTTAAGTTGTCTTTGTTTAATCTTACAGAGCGCACGTGTTCGTCAAATCTCACTTCAAAGTTGCGACCAGTTTGGCCTATATAAACTTTATCACAATCATTACAGTTTATTTGTAAATGGCGGATTTACTGGACTTCGTTTTCGGTGTTTTATTATTGAATGATTTATAATAAAATTTCTTGTAAAAAGTACTTATTTTTAAGCTAATCTTACCTAAATATGGTAAATTTTTATCTGTTGCTTTTAGATTGGAAGGAAATGCTAATTTGTGAAATTATTGCCAAATGTTTTCTTTGATTGCGTAAGAAATCTTTCACCAAGAGCAATCTATCGCTTCGTTTAATTTTTTGATTAATGTTAGTAAAGTTAAAAGTATTATTAATGAAACTAAAACTAAAGTCAACAATCATTTAAGGTTTAACAAATAGTGTGTTTAATAGGTTTAACAAATAGTGTGTTAAAAACGACGTTTTTCCAAATTTTATAACAATTTGCTATTGACATAATTCTAAAGAAACCCAAAGAGCAGTGAATAAAGCGAAAGAAAATTGGTTATACGCAGAAATTAAAAAATGGTATCAATTTTGTAAATTACGTTTTATACCTTTAGATAGTTTCCTTACTAGAACACTTGTAAAGCGGGTTGCGTACATCATTGCTTTTATTTTTGGGAGGACAGCGCAGTCGCATGAGAAAAAACACTAAAAAAAATACTCTCTCATCGAGCAAGTGTCGTGTGCGCACTCCAGCTAGTGTACCTGCATTTTCATTTTTCATTATTAAGTTGGTTGTTAAGTCGTCAGCGGTTATTTATTGAAATATACACTTACTAGTAATTGCAGTTTTTGTGCTTTGTATCCATTACTGAGGCACCAGCGCGCCAATTTCTACAAATATCATACAGGCAAGCACAATCAGTTTCCATTTAAAAGTTATACATTTAGAATTATCGTGGTGATTACATTCTATAGAATTTGACTGTATGGTACAAATACTTAACGAAGAAATCAGCCAAGCTTCCAATCAACAGTACATTAGACAATTACGGAAATTAAATAAAGTCATAAATTGTCAATATATACAGTCATCAGCACCTTAAAACAGTGATGCAAATGTACACATTTACTTTGTCACGAAAACAGAAAACCTCACAGATATGGAATTTTCAAAGGAAGAAA
The DNA here is from genome assembly GCA_902655005.2 of Marronus borbonicus. Taxonomy (NCBI): domain Eukaryota; kingdom Metazoa; phylum Arthropoda; class Insecta; order Coleoptera; family Scarabaeidae; genus Marronus; species Marronus borbonicus. The sequence continues at coordinate 3,985,758 of LR737397.1, forward strand.
TGGATCTAATAAATAAAGGTTTAAAGTTTTCAACTGGCGTCATAGACGATAGATATCTTTGATTCACGTTGTAGCAGATGTAAAAACAGCCACTAGAAATCAACCTGCGGATATTAAAGCTGTATATGCCCGTTTCATATCAAACGAAATAAATAATATGTTTAAAACAAAGTTTATCCCGGCAAATAAACACTTAAAGTCAAGTTAAGAAGAAGAAAACGGAAAAGAACTTGATTGTTTCCAAGGTAGATAGATAGATAACACTACTCTCATACTTAACAAAGATATCTATGTAAATAAAATTGATGATCTGTTAGCTAATCCTGATATTGTTAAATTTATTAAATTAAATTTTCATTGGTAAAACAAGTTTTATAATTAGCGAGCAAAAGTTTAGATATGCTAATTTGAATATCCTTACGACCAGTTGCTAGTTACGTTCAAGATCCTGTAAATAGTTGATGTCAATTAGCAAATAATTTTCTACCTAATTTAATAAGGTTTGAACCTAAATACACTGTAAGAAATACTTTAGAATTATTGACAAATTAAAAAATTATTCGTGTTAATCATTCAGTTAAATTAGTTTGATTTGATGTGAAAAGCCTTTCTACATCTATTCCTATTCTCGAATTGAAATCAACTATTAAAGATAGAATCACGGAACATTGCCCGGATGAAGCACTAAGAAAATGCTAAATATATGCCTGGACCAAAACTATTTTCAGTTTGATAATAACCCTTACAAACAAGAAGATGAGGTTACCGTTGTCGTCTTTGCTATCTGATATTTTTATGGAACATTCCGAAGAAACGTTGTTTCAAAATTACAGTTCAGACGATAATTAGGTAACTTTCTAATTTCACTCAATAGAATTAATAAGAACATTCAATTCACAATCGAAAAGGAGTAGTCTAATCCTTCATTAAATTTTCTTGATCTAAAAATATAGATTTCCAATAATGGTTTGGACTTTAAGATTTATAGGAAATCAAAACCAACCATAACTTAACATAAAACATGCTGCTTTTAATTCAATGTATTTAGACTGCTGAAAGTCCCTATAACACGAAAACTTCAATAATGAACTCATTGCGCGCAGCAATAGCTGCATTCCCTTCTGATAGGTAACTTACTAACGAAGATGCAAAAATCACAAGCAATAAAATTAGCATTTTCTTCCAATCTAGAACTAAATTCCAAATAACGGATAAAAATTCAATACTTAGGTAAGATTAGTTAAACATTAAAAAATTGATTATAAAGTAACCTTCTACAATAATAACTCCCTAAAAAATCATTTCGTCACTAATAAAGCACCGGACGCCAAGTTCATTAAATCCGGTATTTCGTAATAATTGTGAGAAATTTTATATAGACAAAACTGATCGCAACAAGGTGTGATTTGACGAACACACGCGTTCTGTTAGATTAAATAAAGACAATACAAGTGTAGCAAGACGTACATTAGAAACTGGGCATACATGTGCGTTTGATAATTTAAATATTCCTTTTAAAATAAAGAAAAGCTCTAAAAAGAACATTCTACAAGGCTATTTTATAAAACGAGGTTTACTATTCAATCTTTAAGAGGTTCTCTTCCCGTCAAAAGCAAAAACTTAGGTGTACCGCTTATTTCTCGCTTCTAATTACAATTTTACGACATGGTAATTGTATTTTATTTTAGCTTTATTGTCTAATCTCCTGACGATGCCGCAAGGCGCAATGTATGTACATTGAGCACTAATAGAATTTGTAAAATTATTGTTTTTCTTTGATTGTGTAAGAAATGTTTCACCGAGAGTTGGTTTAATTTACTGATCTCTATTACTATCCATATGATCTCTACCTTTCATCGGCGTTACATTACAGAATCAATAAGAAAAAAAAAACGATTTAATTTTAACCATGTTTAAGCCGCAGCAATTTATCGTTAAGGAGGAGCTCCTACTTGTTAGCAATAAAGTGTAATTACGCGAACGGGTCTTGCTCGTTTTGCAAACAAAGGTTCGGCAGCCTTGCCTTAACGAAAGAAATCTATTATTCATCGGCGTACAGTTAGATATCATTAAAAAGGAAATGCTGACATCATAGAGAATGCTAATACAGAAAAAATCCACCCATTACATTCTATTCGCAAACAATAAATAAAATAATTGTTGCAACAGTAACTCGGCAAATAATAGAATAAATATTGTTGAATTTTTGCTTTGTTGCTTTTTCTATTTATAGATTTACAACTTAATCTATGTTTTCGTAATTTTGATAATTGTCATTCGCTACTATTATTATTATTATTATTATATTATACATGTTCATTAGAAAAATGAAGACTTTTGCCTCAAGCTTTTGTTGGCTGCTTATAAATTAATATTTACCATTGCCAATCTTTGACTCACACTCAAAAATCGCAACGTTTCCAACATATCAGTTGTAGCTGTGCATCTGTCTAGCGCATAGCTTTATTTTGCATTTTTTTGTAACTTTTCCTCGGTTACATTTACAAAGTTAAGCTTCTAGTTCAATGCTATTAATTCCAGCAACGTAACGTAGGTACTCTGTTGACTATCTTACTAAACAGTTCATTCATTCAAAATATTGGTAACCTACGCACCACACAAGTTTAATTAAATAATTCGGGGGGACCGCTACGAGGATGCAAGGATCTCAACCGGTGACCGACCATTTGGTCACGCACCCTGAGCATTGCAGCGCAATTTTGTCTTTCTCAAAACGTCGTACAGTGAAATTACAACTGGATGATTGCGGTCAGCATGTAGAGTTCCGTACTTGGTTGCTACAAAAAATTGCCGAAAATCCGATATTTTTAACTAGAATGTTATGAATAGATGAGGCTTACTTTACTTGAGATCCGCATGCTACAATCGCGAGTTCAGCGTGAATACTTGGGTTGGCAGAGCAGTTTGAATTAGAAGTTTGCCCACACAGGGTGAGTGCTTATGCATTATGCAAAAGTTACATAGTTTTATCACTATCTAATTTTTCTAGGTAAGACGCTTTTCAGGGTATCAAATGTATTCAGCTTCTTGATTGCCAACAAATGTGATTTCATCGCGATCCAGCTCATTACGGTTGGTACGTAATTCAATGGCTGAATGCACATTTTCTTGGACGATTGATTTTTTGCAGAGGTGCTTGCTTGTCCTCCGACACCTCCTGATTTGAACCCCTTGCATTATTTTGTTTAGGATCATTTGAACCGGCTGGTTTATAGTGTCGAAATAAACACACGCGCGTGTTTTCGGCTCGATGGTTCGTAGGTGTCATGCTTGTATTCGAACCCATTTTGAACGATTATTATGGGCAATATTTCGCCACAAAGTCGTTTGTTTCTTCTTTTTTTAAGTAGTATTTTAATAATAATCTCTGTTATATTAAAATTTAAATCTGCTTTAGTTCTATAAATAAGCAAAGTAGGACCCATGTACTTTTAAGTGTTTTTGTTTTAAATGATTTTCCGAACAAGAGATTAAAGTTTTGTATGCCTATTATAAATCACCCTGTATGCTAAAATTCCTAGATGTTTGGATTTATTTAGCCGAAGTAATGCTAATATACATCATGATAAAAGCAACGTGAGAAGGACATGCTTTTGTGTCTACTCGTCGCCATTAGCGTGCTCCTGGTGTTTCTTTACTTCACGCCGTTATTTGCCTCTTGGCTTATATCACTATCTTTTGAAACAACGAGCAAAACGCCATCCAATGCCAAAACGTAGTACGTGCCCCCCGTCTAGAAAGCAGCAACAAAGAGCGGGTACAGTTCCCAAACAAACTCTTGAGCAGTTGGACTGGTGAATTCACATTCCATCACCACCACAAGAACCTATATTTGCATTATTTTGGTTGTTTGTATGCATTTTAATACATCGTGGAAAGCGTGATTTAGGATACCGTAGCACTTCCTTAGAATGCGATGCTTACACTATGAGCCTCGTGGTTACCAAAAAACGGAATTGCAAACAGTATATTTTACAACACACTCAACAACTTGTTCAGTTTTGGTCACTTATCCAAATTATATCTCATAAATCGAAGACAGTAGGGCTCCCAACAGAGCTGTGTTTTTTAGATGTGTTTGAAGTGAACAAGCACCAGGATAATTCTCCGTAATTCCTCCCACGTTGTTAAAACTAGTTGCAGTGCTGATTCACATGAATGTACACAAAAACTTAGACGCGGTAAGATGTTTTACGGGTTTTAACGGTTACAACATTTCTTTGCGAAACTAGCAAGATATCTAATTAGGTTTTTATTCATAAAAGTAAAATAAACTTAAAAATATCTCCTCCAGTAATATATGAACTAAATAATAAATTATTACTCCAATGTTTAAACAATTTCTGCGACAAAAATTTAGACGCTCTGTTGCAAATGTAAAACAAAAATCAACAAATGAGATCGGTAATGCGTAGATCCTCCATTGTTCTTAATCACTTACAATAGTCTGCTATTAATAGATTTATATAAATTTAACACATAACTTTGAGGGATATTCTGCCATTCAGTCACTATTGAAGTTTTCAGTTCCTGTATCGTGAAATATTGACGGCCTCCGCCATAAACGCGACGTGCCAATTCACCCCACATGTTTTCAATAATGTTTAAGTCTGGTGACCGTGCCGGCCACTGTAAAGTTTTAATCTTTTTCTCTTTAAACCATTCAGTAATGATTTTTGCTTTACGAATTGGCGCGTTATCTTGCTGATAAACAAAATTGCGCCCGGCCCATTGGTTTCCAAAACGTAGAAGATTGTCACACAATAAGTCTTTATACGTCACAGATGTCATTTTGTTTGTGTAAAACACTATCCCACTTTTATCGCGAAATCCAATCGCTGCCCATATCATCACAGATCCACCCCCTAATTGTCTGGTCATTTTCACTTTTGGTTCCTTTCTCAGATCATAATAATAATGCGAGTACTCATCCGGTCCGTCCAAATTAAAATGTTTCTCATCGGAAAATATAACTTTTTCCCATTATTTCTTCCAGGATACGTGTTCTTCAGTAAATCTCAACCTCGCTTCTTTGTGTTTCGCCGAAAGAGGCGGTTTTCTCAACATTTTCTTCCGTGATATTACCGGTGACCCCTTTAAAATCCTTTGAACATTACGCACGTATGTTTGTACCCCCGCCTGTTCTGCAATTACTCTCGCCGATGCAGAAGAATTGGAGACGCACCGCAATATCATGCGTTTGTCCCGCTCACTTACAGGTTTCGGTCGCCCCTGGCCTTTGGTTTGCCGTAATTTTTCGAGTCATTTAGGAAATTTCTATCGCAATGATCGCTTCTTCGTAACCGACGAGCAATTTCCTTCTTACTAACACCATCCTGGTGCCAGGCTAGAACTTTACCCCTTTCTATCAAGGATAATTGCTTTTTTCTACCCATATTGCAAACACTTTATAAAATATAATTTCTCGTGGTGAAATGTGTACACTTTACCAGCACAACCACTGCATATAAAGAGAAGAATCAAATTAAAACATTTTTGCTTATATTGATGTAATAATTGGATGGGGTCTAAATTGTTGTCGCATTTAAAATTCCTAATTTGATCTGGGAAAATCTCAATTACCCCTCATAAAGCAATAAATACCCAGAAATATCTATAAATGGACTATTTACATAACAAGTATTAATAACCCTCATTTACATTTTATGTAATGTCTATAAACTTTGTTTCGTAAATAGAAACGATACCGCGTCTATGTTTTTGTCGGGTAGTGTATTCTCTAACTACGGATTTATTCTCGATTAAGATCTCACTGATTCTGAGATCTTCTACTAATTGTTGTTTCACAAACATTAGCATATTCTTTTGTTTATGGTTATGGGGCAATACTTTATATTATTTTGGAGTTCCTAGCTAACTCCTTGTTGACTATAGTTAAAAACTTTCCTATAATACCTCCTTCAGCTTGCTTCCTTAAAACTTCTAAACATTATCACCATATCCTCTTCTGTAATGGGATGCCTTGGCATTTTTTTGTCATATTTGTTCAGACGAATAAGGGATCGGACTAAATAATGTATATTATTTATTCATTATATACATTTTACGTTAAAACCTCTCTTAATTTGTGAAGAAAGCAAAGTTTATTTCTTTCTGGCTGTTATTTTCAAAAGGAAATTTTGGTATGTTGGGTTTTTAGTGTTACTTGGTTTACATCACGACTTTTTAACAATATACACACCAGATTGGCGTTTGTTTCTAATTGATAATTTAAACAAATGCTTATGTGTTTGAAATACATATGTGACATACATAATCGCCTTGTGTTTACTCAATTAACCGAACGGCATTTGTTAGCAGTACAAACAGGTGGGTGGTATATGGACATAGGTCTCCAACAATATTTGTCTTCCACTTGTGTATTTGTATTCAATAAACAACAACGTACAGACCAAATTACAATGAAATACTTTCATTCAGCCACAATCGATCGATTATATTACTGACCAAACATGACATGATTATGTTTTATATTGCGTAGTTGTATCAACGTAATTCATTTGCTTCATTGTTAATTCTAGGTTGTCTCTACATCTCAGAGTTCATTAATTAATTTCTATTAAATTTGACGTTTTATTTTTTCTTTTTTACGCGTTTTGTTTCTTTCGACATGTTTGTGAGCAATTCAGGGATGATGTAGGTTATTAACTTGCTATTAACTATTAACTATTAACTTGCCAATAAGAAGCTATTAATCAAAGTATTGATTCATCATGATCAAGTTGCGCGTTTGTAATGGGAAATTATACGCTTAAATTTGTAAGAAAGATAGTGCGACTACGTGCTTAGTTTGAAATAAAGTTTCAATTTCAGTATTAATTATTTAATTTTTATTTTGTACAATACTTTGGTGATTATACGGTTGCTAATACAAAAAAATTTCGCCAAGGTACAAGATGATAATATTTTTTTTAGTGGAGTGACGCTCCAACGGGGTGCATAAGGTTATAAGCTTGTCATAACCCCAGAAGATTTTTAGTGTGTAAAGTATTCCATGGCTTTGTTACTATCACTCTCTCGCCGCAAAGGGCGAAGCACAGTTAATTATACCCTAAATGCGAATGGTGGCTCGTGAGTGTACCGGACCCACCGAGAATTTTTTTTTATCCTAACTCTGCCCAGTCGAGCGCAGGCCCTCTTACCACTGGACTAGGGAGCCGTTAAATAATAAGTTTATTTCCAGAAAACATGAATAACCTGTCGGAAATAAATCATCGAAGTTATAACGATCTGTGTTATTTTCTCTGTTTATTTTCACCTGAAATATCTTTAAGTAATGTATGAATGTATAAGTAAACATACAGATTTTGTTATTGAAGCCCACATAAATGCACAAATTAAATATTTTCTGCCGTAGAACAACACTGGTTAATTGCAGTCCAACAGATACCGCAACAAAAATCGCGGGCCAATGGTGAAGCTGTTACAAATGTGTTATTTTTTTGCAAACATTAGAATTATAAGAACACTGCATAATTTGGGGTAGTTTAATATAGAATTATTCAAATAATTATGTAGCACTGTCTTCTCGGGTTTCTTCCCGCGTATTGTTTGTTGAGTCCTGAGAAGGACCGTGGCGACGTTTTGACGAATTCACAATTGTCATCGTCTCTATTGCGCGGGGCATCGAAAAAGTTCTTCGCAACAGGAACATCGGCCAGAAGATGACGATTGTGAGTTCGTCGAAACGTCGCCACGGTCCTTCTCAGGACTCAACAAACAATACGCTACACGTTGCATTACCCGCGAAAATATACGAACACATTCAAATAATTATTGCAATTTGTGTAATCCAATGTAGCAACCGAAGTCAGTCTGAAATAAGCGTCGACGCTTATGTATAAAGCAGAGAACCTCATGTGTATAGATATCAGGTTCTATTAATCTTGAAACTGTTTTTTCAACATCTTCTTCAACTCAGATTTCACGTTCTTGCAATGAGAACACGCGCTCGGATGAGGAACTCATACCACACCATATGCCACATATCACGCCATACGCCATCCCGGAGTAAGAGGTGAAACAGCAGAACTTGTTTCAAGCTAAAGATTTTCAAATATTAGAGTTAGCGAAGCATATACAAAATCGTTCCTGGCAAAATTCCTCATCAGTGGCTGACCATTTTAAATTTTCGTCAATGTTAACTCCAAGGACTTTGATTTGATAAAAATTATCAAAATATCATCAAAAAGAATTCTTCAGATATTAATAATAACTTCATTGTGCAAGAATACGAGTATTCATCCAGTTGGAAATTTACATATCAATAATAAATTCAGTAATAAAGTTAAGCCAAGAAATTTCAAGTTATCAAAACGTTTATATCGTCAATATAGAAAGTGAGGAAGCTCTGATATTTTAAAGAAGTTACCTGGTCATTTATGTGAACTAGAAAAAGTGTTGGTCCTAAAACAGATCCTTGTGGAACACCATATAAGGCTATATTTGTAGATCTTTGGATGAATAATGATAGCAAGGACTGTGGCGTAGTATCTTTGGATGAGATGGTAAGATTCATTTCTTGGATTCTTGGATCATGTGGTGATAAAATATTCTCCTAACGAGATATATATATCACATTAGAACCTATTATAGGTCACTGATTCCCTGAACCTTAATACCATTTTTTGTGGGTGACGGCCCAACGGGGTGTATAATGTAGTCATACCCTCAGGAGCCTTCGTATGTAAATTAGGTACGTGAAACGTTCCATGGTTTTGTTAGTATAACCCGTCACTGTGAGGGGTGATTTATATTAAGAGAAATACATCCACAACCATCTATTTTCTTTATGGAATGGCGACAATATTATCATCAGTCAACAGCAAGCTCGTACAAGTGGAGAAAGTTTGTCACAAAAAATAGCAAGTTTGGACAAGCGATAACAAGGAAATCATTCCGTTAAAAGTAATGAAGATGATGGTGTTCCTTTGGAATGTACTATCCAGTTGATACCCTTCTGCCAGTTTCTTGAATGTTCTCCATTTTTAATAAAAATTGATGAATCATGACTTTTTCTTGTTTTATTTGCTTTTAGTATAAAAAGCGTTATGAAATCAAAAAGATATTCCTTCTACATTGATGGGATTACAGCATCAGCCTTTGTAGCTTTGTGTCTGCCAAGAACTCTAATTAACTACAAAATTATATCCTAAATCAAGAGTCACATTTCACAAACGAATATTGCTGATTCAAAAAATTATTATTTTCAGAGAAAAAAATTTACAAATGAAAAGTCATTAACCTTAAGAATTGCTAATTTAATTTTTTCGCACAGCTTGATTATCATCGCCTTTTATGGTATGTACCTTAATAACATCAACTTAACTTCACCGTATGGGCAGTGTTAATCTCGAGACAATAATAAATCACAATCCATTCGTACATGGGCACATTCGGAGACTTGGCGTTGTTTAATATGTGAAGTAATGTAAAAAAGAAGCTAAGATTTAGTGCATCATGGTTTAACTGTTCTTTTTCGACGCCTGCCAGCAGCGGATGAACGACAGGCCAGATCCTTTATACGCTGCGAGGAACCTATCGAGATTTAAAATCTTATCAGCATAAGCGTAAGTAACGGATCGCTGCCTTTACATGTTGTGTTGTATACGCGCCAAACGTGTACATATATTTATATTGCGTCCTATGTGATCGTACTACATTGTCATTTAGCCTATAGCGCGAGTTAGGTATTAAAAGTCGTTGTACAGTTAACGGTTCTAACTACCATTAGACGATGAACTCTTTTATTGGCTGAATTTTTTGTCATACCAAATTGGGCTTAAAATTAATTTGGGGCCGGTGATCGTCTTTTGACGTCTTTTTTAATTTAAGACATAAAAACGGTAATTGAAATCAAAACTTGCGTGTATGGTTCTAATAACAAAAACTTGTCTAAGTAAATAAATTTTGGGGAATTATTGAGCGCCAGAGGGTAATTATAGCGGTTTTGAATGAAAATGAAGACTTAAACCTGCAATGGTGCTGATTGCGCATTAAATGAAATTTTAATAAAATGGCTATTTATTTTGAAATTGCCTATCTTTAAATATTAATAGGACTCGTTTATATAATTTAATTCCTCTGCTTTTTAAGTCCTGCGGTTCTCGAGTAATTAAACACCAATAAATAAAAGAACTGATTTCAGAAAATAACAATGTTTTCTTACAAAAGAAGAAGTTAATAACAGCAGGTATAAAATACGCAAAAATAAGTTTTATTACTGAAAAAGGGACCCCCGAAAATGGGTTAAACTCTGGTTAGGCGACCCTCATTGCTGTGTACAGTGGTACACTTACTTCTAGACTATTGTTCCGAGAACAAATCTCCGGGAAAGATTTCCAGTGTATCATATCTTTTCACTGTAATAGACAATGTACTGAGTAACTTACGAGGGAACACCCAATAGAATTGAAACTTAGCAGATTTGTAGGACCTACCGAGTGTTGTAAAATGCCGGTATCCGTTTTTGCGAAACCCGACATTTAGAATGTGAAAGCTACCTCTGAAATGTCGGCGATTTTCGGATTTTTGCAATTTACACTGTCTATGAATAATAAAAAAAAAAATAGAATTATATATCTTTAAATATGCCACCCCCTTGTAGGATTAATTATGTACTGTGTAATTTCTATTTTTTGTATGAAATAATCTGTTGGGCAATATTGTTTGAAATTATTGAAATTATTTGGAAGAAACCTTAAAGTCGTTTCAAAACTTTTCTTTCAAATGTATACCATCCACTCTCTACTTGGTATTGATGAAAATGCAAAAATACTTCCTTTTGTTTACACATTAATGATTAGCAAATCAGAAGAGTATTGTATTTATTTATTTTCAGAATTAAACGACTGAAGTCGAACATGATCTCGAATTGAAAAAGGTGTTTTTTCATTTAGGACCAATTGTGTGGCGCTATATTCAGGTATCGGTGTTAGCTAAAAGTTATGGCGAAGGTAAAGACTTTAGTTTGAAGCTTCGTCATACTCCAAATCTTGCTGTTATTCCGCCTACTGATATTCCATTTGATGATGATATAATGCTTCTTATCTCCCTTGAAGCAGATGCAGTAGTAAAATGGTTTGAGCAAAGTTATGTAGATGGAAAGATAAGATGAGCAAGGAGAAATAGCATTCGAAGTCTCCCGCTATTTCGTCCAAAGCTTTGGCTGGTATTTGATCGAGTCAATTTTGGAATTTCACGAACGCAACAGATATTGTTGGCGGAGGAGCTCTGTGGCCGATTCGCAGGGAATTCATTGAAAGAGAAATCGCGTCACTAATGTCTTCAGCGATAGAATAAACAGGTCGACATTAAATTACTTGCGTGGTATAGCACAAAACAATGCATTATAAACAATATACCGGCCGGAGATGAAGATAAGTTAAAAGCTAAAAATTAACAAAAATATAATTAAAAAAATACAAAAACCTTTTAATGTTACCCAGACTAAACTAGTTTTGATCCCAAGTCTTTGGAAAAGCAGAGGGAAAGGTCGCTTATTCATTATATAGTTATCGAGAAAACGCTGCCGAGCAACACTATTGTCGAGAAGCTGAATGTCGGTTAAATGCACCAGGCCCGAAAGTTTTAATTCAATAATAAATTCATTTAGTGAAAAAGGTTATTTTAAGTTTCCCAATTACGGACCGCAAGAATATAAGATGAAGGCGTTCTTGTTTCCCATTTATCATTGGTGGGAGATATACTTTCCGATTAAGACTTACAAGGGAAAACAGGTAAGTATGTTGCACCGATTTAAATGAAACTTTGTGAGTTTATAGATCGACCTAGTGCAAAAACAGCGGTAACTTTCTTAACTGCTCAATCTTATACTAGCGAATATGTATAAAGCCCATTAATCTCAACACTACCATTCGCCATTTGATTCAATAACTATAAGAGATATTAAAGAAAGTTAAGACATGATATAAACTGCTTTACATGCTCTGAACGATGGCATACTTTCGCTGTAACAAATATGTGTTTAGAGAAACAACCCTCCACCCATTTTTTTTACAAATTGTAAAAAAAAAATAAAAGAGAATAAATAAATAATTTAAGTGCAATATCCACTATATATTTTTCAACGTATATAATCTAATATCGCAGACGCTCTAGATCAGTGATCGTTATCAGATATTGTTGAAATCCTTAAGCAAATTTAATAATAATAAACCGGTGTTTGGAACGCTAATCTGCAATTTCATTGTTCTTTACCACGATCGGTATTCGTCGGTATTATCGGGATCCGTGATATTAAAAGATTTCGTAATAAAACCGTATCCGCATAGATCTTCTTGTGTAGATTGCATGATTCCTGTATTGAAATTGATGAAGTTCCTTAAAGTGGCAACCATAATACGTAGGATGGAATAGTACAAAATTAATTTTCAATACTAAAAGGTTTACTTCATTCATGGTTATCGATTTCGAAAAGAAGCGTCTTCCTCTGGTCAAAAGTCACTGAAGTGGTTAAAAAATAGTAACCATCTTATTAAAAGTTAAGAAATTATAATATTTGAAACGAGCGGCCAGTAGACTTTCGTGTGGTTTAGTCAATTGTCACTTCCTTTCCCTCTTACCCATTCTGTCGCCTTTTCAATTTGCAGCAAGCTTTTCAAAAAAATTGTCTCGCAATTATTTCATTCCCATATTTCAAACATTATATTTTTTTAATGTCCAACATTTAAATTTTTTATATTACTCACGATAATGTGTGTGTTTTTCAAGGAGTTTAAAGCTTTTGGCCTGAGGATGACACTTTTCGGAATCGGTAGCTATCTTTAAAATAAACCACTTGATATTGAAAATATATTTTGTATTATTGATTTATTATTCCTACATTATTTCAATTTAATCTTTCCATCATCCACGTCATTGTTTTGTTGATAATGCTTTATATTTCATAAACCCTTGTCCCTATAATAGACTTTCCAAATACATTGAATACGGAGATTTCTCGAATTTCTTTATGACTTGTACTTCTTCCCTTTCCATTTCAACTTCCAACATTTTCAAATGCTGCTTATTTTTATAAAATAAAGCGGTATATTTAGAACCATTCCCTCGAACGGTGAATGCAAAATTTTTCATATTTAATCGATTCAAAGTTGCAAAGGCGACAACATCAGCATATGCGAGATCGTTAGCGTCGTATCATAATTTCCAGCTTCGCCAGATGCCAGAGAAGATCGCACACCAATCAAGTTTATTGCCATTAATAAAAATACAGGGAGGAAATCGTTAACGACGCCGTAGCTTCTTTGCTTTTGCATGTCGGAGGCGATCGAATACAGTTCACTAATGCTTCCGACGACGTATTAGCGATTTTCCTCCTCCCACGTTCAGCGGAGATTCAAACTTCAATAACACTTGTGTAGGTGGGTAGGTGTACGCGTGGGCACTTGTCGTCTGGAACTCGAGAACTACGTAACATGGTAAAGACGATATTAGCGGGGATGATTTACGTCAGCAAAGCACGCCTTCATACGCATACTTCGCTAAAAATACAGAGTTCATAATATACATTAAGCAAAAGTAATAACGTAGAGAGTACTTATTACAATGTGTCTCTCCAAGTGCGACAGAATAGAATATGCGTTTGGTAGACACAAGCTCAACACTTGTCAAGTCTCTGCTTCATTAAATTTGCGTACACTTGCTATTCTTCGTTTAATTTGATGAGAATATCAAAAGTCCTCCAATTCTTGAAAATATCGAAATTAATATCTATAGACCTCTACAAAAGTGAACTGTTTCAATTGCAACTACCACCTTCCACAGAAGCGCACTGATAAGCCGTAATATGGCGAAACGCGCGTTTACACATCGTGGATGTTGGTAGCTTGTTTCATTATCGTTTAAAAGTATTTCAATTGCATTTAATTCCATTTTATTACGAGGCGAACTAATGTTGGTGACCTCTTCATTCCAATTTCCTCCAGATCCATTTTCCTTCTTTGTCTTACACGTGCGTAATTCAAATTTAGAATATGCAAATATGGTGTTTGTTTATGGCTTTCGTAATGGGAATGCTACAGCTGCCGTTGAAAGATATCGTCTACATTTAAAGAAATCCGGGTAAAAATGAATTTATTAGAATTTTCAACAAACTGTCACCGCTGTCCGACGGATCAGCACGTTTGTAAAGTCCGAATATACCATAATAGCGAAAATTTGAAAAATTAAGAAAATTACATTACGGACCTGGCACAGAATGTATGTTTATAAATACACGTAAGAATGCGGTGCAAGCATTTATAAAACAGTAAAGAATGTTGACTTATACGTGTTCATACCCATACAAACAGCAAGGCCACTGATAAGCCGCTACGCCTAATAAATTTGTCCATCGCATATCGATAACGCAGTTAGGTGGTCGATTGTTTTCTAAATAGTTAGCCGACTTTATTGCTGGCAAGGAAAGAGACTAAAATTGTAACTAAGTTAGCTAACATTGAAGAAACTAGACATAAAGTGAAGAGAACTATTCAAAAGTGTAAACAATGTACAACAACACATCTTTTAGTATCCTGAGATATTTCTAATTATCCGCCTTATCTACTCTGGACTATACTCCTGCTGTTACCCTATTTTGAGAAAAATGGAGCTCACTAAGAGAAATAAATTTCAAAAGGAAGAAGTTCGTCCTTTTCTAAAAGTGTTCTGATGTATATGCTCCTAAAAGGAAATGTACGCAAACACATACATTTCCTTTTCGAGGCGTTATAGAGGCCGTATATTATAATTTGCGCAATTTGGTTTCAATTATGTTGTCATTTTTCCAAGTAAATTACGGGGTAAGTGATGTAGAATCGTCTACAAGTATATTGCGTTTGTGCATAACTAGATTTTATCTTTTATTTATGTTCTCAGAATGGGAATATATCTTACCGCGCGTAGCATTGCTGCTGGCTCTACAGTTGTTTCGTTTCCTCTGCGTCCGAACATCGGTAGATATTCATGCATATTCGTATATTAAAATAAAATTAATATTCAGAAATCAATTTGGAGATTTTCTTATACTATAACGTAAGAATACCATGGTGAAGCAGACATTAATCTATTGATCAAACGGTATTGCCTGTCAGAATTACACAGAAATGCTATGTGATAAATAATGGTTACGCAATAGGCTTCGTAATGGTTTTTATGTGTAACCAATCAAGATGAAAGGAATGATTAAACGAACTACCTGGCGACTTGGATAGGCTATCAAGCGCAGTAACGAACACGTTTCTTCCTAAGTAGGATGGATTTTTTAAAGTTATAATTAAAAAAAAGATGCAAAATTTTTGGGCTTAAAAAGAACTTTTGCAACAGATCTACATGGCGCTACAAGCGCTGAATGAAAGATATTAATGTTTAAATCGGAAGCAATCCCCATCGTATATCGTTCAAAACATTTTTTGTCTTTCTTGAGGTATGGGGTCTTGCATTATCCTGTTGCAATAACGGACGCTTATGCAACTTTCCAGGCTGTTTTCTGACAAGTGCCTGCCGCAGATAATCCATAAAAATAATCCTTTCGCAATCCCAGAATACAGTAAGCATTACTTTGCCAATGGACGGAACTGCACGCTTCATAAGTAGAGGCCCTTCTTCCGGTTTAGACCATTCTTTGGATTGACTTTTGGCCTCAGGATTGAAATAAGTCAGTGGTTATTACCTGTTGCTAAAATTCATCACCGTAACGGGTTAACAGCTCTTGGTGTTGACGACAAGGTCAGACCTTTTGAGTTCTTGTTCTGGTCCCAATAGTCTTGGCACCCAGTGGGCTGAAACCTTGCTTACGCCCAAACAATCATATAACTTGTCGTGTATATATTCCTAGGCGTACACAAATTTGACGAATAGTCATTCGCCTGTCCTCTTTCAGTAGGTTTTCCACGGCAGTATTTCTTGCGTTTACCGACGTACTCAGTCGACCACTGCGTGGATGGTCTTCTAATGATCCCCCGATATACACTGCTTTTAGATTCTGCAGAGTTACTAAACAGTGCTCGCAGACGTTGAATATTTTCTGAAGTTTTCACACCCTCTTTCTACAAAAAGCAAATTATTGCTCGTTGAGATTTAACCGCGTCTTCCATGGTTACAAAAACAATGCTACGAAAACGCGTCTATATCAGTCGAACACTTAACTCAGACTGAACCATATTGCGCATAAACATGTCAAGACTTGTGTATCACCAATAGCATTGCCTATAAGTTCTGCGTAATTTAGTTAGAGTACAATTCCCAGAACTTCGGATACATCCCTCGCATTTATCCAAAATCTCAACCAAGGTGGGAATATCCTTGCTGATGCAATTAAGCCTCCCTTTAACTCCACTTTTCGAGTGAAAGAATTCCCTCCGATTTTTATGAGCAACTCAAAAACTCATTATCAAGATACAGTTTGCACTGACGACTTTTAAAAGATTAAAAACTTCGAATACAAATTAGATCCGATAATAATCCAAAAGTAATCAAGTTGGAATTCCTTGTAAAACTAATAATTATGAACTGCTCTGAGGATTCAACATTAGGTCTGTATGGAGATCAAGACAATGTCGTCAGTCTTGCCAAGTCCACCGCAAAAAATAGGTTGGGTTCCTTCAAATTTTAGTCTATTTCATTCAGAAAACTAAAAAATTAGCAACAGGGTTCTATTACCATCTTAGCAAGAAGAATGTAAAAATTAAGGCTGATATTCATGCAATAATCTTTAAGAAATCATTAACTTGACCCATTGGTTCGGGAATTTGAGTTTAACTAACAATGAGTTCTATATTACTAAAAGTACTGCAACATTGTCTTATCATATCATAAAGTGGACAAAATTAAAACCAGGTGCTTCCCGAGTTACTTGTGCAATGAGGCGGGAATCCTCGAACCACTCTACAGAAGTCTTGTAAATACTACTACAATTTCGTCCTTACATGTCATGTCCATCCTTGAAAACACAACTTCTACGTTCTTCTAAATATCTTTTCCACTACGAGTACCTTAATTCTTGCATTACTTTTGTTAGGGTAATCAGTGTCCCTTCCTTAGAGGGCATACTGATAATCCTCTTCGTGCTACTGATTGGCGACAATGATTACATTGTAGACTAATGAAACTTAATAAAGAAGAAAAATCAATTTGTAAATACAATATTCTTCAGGAAACCATTCAAACAATTATGGTTTTGTTCCATCTGCGGTTAGTCTCCTGAAATCGTACTTGAAAGAGAGAAAGTGTTATGTATCTTTGCTATTACCTCTGGCCTTCGTCAGAGATCGAATCCGGGTCCATTATTGTTTGTACTTTATACTAATGATCTGCTCCTGAACATCAATCTTTCGCCCTTTGCTTACGCAGATGATGTTAAAATCTTCTCGGAAATATCTTCATTTGATGACAGGAAAACTTCAAAGTGGTCTTGACGTGCTGGTAGAATGGTGCGATCATTTCAAGATCAAACTGAATATTGAGAAATGTTGCCAATTTATCACGTAATCTTAAATTCAAAGTCCTGGGCGTACTTTTTGATACCACTGTCACCTTTAAATCGCATATTAACAATATCTGTTGTGAAGCCATAATATCTCTTGGTTTTATTATGCGTGTCCCTGAATACTTCACGAATACAACCTTATTAAAATCATTATACTACGCTTTTGTACTAAGCAAACTAAAATATCCCGTTCTAATCTGATATCTCTTATATGGCTGTGATTGTCTGGATCGCATCCATCGAAAATTTCTGAAATATCTCTCATACAAGACTGATGGAATATATTATTGGATTACTGGAAAAGCATAGCAGGGTAGCCTTGAGCACGAGAAGGGATGGCGTTTGTCAGAGATTTCTATAGAAATTGTTGCGGAGCGACATCGACTGCTCCTCCTTACTTCAACCAATAAACCTCCTTGTGCCACGATTAAATTCAAGATACGATACTAGCTTATTTCTTCCATTCGCAAGGACAAACATTATGCGATGAGCCCCTACTTACACCCTTTGTAAGGCGGCTAGGCGATGTGACTTGTTCAAGTAGGAAGAAGGGAGGGGGAACAAGAGGGAATTAATTTTGTTTGCGTATGTTTTTGTCTTTTCTTTATGATTTGTGTGTATATTACTTACAATTGTATTGTTCTAATATTGAACCTAAACCCATTGGATAATAAACGTGTACTATTATTATTATTATTAATTATTTAGTTAATTATTAGAGAATGATATTATTATATTTGTTGTATCTGGATTTGATTTGGCGAGTC